>NW_026844589.1:3061158-3191276 GCF_025583915.1 Anolis sagrei ordinatus | reverse complement strand
ATTTGCTGGCAAATGGCATGCATCACCTTGACAGCATCATCTTTTAAGATTTTAAACAGTTCAGCTGGGATAGTAGTAGTATTGTATTACTTGAATTAGTATTATTTTATTGTTAGCATTGCTATCAGTAGTATTACTATGAGTAGTAGTATCAGCATTAGTAATTATTGCTATTATTTTTACTACTATCATTACAATTACTATTAGTATTATCAGTATTACTATTATTGCTATTATTAGTACTTTTTATTACTATTATTAGTTGTATCAGTATTATCAGTATTAGTACTATTATTATTATTTTTACTATTATTAGTAGCATTTGTATTATCAGTATTAGTATTATTATTGCTATTGTTTTTACTGTTATTATTATCAGTAGTAGTATTAGCATTATCAGTGTTAGTACAATTATTGCTATTAGTACTCTTTCATTATTATTATTATTATTAGTAGTAGTAATATTATCAGTATTAGTATGATTATTGCTATTATTTTTACTATTTTACTACTATTTGTGGTATTAGTATTATCAGGATTAGTACTATTATTGCTATTATTAGTACTATTTTATTACTATTAGTAGTATTAGTATTATCAGTATCAGAATTAGTATTATTGCTATTATTTTTGCTATTATTATTAGTGCTATTATTACTATTCTTTTTACTATTATTAGTAGTATTACTATTAGTAGAATTCCTATTATCAGTAATAGTAATATTATTATTACTACTATTATTAGTATTATCAGTATTAGTACTATTATTACTTTTACTATTATTATTATTATTATTATTAGTATTACTATTCATAGAATTTGTATTATCAGTACTAGTACTATTATTGTTATTATTAGTACATTATTAGTGATATTAGTATTATCAGTATTAGTACTATTACTGCTATTATTTTTACTATTATTAGTAGTATTACTGTTAGTAGAATTCGTATTATCAGTACTAGTACTATTATTGTTATTATTACTACTATTGGTAGTATTAGTATTCTCCGTATTAGTACTATTATTGCTATTTTTACTATTATTAGTAGTATTACTATTCGTAGAATTCGTATTATCAGTACTAGTACTATTATTGTCATTATTACTACTATTATTGGTGGCATTAGTATTATCAGTATTAGTGCTATTATTGCTGTTATTTTTACTATTATTAGTAGTATTACAATTAGTAGAATTTGTATTATCAGTAATAGTACTATTATTGTTATTATTACTACTATTGGTAGTATTAGTATTATCAGTATTAGTACTATTATTGCTATTCTTTTTACTATTATTATTAGCATTACTATTAGTATAATTCATACTATCAGTAATAGTACTATTATTGTTATTGTTATTATTGGTGGTATTAGTATTATCAGTATTAGTACTATTATTGCTATTATTTTTACTTTTTTAGTAGTATTACTATTAGTAGAATTCGTATTATAAGTAATAATACTATTATTATTAT
This sequence comes from Anolis sagrei ordinatus, assembly GCF_025583915.1. Lineage (NCBI taxonomy): Eukaryota > Metazoa > Chordata > Lepidosauria > Squamata > Anolidae > Anolis > Anolis sagrei. The sequence goes on along the minus strand of NW_026844589.1, from coordinate 3,189,795 downwards.
TACTATTATTAGTGGTATTAGTATTATCAGTATTAGTACTATTATTGCTATTATTATTATTAGTATTACTATTTGAAGAATTCGTATTATCAGTAATAGTTTTACTATTAGTATTATCATTAATAGTTTTGTTTGCTTTGTTCTGTTAGAAATGTGGTACAGTGTTCTGGTTGCGGATGACACGATAAATAAATAATCAGTAATAGTACTATTATTTTTATTATTACTACTATTATTGGTGGCATTAGTATTATCAGTATTAGTACTATTATTTTTACTATTATTATTGCTATCATTAGTAGTATTAGTGTTATCAGTATCAGAATTAATATTATTGCTATTATTTTTACTATTATTATTACTATCATTAGTAGTATTAGTATTATTATTGCTATTATTATTATTATTACTACTACTACCACTACTACTACTACTAGTAGTAGTATTCTCCTTGGAAGGGACCCCCACTGACCTGCTCCCGGTGGCTATCAGCAGGTTGTCATATCCCTGAGACGTCCCATCGCTAAACTGGGCCACTTTGTCGTCCGGATTGATGGAGACCACCTGCAGAGGCCAAACACAAGGGCAAAAGGAAGAAACAGAGCAGTGGATGATGTGGACGGCCATCTGTCGGGAGGGATCGAATGGTGTCCCTGCAAAATGGCAGAAGGGGGTGGACTGGATGGCCTTTGGGGGTCTCCTCCCACTCTAATAATAATGATGATAACTAATAATAATAATAAATATTATGATAATAATGATTATTAATAATAAATATTATAATAATAATGATAAATAATAATAATCCTTTTGCACCTCTTTCTGCTTCCAGACTTCGATGCCGTACGTCTCCATGAAGCTCTGCGGCCGCAGCAAGATGTCCTCGGCTCGGACCCCGAGGTCCTGCCAAAGAGGAGACCCGTGTTACCCGTTCCATAGCGTGTACACATAGCATGTACATCACTGGCCATGATCCCCCCCCAACGATATATCACCTTGCTGAGCTTGGTCCGGTCATACGGCAGGTGTCCCTCTCGAGTGACCATGACGATCCGGCCGGAGAAGCCTTCCTGCCGAAGGGTCTCCGCGCAAGTCAGGGCCGCCGGACCTGGCAATAAATGGGGGGGGGGGGTGGTCAGCTGGTCAAGCGGTCACTCTTTGAGCCCTGACTCCCTTCTAGGTGACCTCACCTGCGCCCAGGAGCAGCACCGTGCGAGGGTCAAGGGGGTCCCTTTTGGTCATAAGCTTGAGCCGCCGGCCGCGTTCCAGATCCTATTCGGAAAACGAGAAGACTCAGGCAAAGTGACCCCAATGCGACCCCAAAGGTGTCTACCTGGGGAAAGGTGTGTCGCCTCACCTTCAGTTTCGCAGTGATGTACACCTGGCCCTCGTCCACATCCACCTGCAACGAGAATTCAAGGACATTGAGGCTAAATGGCCATCTGTCGGGAGGGCTTCCTTTCTGGCTCAAGGAGGGATGGACTAGATAGTCTCTGAGGGTCCCTCCCAAGGCTATGGTTCCCCTGACATTAAGTCTAGCTGTGTCACCGGGGGCTCCTGGATGATAATAATAATAATAATAATAATAATAATAATAATAATAATATAAATAGAATAATAATAATATAAATAGATTAATAAAAACAGTAATAGAATACTAATAAAATAATAATATAAATAATAGAATAATAAAAACAATAATAGAAGACTAATAAAATAATAATAATAGATAATAGAATAATAATAATGTATAATAGAATGGCAATATAATAATATATTGTATAATAACAATAATAGAATAATAATATAATTTATATAATAAAAATAATAATAATGGATAAAATAATAACAATAATAGTAGAATACTAATATAATAATAACAGATGACAATAATAATGATGGATAATAGAATAATAATAACAATAGAATATTAATATAATAATAGATAATAGAATAATAATAACTAATAGATAATAGAACTATAATAATATAATATTATATAAGAATATTAGTAATGGATAATAGATTAATAATAGATAATAGAATAATAATAACCATAATGGATAATAGAATGACAACGTAATAATATATTATATAATAACAATAATGGATAATAGAATAATAATAGAATAATTTATATAATAATAAGGGATAATAGAATAATAATAGAATACTAATGTAATAATAATAGATGATAGAATAATAATGATGGATAATAGAATAATAATAATAATAATAATAGAATACTAATAAAATAATAATAGAATAATAATAACTAATAGATAATAGAACTATAATAATATAATATTATATACAAATAATAGTAATGGATAATAGAATAATAACAGTAATAGAATAATAATAGATAATAGAATAATAACAACTAATAGATAGTAGAATTATAATAATATAATCTTATATAAGAATAATGGATAATAGAACAATAACAATAATAGAATAATAATCATGAATAATAGGATGATAACTAATAGATAATAGAATAATAATAATAATATAATCTTATATAAGAATAATGGATAATAGAATAACAATAATAGAACGATAATAGAATAATAATAATAGATAATAGAATAATAACTAATAGATAATAGAATTATAATAATATAATTTTATATAAGAATAATGGATAATAGAATAATAACAATAATAGAATAATAATAATTATAATAATAGACAATAGAATAATAACTAATAGATAATAGAAATATAATAATATAATTTTATATAATAATGGATAATAGAATAATAACAATAATAGAATAATAATAATAGAATTATAACTAATAGATAATAGAATTATAATAATATAATCTTATATAAGATTGGATAATATAATAATAATAGAATAATAATAATAGATAGAATGATAACTAATAGATAGTATAATAATAGAATAATAATAATAGATAATAGAATTATAATAATATAATTTTATATAAGAATAATGGATAATAGAATAATAACAATAATAGAATGATAATAGAATAATAATAATAGATAATACAATAATAACTAATAGATAATAGAATTATAATAATATAATCTTATATAATAATAAGAAGAAGAATGGATAATAGAATAATTGCAATAATAGAATAATAATAGAATAATAATGTTATAATAATATGTTATATAATAAAAATACATTAATAATAAATAATATTAATAAAAAATCAATAAAAATATTTGCATGAAAAAAATCAATAATAATATAAACATGAATAAAATTAACACTAATATTAAGATGGATAATATTAACAAGACGAAGAATGGATGGCCACCTGTCGGGAGGGCATCAATGTGGGGTGGGGTGGGGCGGGGCTGGATAGCCTCTGTGGGTCTCACCTTGAAGGTCGGGAGGCAGTCCAGGGTGGGGAACTCCTCAATGTCCCCCGTCTGGACGCTAAAGCAGGCGCCGTGCCAAGGGCAGCGCAGTCGGTCTCCCGACAGGTAACCTGGAAGGTGAAAGCAGGCACAGGTGAGCCTCCAGGCAGGTAAGTGTTAGGACCCCCCAAAAATCCCTTATAGAAAAAGGAGGGGCACTCACCTTTGGAGAGGGGACCCCCTGCGTGCGGACAGCGGCCCCCCACCGCCCAGAAGCGCACCCCCTCCTTCGCCAGGACCACCGGCCAGCCCGCCACCTCCACCTCGCGCAACCTGGAACGCATTCATAGCCTCAGCATACTGTATTGCCCCCTATAGGGCTCCCCTATATATGTATATCCCCCTCCCCAAAAGGATAGCGGTACTCACTCCCCGTCGGCCATCTCCTCCGCTCGGCACACCTGTTGCGTGACGGCCGTGTCCCCCAATTCCTCCATGTTTCCTTTCTGTGGGGATATTATTATTATTTGGGGAGGGGGCACAATTAGTGATAATAATACTAATAATATGGGAACCCCCCCCCCCACTATTCAATGGCTTTGAGTCCCTCGTATGCAAAGCAAAGAGAAATACATTGTTGCAGGTGTGCTTGAAGGGTGCAATTATCCCGTCACCTGCTTCTGGGCGTGTCCCCTCCCCCCCTCTTCCTCAGGTGATGCCACCCTCAAGGCATTCCGGTCCGGGGACTCGGCGCCTGGGCATGTCCAGAGTGCGGTCATGGGCACCACACCCAGTCGGGAAGAGGAGGAGGAGGAGCAGGGGGCTCACCTGGATAGGCCACCTGGACAGGTGTGAGTCACCTGGATGGGTCGCCCAGTCAGATAGTAAAAATGGAAGGGGTAGACTAGTCTGCAATGGGAGGGAGGGGGTTGTCTAGTGGCCTCCTCGGCATCATCCATTTACCTGGACAGGTGCGAGTCACCTGGATAGGTCACCCTGGAACCTGGATGGGTCACCCAGTTAGATAGTAAAAGAAGAAGGGAGAGACTAGTCTGCAATGGAAGGGAGTTGTCTAGTTGCTTCTTCGGCATCATACATTTACCTGGACAGGTGCAAGTCACCTGGATAGGTCACCCAGGAACCTGGATGGGTCACCCAGTTAGATAGTAAAAGAGGAAGGGGGAGGCTAGTCTGCAATGGGAGGGAGGGGATTGTCTAGTGGCCTCCTCGGCATCATCCATTTACCTGGACAGGTGCAAGTCACCTGGACAGGTCACCCAGGAACCTGGAGGGGTCACCCAGTTAGATAGGAAAAGAAGAAGGGGGAGACTAGTCTGCAATGGAAGGGAGTTGTCTAGTGGCTTCCTCGGCATCATACGTTTACCTGGACAGGTGCAAGTCACCTGGCTAGGTCACCCAGGAACCTGGAGGGGTCACCCAGTTAGATAGGAAAAGAGGAAGGGGGAGGCTAGTCTGCAATGTGAGGGAGGGCCTCCTCGGCATCATCCACTTACCTGGATAGGTGCAAGTCACCTAGATGGGTCACCCGGTCAGATAGTAAAAGAGAAAGGAGAGACTAGTCTGCAATGGGAGAGGGTTATGTAGTGGCCTCCTTGGCATCTCCATCCATTTACCTGTACAGGTGCAAGTCACCTGGACAGCTTCAGGTCACCTGGATAGGTCACCTAGTCAGCAAAAGAAGAAGGGGAGACTAGTCTGCAATGGAAGGGGATTCTCTAGTGTCCTCCTTGGCATCTCCATCAGTTTACCTGGAGAGGTGAAAGTCACCTGTACAGGTGTGAGTCACCTGGATAGGTCACCCAGTCAGTTAAAGAGAAAGGGGAGACTAGTCTGCAGTGGAAAGGAGTTGTCTAATGGCCCCATTGGGATCTCCATCCATTTACCTGTACAGGTGCAAGTCACCTGGATAGGTCACACAGGTACCTAGATAGGTCACCCAGTAAACAAAAGAGGAAGGGGGAGACTAGTTTGCAATGGGAGAGGGCTGTCTAGTGGTCCCATTGGTATCTCCATCCATTTACCTATACAGGTATGACTCACCTGGATGGATCACTGAGTCAGCAAAAAAAGAAGGGGGAGACTAGTCAGAAATGGGAGGGGGACCCATTGGCATCATTCATTTACCTGTACAGGTGCGCATCACCTTGATAGGACACCCAAGCACCTGGATAGGTCACCCAATCAATAAAAGAGGGAGATTAGTCTGCAATGGGAGTCTCCATTCATTTACCTAGACAGGTGTGAGTGACCTGGACAGGTTCGAGTCACCTGGATGGATCACCAAGTCAGCAAAAGAGGACGGGGGAGACTAGTCTGCAATGGGAGGGGGTGTCTAGTGTCCCCCTCAGCAACTCCATCTATTTCCCTGGACAGGTGTGATTCACCTGGACAGGCTCAAGTCACCTGGATGGATCAGCAAGTTAGCAAAAGAGTCACCTGTACAGGTTTAATTCATCAGAATAGCTCACCCAGTCAGCAAAAGAGGAAGGGCGATATTAGTCTGCAATAGGAGGTGGTTGTCTAGCATCAAACTTAGCAACTCCATCCGTTTACCTGTACAGGTGTGAGTCACCTGGATGGGTTGCCGAGTCAGCAAAAGAGGAAGGGGGATTAGTCTGCAATGGGAGGGGGGCTGACTAGTGGACCCATTGGCATCAATCATTTACCTGGACAGGTGCGGGTCACCTGGACAGGTGCGGGTTACCTGGACAGGTGCGGGTCACCTGGATAGGTCACCCAGTCAGTAAAAGAGGGGGATTAGTCTGCAATGGGAGGGGGTGTCTAGTGGACCCATTGGCATCAATCATTTACCTGGACAGGTGAGCATCACCTGGACAGGTGCGAGTCACCTGGATAGGTCACCCAGTCAGTAAAAGAGGGGGATTAGTCTGCAATGGGAGGAGGTTGTCTAGCATCAGCCTCGGCATCTCCATCCATTTACCTGGAGAGGTGCGTCACACCCGGGCAGTTGGAAAGTCACCTGGACAGGTAAATGGACAAATGGCAAAAGGGAAGGCAGGTAAACCAACCCTGCCAGGTAGGACACATTGAAGGCCTATCCCCCCCAATTCCTACCTGTCTGTGCATGGCTCCTTCTCCTCCTTGCTCCCAATGGTGGCAAATGAGCCCCGAAAACCGGTTCCCTCCTCTTCCTCCCCCTCCCTTCTTGCACAAGGCCCCAGTCAGTCAATCAGGAGGGCGTTTCCTGGCAACCAAGGCTTAGGCCCGCCCCCTCACAGCCCTGCTTCTTCTTCTCCTTTGGGGAAGCCCACGACGTCACTTTGTTAAACTCCGCCCACGGAAGAGTGAGGGGCGTGGCTTCGTCATTTCAACCCGCCCTTAGTTAAAACCGCCTGTGGCGTGAGTAGGCGTGGCTTCGCGAAGACTCCTCCCACCGGGGCATGGCTTTTGATTCTAGTGAATTGAGTGGGCGTGGCTTTGAGGAGACTCCTCCCCTCTCAATGAAAGGGGCGTGGCTTTGTTATTATAACCCGGCCCTATTTAACACCGACTGTGAAGAGTGGGCGTGGCTTTGCGGGTGACCCCGCCCCTCTTGATGTGGGATGATATTCGCTAATAAATAAATAAATAAATAAATAAAATAATAAAAAATAAATAATAATAATATATAAATAAAATAATAATAATACATAAATAAATAAAATAGATAAAAGAATAATAAAATAAATAATAATATATAAATAAAATAAATAAAATAATAATATAATAAAAAAAAATATATAAATAAAATAATAATATTATAAATAAATAAAATACATAAAATATAATAAAAATAAAAAATAAAAAATAAAATAAACAAATAAAATAGATAAAATAAAATAATAAATACAAATATATAAATAAATAAAATAGATAAAAAAAAAAAAAAAAAAAAAAGAATAATAAAATAAATAATAATATATAAATAAAATAATAATAATAATTAATAATAATATATAAATAAATAAAATGGATAAATAAAAATAAATAACAATAATTTATAAATAAAACAGATAAAATAATAAGAAAAATAAATAATAAAAATATATAAATAAATAAAATAGATAAAAGAATAATAAAATAAATAATAATATATACATAAACTAATAATAATATAAATAAATAAAATGGATAAAATAAAAATAAATAATAATTATATATAAAATAGATAAAATAATAATAAAAATAAATAATAGTATAATAATAATAATATAAATAAATAAAAAGAATAACAATAATAAATAAATAAATATTCACTATATATTCATATAGAATAGGCGTGGCTTCGGCCACATTCCAATACGGCCCCGCCCCCCAAAGGGGCGTGGCTCCATTATTTTAACCCGCCTCTATTTAGCACCGCAGTGACGAAAAATGGGTGTGACTCTGCATAGACCACGCCCTCCCCCATAGGGCCCCTCCCACATGGGCGTGGACGTTAACTCTATTGTGAGTGAGTGGGCGTGGCTCTGTGGAGACACCGCCCACCTCAAAAAGACTCCTCCCACTGGGGGGCGTGGCTTTCAACTTTTTTACTTTGTGGCTTGAGTGGGCGTGGCTTTGGTTCGACCCTTCCCCCTCGAAATAAGACCCCTCCCACTGGGGGCGTGGCTTTCCACTTTTTAGCTCTTTATGGCTTGAGTGGGCGTGGCTTTGTGGTGACTCCGCCCATAACGAAACAAGACTCCTCCCACAAGGGGCGTGGCTTTCAACTTTTTTGCTCTTTTTTGCTTGTGTGGGCGTGGCTCTGTGTCGACCCCTGCCACCTCGAAAAAAACTCCTCTCACAAGGGGCGTGGCCTTCAACCCTTTCTGGATTGAGTGGGCGTGGCTTTGGGTTAACCCCGCCCACCTCAAAATAAGACTCCTCCCACAAGGGCGTGGCTTTTTACTCTTTATTGCTTGAGTGGGCGTGGCTTTGGGGTGACCCCGCCCACCTCGAAATAAGACTCCTCCCACAAGGGCGTGGCTTTTAACTCTGGCTTTTTTGCGTGGGCGTGGCTTTGTGGAGGCCCCGCCCACCTCGAAATGAGACTCCTCCCACCGGGGGGCGTGGCTTTCAACTTTTTTACTTTGTGTTGCTTGCGTGGGCGTGGTTTTGGGGCGACCCCGCCCCCTTCTGGGTTGAATTATGATCATAATAGGTGTGGCTTTTTCGAGACCCCGCCCCTTTCCATATAGAGGGGCGTGGTTTGTGCTCTTTCCCCGCCCCTGTGGAGCGAGTGGGCGTGGCTTGGCGGCGGCTCCGCCCCTCGTTAACCTCTCCTTCCGCCTGTGGCGTGAGTAGGCGTGGCTTCGCGCTCGTTTCCATGGCGACGGGGTGTAGCCAGCCAACGGGCGTCGAGCGTCGCCTGAGGGGCGAGTCCTGGTCTCCATGGCGACGGGGCGGAGCCAGCCAATGGGCGTCGAGCGGGAGGCTGAGGCGAGGGGAGCCGCTCCTCATTCGAGCGGAGGCCTGGGCATGGAGAGCGGCGTGGCGCTGGTGGGGGTCTCGGCGGGCGCTTTCCGGCTGCTCAACGCCGGGCTCGAGCGGCTGGCTCCTTCCCCGGCGAGGGGGAACCCGTGGAAGTGGCGGAACCTCTGGACCTCGCTGGCCCACAGCCTCCTCAGCAGCGCAGGCGCACTCCTCGGGTCAGTCTTGAGGGGAAACACACTCCTTAGTGCGCATGCGCAAGCTTGGGCCCTCCAGGGGGCTTTGGACTTCAACTCCCACAATTGGCTGTTAGGAATTGTGGGAATTGAAGTCCAAAGCCCCCTGGAGGGCCCAAGCTTGCCCCAGGCCTGTTTCCTAACTGTCCCTTCCTTTCTTCTTCCTCTTTCAGGTTCGCGCTGCACCCGAGCATGGCCCAGGACCTCATCGAGGGGCACCCGCCCGCCTCCCACCGCCTCCTCGGCGTCTCCCTCGGTGGGTGGCACCGCGGCTTCCGGGAAAACAACAGCCGCGCCCATGCTCTCAGCGCCCCCCCCCCCTTAGCCCACTGGACACTTCACCCCCCACGGGTGGCCCTGCCCAGATTCGAGTCTTTCGCTTGTATGCGTTTCTTCCTTTCCCGCCTTTCTTCCTCAATTTCTTCCCTCTTCTTGCCTCGCTTTTCCTTCTATCCTCCTTTTTCTTTCTTTCTTTCCTCTTCTTCCTTCTCTTCTCTTTCCTTCCTCTGGCAACACAGAGCAGGTTCTCTTTAAGGCTCCTTCTTTCCTTCCTCTGTTTTCCTCATACACCTTCTCCCACTCTCTTTGCTTCCTTTCTTCTTCCTTTGCTTTCCTCTCTTCTTTCTTTCCTTTCCTTCCTCTTCCCTTCTTTTTCTCTTTCCTTCCTTCCTTCATCCCCTCTTTCTTCCCTTCCTTTTTTCTCTTTCCTGCCTTCCTTTCATACCTTTTCCCCTTTTCCATGCTCCCTCTCTTCTCCTTTCCCTCTCCTTCCCTTTCCTCTTCTTTCCTTCCTTTCTTTCCTCTCCCCTTTTTCCTCCTTCCTTCCCCCTTTTCTTCCCTTTTCTTTCCTTCCTTCTGCCTTTCCTCCCTGCTTTCCCTCCTTTCCTTCCTTTCTTCCTTCCTTCCTTTTTCCCCTCCTTTCTTTCCCTCCTTCTTTCTTTTCTTCCTTTCTCTCCCTTTTTTCCTTCCTCCCTTCCTTTTTCTTCCTAACCTGTCTTTCCTCTCCCCTTTTTTCCCTCCTTCCGTCCCTCCTTCCTTTCTCCCTTCCTTCCTTCCCCCTTTTCTTCCCTCTCCTTTCCTTCCTGTTTTCCCTCCTCTCTTCCTTCTTTCCTTCCTTTCTTCTGACCCAGTGGTTCTCAACCCACGAGTCCCCAGGTATTTTGGCCTACAACTCCCACAATTCCCAGGATTTCTGGGAGTTGAAGGCCAACACACCTGGGGACCCAGTGTTCTTGGAGAAACAGGACCTCTGGAGACGGGCTAAAACAGACCCAGGCCCAACCCCTTTGGCAGGGGGGCTTCTATCACCCTTTTTGGGCCCTTTGACACAGCCATACAACCACAATATCTGCTTTGAGCTGCTTTGTCCACACTGTTGTACAATCTAGTTCAATGTGGGTTTTGCACAGCTGTGTGGAAGGGGCCTCTCTCCCCCTTCAAGCCTCTGTCTTCAGCCCTTCAAGCTCCAGGTGTGCTTCTGGTTCGTTGGAAGGAGAGGGAGCGTGTGCTGCCCCACCCTCGGCACAAAGAAGGGGCCCAGGAGGCTTTCCCTCAAAGTTGGGGTGAAGATCAAAGCGCCCCATCAGGAGCGCAATTAAAAAGCCCTCAAAAAGGAGGCGCACTTCCCGCAAATTGCATCCGCAGATGAGATAGGGCTCCTGTCCTGGGGGCAAAAGCAGGAGAGAAGGGAATTGCTTGGGCCGGGCTGCGTCAATGCTGCTCTTCTCCTTCTCTTTAGGGTACTTCCTCCAGGACTTTGTGGACATGGCCAGCAACCAGACGCTGCAGCAGTGCTGGGAGCTGCTCTTCCATCATTCGGTGGTGAGTCAGGGAGGGAGGCGGGCCCCAGGGCCAAAGGACGGGCAAACGAACGAACGAACGGGGTTTTGTAACGGGTGGCTTCTTCTTCAGCGCTTACATAAAGCGGAGCCAACATTCCCGGGCAAGGCAGGGCAGGGCCACCGTTGTATAACCTCTGATATAACCTCTCATGCACTTTGGTCTGCGTTTAAGGTGTCTCCAGGGAGAGCCTAGGCACACACAGGCATTATTACGCTTGGTAGGAGTTGTAGTATTACTATCGCACTTACAGAATCCTAGTCGGAAGAGACCACGTGGGCCATGCAGGGAAAGCACAATCAAAGCACCCCTGACAGATGGCCATCCAGCCTCTGTTTGATAATAATAATAATAGTAAATAGAATTGGAGGAGACCACATGGACCATCTAGTCCAACCTCTTGCCATACAGGAAGAGCACAATCAAAGCACCCCTGACAGATGGCCATCCACACTCTGTATGATAATAATAATAATAGAGTTGGAAGAGATCATATGGGCCATCTAGTCCAACCCCTTCCCCTGCAGGAAAAGCACAATCAAAGCACCCCTGACAGATGGCCATCCAGCCTCTAATAATAATAATAGTAAATAGAGTTGGAAGACACCTCATGGGCCATCTAGTCCAACCCCTTGTCCTGCAGGAAAAGCACCACCAAAAACACCCCTGACAGATGGCCATCCAGCCTCTGTTTGATGATGATGATAATAATAATAAATAGAGTTGGAAGAGACCCCCATGGGCCATCTAGTCCAACCTCTTGCCATGCAGGAAAAGCACAATCAAAGCACCCCTGACAGATGGCCATCCACACTCTGTATGGTAATAATAATAGAGTTGGAAGAGACCCCATGGGCCATCTAGTCCAACCCCTTCCCCTGCTGGAAAAGCACCACCAAAGCACCCCTGACAGATGGCCAGCCTCTGTTTGATGATGATGATAATAATAATAATAAGAGTTGGAAGAGACCCCATGGGCTATCTAATCCAACTCCGTGCCATGCAGGAAAAGCACAATCAAAGCACCCCTGACAGATGGCCATCCAGCCTCTGTTTAATGATTATGATAGTAGTAGTAGTAGTAGTAATAATAATAATAGAGTTGGTAGAAACCTCATGGGCCATCTAGTCCAACCCCTTCCCCTGTAGAAAAGCACAGATGGCCATCCAGCCTCTGCTTGATGATGATAGTAATAATAATAATATAGAATTGAAAGAGACCCCATAGGCCTTCTAATCCAATAACTTGCCCTGCCGGAAAAGCACCACCAAAGCACCCCTGACAGATGGCCATCCAGCCTCAGCTGATGATGTTGATATTATGATAGTAATAATAATAATAACAATAATAATTAATAGTTGGAAGAGACCCCATGGGCCATCTAGTCCAACCCCCTGCCATGCAGGAAAAGCACCCCTGACAGATGGCCTTCCAGCCTCTGTTTAATGATGATGATAATAATAATAGAGCTGGAAGAGACCCCATGGGCCATCTAGTCCTTGCCCTGCAGGAAAAGCACAATTAAAGCACTCCCGAGAGATGGCCATCCAGCCTCTGGGCGTGGTCAGACCCTTCTCCTCAAGAAGAGGCCTTCTTCCCTTCAAGAGAGATCTGCTGGCACTCTTCCCTTTGAAGCTGCTGCCAGATGGATCCAAAAAGGGAGACTTCCATAATCCATCTAATCCAGGCACTTAAAATCAGCTCTAATCCCATTACAGGTGGATGGAAGGGTCTCCTATCTGCCCTTGAAGGGCAATGGAAGGGAGGAGGAGGAGGGAGGCTCCTTGGAAGGCAGCCACCCTTTCCTCAGAAATCCTGCCTAAGTCCCAGAGGAGCTGAATAATAGACTTCCCTTCCTGGCACTGAACCAACAGGAGAGGTTGCAGTTCGGTGCCTGCAGCAAGTCAGATCAATAAGGGTTATGAATTAATAATAATAGCAATAATATACGATAACAGTAATAATAAATGATGGATAATATTATAATTCCAGCTCTATCTTCTATCTTGGTGGAAAGGGGTTGGACTAGATGGCCCTTGGGGTCCCCTCCAACTCTATGAATTAATAAAATATCAGTAATGAAAGATTAGAGTAGTAATTAATGATGAATAATAATGTAACTCTAGTTCTGTCTTCTGTCCTGGTGGAAAGGGGTTGGACTAGATGGCCCTTGGGGTCCCCTCCAACTCTGTGAATTAATATTAGCAGTAATAAAAGATGATGATGATAATAACAGCAACAACAACAACAAATGATGGATAATAATATAATTCTACTTCTGTCTTCTGTCCTGGTGGAAAGGGGTTGGACTAGATGGCCCTTGGGTTCCCCTTTGTGAATTAATAATAATAGCAATAATGAAATATTATTATTATTATTATTAACTTTATTTGTACCCCGCTAGCATCTCCCGAAGGACTCGATACGGCTTACAAAGGCCAAGGCCTCAAAACACAACATAACAATACAACACCTAAAGCAAATTAAAAACAGTTAAAGCAATATTAAACACAAGCAACAAACAATACACTAAGACACAATAAAACTGGGCAGGGCCAGAGTAATGGGTACAGAATCAAAAGTGCTGATGTGACAGGTGACACATGACAATAATAATTAATGATGGATAATAATATAATTCTAGTTCTATCTTCCATCCTGATGGAAAAGGGTTGGACTAAATGGCCCTTGAGGTCCCCTCCAACCCTAAGCTAAGAATTAATAATATTTATAGTAATAGTAGTAATAAAAGATAATAATAATAATAATAATGAATAATAATATAATTCTAGTTCTCTCTTCCGTCCTGGTGAGAAAGGGTAGGACTAGATGGCCCTTGGGGTCCCCTCCAACCCTAAGCTAAGAATTAATAATAATAATGGTAATTGTAATAGTAGTAATAAAAGATAATAATAATAATAATAATAATAATAATAATAATAATAATAATAGATAATAATATAATTCTAGTTCTATCTTCTGTCCTGGTGGAAAGGGGTTGGACTAGATGGCCCTTGGGGTCCCCTCCAACCCTAATCTAATAATTAATAATAATAATAATAATAATAATAAAAGATAATAATAATTATAACAATAATTAATGATGGATAATAATATAATTCTAGTTCTGTCTTCCGTCCTGGTAGAAAGGGGTTGGACTAGATGGCCCTTGGGGTCCCCTCCAACCATAATCTAAGAAATAATAATAATAATAATGGTAATGGTAATAGTAATATTTATAATATTGTAATGTAATGCAATATAATAATACTACTACTAATAATATATTATAATTATATATTTATATTACATGTAATATTACTAATAATATTACAGTATAATTGATATAGTGCAATATAGCAATATTTAAAACTGATATGGTACTATGTTAATAATATATTGTATGTATATATACCTTGTAAGCCGCTCTGAGTCCCCTTTGGGATGAGAAGGGCGGCATATAAATGTCGTAAATAAATAAATAAATAATAGTAGTAATAAAAGATGATAATAATAATAATAATAATAATAATAATAATAATAAATGATGGATAATAATATAATTCTAGTTCTATCTTCTGTCCTAGTGTAAAAGGGATGAACTAGATGGCCCTTGGGGTCCCCTCCAACCCTAAGAATTAATAATAATAGTAATAGCAGTAATAAAAGATTATAATAATAATTAATGATAGATAATATAATTCTAGGTCTATCTTCTGTCCTGGTGGAAAAGGGTTGGACTAGATGGCCCTTGGGGTCCCCTCCAATCCTAAGAATTAATAATAATAATAGAATAATAATAATAATAAATAATAATAATGATGGATAATAATATAACTCTAGTTCTATCTTCCGTCCTGGTGGAAAGGGGTTGGACTAGATGGCCCTTGGGGTCCCCTCCAACCCTAAGAATTATTAATAATAATAGTAATAGCAGTAATAAAAGATAATAATAATAATAATAATGAATAATAATATAATGCTAGTTCTATCTTCTGTCCTGGTGGGAAAGGATTGGACTAGATGGCCCTTGGGGTCCCCTCTAATCCTAAGAATTCATAATAATAATAATAATAATAATAATAATAATAATAAATGATGGATAATATAATTCTAGTTCTGTCTTCCATCCTGGTGGGAAAGGGTTGGGCTAGATAGCCCTTGGGGTCCCCTCCAACCCTAATAATTAATAATAATAGTAATGAAAGATGACAATAATAATTAAAGATAGATAATAATATAATTCTAGTTCTATCTTCCGTCCTGGAGGAAAGGGTTTGGACTAGGTGGCTTTTGGGATCCCCTCCAACCCTAAGAATAGATGACAATAATAATTAATGATGGATAATATTATCATTCTAGGTTCTTATGGGTTTTTTCAGGCTATAGGGCCATGTTCTAGAGGCATTTTCTCCTGATGTTTCGCCTTCATCTATGGCAAGCATCCTCAGAGGTAGTGTGGTTGCGCGCCTGGCAGACCTCCCTACCTCTGAGGATGCTTGCCATAGATGCAGGCGAAACGTCAGGAGAAAATGGCCATATAGCCCGAAAAAACCCACAAGAACCTAGTGATTCCAGCCATGAAAGCCTTCGACAATACGTTATCATTCTAGTCTGCTCTCCAGATGTTGTTCCTTTCCACGGCCCCCACAGACTTCCCGACCCTTCCCCTCCTCCTCCCCAGGTGATAGTCTGCTTCGGCTTTGCCTTCCTGACCGGCCGCTTTGTGGGCTTTGCCATGGTGGCCCTGCTGGTGGAGGTCAACTCGGTCTTCCTGCACCTGCGCAGCCTGCTGCGGATGGCCGGCAAGGCTCCGGGGGCCGCCTCCTACCGCCTGACGCGGCTGCTCAACCTGGGCACCTACCTGGTCTTCCGCATCAGCACCTTGGCTTGGATGACGCGCTGGCTGGTGCTGCACCGAGAGGTCGTCCCCACGGGGCCCTACGCCCTCAGCCTGGTGGGCATGTCCATCATGATGCCCATGAACATCATCCTCTTCTGCCGACTCCTGCGCAGCGACTTCCTCGCCTCCGGCCAGCGGGAGAAGGACAAGTGACCGCCGGGGAGGCAGGAGGGGCCGGAGGACCTCAGACCACCCTTCGCCCGCTGTTGGTCACAACAAAGGTGTGACACGTCTCCAAAGTCGGGCCTCTCTGAGAGCAGGTGAACTACAACTCCCAAGGGAAGAAGCAGCTATTGGGGACTCTCTGTGTATCGGAGAGATCTAGTTTCACCCTTGCTATGCCTTGGGGAGAAGTAGCAGGACATCCCTTTTTAAAAAGCCAAAGAATTTGAATGGCAAATTAATAATAGCTAATTATCAGCATTATTATTGATCACCATCATGCATCATTATTATTGAGCGCCATCATTAATCATTATTAATCAATATTATTGGTCACCATCATTAAAAATGATCATTTGTAATTATTATTGGTCACCATCATTAATAATTATCATTTGTCATTGTTATTGGTCACCATCATTAATAATTATCATTTATCATTGTTGGTCGCCATCATTAATAATTATCATTTATCATTGTTATTGGTCACCATCATTAATAATGATCATTTGTAATTATTATTGGTTGCCGTCATTAATAATGATCATTTATCATTATTATTGGCCATCATTATGAATAATGATAATTTATAATTATTATTGATCACCATCATTAATGAAAATTTATCATTATTATTGATCACCATCATTAATAATGATCATTTATCATTATTATTGGTCACCATCATTAATTATTATTGGTCACCCTCATTAATAATGATCATTTTTCATTGTTATTGATCACCATAATTAATAATGATCATTTATTATTATTATTGGTCGCTGTCATTAATAATGATCATTCATCATTATTATTGGTCACCATCATTAATAATGATCATTTATTATTAATTACCATAATTAATAATTATCATTTATCATTGTTGATCACCATCATTAGTAATGATCATTTATCATTATTGTTGATCACCATAATTAATGACGATAATTTATCATTATGATTAGTTACCATCATTAATAATGATCATTTATCGTTATTATTGATCACCATAATTAATAATGATAATTTATCATTGTTATTGATCCCAATCATTAATAACGATAATTTATCATTATTATTGGTCGCCGTCATTAATAATGGCCATTTATCATTATTATTAGTTACCATCATTAATAATGATCATTTATTATTGTTTTTGGTCACCATCATTAATAATGATCATTCATCATTATTATTGATCCCCATTAGCATTATTATTGGTCACCATCATTAGTAATGATCATTTATCAAGTATTAATGATGGCAGTAAACACTAATAATAATTATTGTGGTGACAGTTCTTAATGATTATTAATAATGGTGCTTATGGGAAATGCTTATTAATAATTGATAATAACCATTATTTTGCTTGGAGATAAACCTGGTGTCCGTACATTTCTCGAAGGATAGGGAGAGACAGGCGAAATGGCGGGGATTTTGGGAGCCGGGGACCAAAAGTGGGGTTCTGTTGAGCTCTATTGGGGAGGGATCCTTCCTCTTGGCAGAAGAGCTTTAAGCCAAAACAAAAACTACTCTTTTCCTTCGCTCTCGTTGGCCCGAAAACAGGCTTTGGAGAATTCAGGGATATCAGCCGCCATTGCCGAGCCTTTCCTAGACGTTGAGGGCTGTGCCTTTAACCTGCTCAGAGCTCTTTAAAGGGGAAATAAATGCACACACATGCTCTCTTTTATTATTATCATTATAATAATTATTATTTTAATATATTATATATATTTTGGATAACCAGTTGTATTAATGTGTTTGTACTGAGTAACGGCAATAATAATTATTAATAAAAAGAATTCCGAAAAGGACGATGCTGGGGTTTGGTCCTCTGGTCCCAGGGAGAGGGGTTGTGCAAAAAAACATCCACAGAAATCAAAATACAGAAGCAGCATTGTGAACTATGAATACAAAAGCAGAATAAATCCAAAACATGGGATTCGGAAACGGTCCTCAAAAACATGAACTGACAGGAAACATGGGACTAGAAACCTCTTGACTTGGCAGAAGTCAATGCCCACCAAACCCTCCCAGTATTTTTTCTTGGTCATGTGAGTTCTGTTTGCCGAGTCTGGTTCAATTCCATCGTTGGTGCGGTTCGGAATACTCTTGGATTGTAGGTGAACTATAAATCCGAGCAACTACAACTCCCAAATGTCATGGTCTATTCTCCCCAAACTCTACCAGTGTTCACATTTGGGCATATTGAGTATTTGTGCCAAGTTTGGTCCAGATCCATCATTGTTTGAGTCCACAGTGCTCTCTGGATATAGGTGAACGACAACTCCCAAACTCAAGGTCAATGCCCATCAAACCCTTCCAGTATCTTACCTTGGTTGCAGGAGTTCTGTATGCCAAGGTTGGTTTAATTCCATCGTTGGCGGGGTTCAGAATGCTCTTTGATTGTAGGTGAACTATAAATCCCAGCAACTACAACTCCCAAATGACATGGTCTATTTCCCCCAAACTCTACCAATGTTCACATTTGGGCATATTGAGTATTTGTGCCAAGTTTGGTCCAGATCCATCATTGTTTGTCCACAGTGTTCTCTGAATGTAGGTGAACTACAACTCCCAAACACAAATACCCTTCTGGTATTTTCTACTGTTCATGTGAGTTTTGTCTGCCAAGTCTGGTTCAATTCCATCGTTGGTGGAGTTCAAAATGCTCCTTGATTGTAGGTGAACTATAAATCCCAGCAACTACAACTCCCAAATGTCAAGGTCCATTTCTCTCCAAAATCCACCAGTGTTCACATCTGGGAATATTGCGTATTCATACCAAGTTTGGCCCAGATCCCTCACTGTTGATTCCACAGCGCTCTCTGGATGTAGGTGAACTACAACTCCCAAACTCAAGGTCAAATCCCACCAAACCCTTCCAGTATTTTATCTTGGTCATGGGAGTTCTGTGTGCCAAGATTGGTTCAATTCCATCATTGGTGTAGTTCAGAATACTGTTTGATTTTAGGTGAACTATAAATCCCAGCAAATACAACTCCCAAATGCCAAGGTCTGTTTTCCCCAAACTCAACCAGTGTTCACATTTGGGCATATTGAGTATTTGTGCCAAGTTTGTTCCAGATCCATCATTGTTTGAGTCCGCAGTGCTTTCTGGATGTAGGTGAACTACAACTCCCAAACTCAAGGTCAATGCCCACCAAACCTTTCCAGTATCTTATCTTAGTTGTGGGAGTTCTGTCTGCCAAGATTGGTTCAATTCTATCATTGGTGCATATTGAGTATCCGTGCCAAGTTTGGTCCAGATCCACCATTGTTAAAGTCCACAGTGCTCGCTAGATGTAGGTGAACTACAACTCCCAAACCCAAGGTCAATTTCCACCAAACCCTTCCAGTATTTTATCTTGACCGTGGGAGTTCTGTGTGCCAAGATTGGTTCAATTCTATCATTGGTGCATATTGAGTATCTGTGCCAAGTTTGGTCCAGACCCATCATTGTTTGAGTCCACATTGTTCCCTGGATGTAGGTGAACTACAACTCCCAAACCCAAGGTCAATGACTACCAAACCCTTCCATTATTTTATCTTGGTCGTGGGAGTTATGTGTGCCAAGTTTGGTTCAATTCCATCATGGTGGAGTTCAGAATGCTCTTTGATTGTAGGTGAACTATAAATCCCAGCAACTACAACTCCCAAATGCCAAGGTCTGATTTCCCCAAAGTCAAGCAGTGTTCACATTTATGCATATTGAGTATTGATACCAAGTTTGGTCCAGTTCTATCATTGTTTGAGTCCACAGTGCTCTCTGGATGTAGGTGAACTACAACTCCCAAACTCAAGGTCAATGACTACCAAACCCTTTCACTATTTTCTATTAGTCATGGGAGTCCTGTGTGTCAAGTTTGGTTCAGTTCCATCGTTGATGAAGTTCAGAATGCTGTTTGATTGGAGGTGAACTATAAATCCCAGCAACTACAACTCCCAAATGCCAAGGTCTATTTTTCCCAAACTCAACCAGTGTTCGCATTTGGGCATATTGAGTATTCGTGCCAAGTTTGGTCCAGATCCATCATTGTTTGAGTCCACAGTGCTCTCTGGATGGAAGTGAACTACAACTCCCAAACGCACAGCCAAGCGGTTTTGGCCCATGAAGCAACCTGCTTTCCTCTGCTGGCTTGCAACCTTCTCATAGGGGAAGCTCTCTGCTTCCCTGCAGGAAATGACTGAGCAGAGCGAGGTTCCTCCAAAGTGCAGAAGTGGGGCGTCCTGCCCGAGCCGCGGCTGGAGATCTCACCCCGGGGGCCACGATGGTGCTGCCGGAGGGGTCCGCCGCGGGCCTGCCACCCCTGTCCCCGCTCTCCTTGAAGGCCTATGGCACTATGGGAGAACTTTGGGGGCCCACCAAGACCCCCACCAGAAGGTCGTACCTGGTGGTGGCCGTGCTGTGCTTCCTCAACCTGGTGAACTACATGGACTGGTTCCTCGTGGCAGGTGAGTCCCTCCTCCTGGATCTACAGACTGAAGGGATTGATGACCAGGGATGTCTGTGGTGGAGGAAAGACATACAATCTAGGATGGGACTGTCCTCATATGAAATCCTTCCCTTGGGTGGTGGGCAGTGTGGCGTTGGTGGAGGACATTGGACATGTTTACGGCTCTCATTATAATTCCACACCAATGGAGAGAGTCAGAAATACTGGGATGTCTGTGGTGGAGGAAACACATGTAATCTATGATGGAATTTTCCCTTGGGTGGTGGGCAGTGTGGTGATTGTGGAGGACATTGGATATGTTTACAGCACACACTATAATTCCACACCAATGGGGAGAGTCAGAAACACTGGGATGTCTGTGGTGGAGGAAACACATGTAATCTATGATGGAATTGTCCCTTGGGTGGTGGGCAGTGTGGTGTTTGTGGAGGACATTGGGCATGTTTACGGCGCTCACTATAATTCCACACCAATGGAGAGAGTCAGAAACACTGGGATGTCTGTGGTGGAGGAAAAGAACAAAAATGTATGTATGTAAATCTTAGCAGACTCTCAAGACAGTAATATACAACAGTATTCTATGTTCTCTATTGGCATAACTTGTCTGAGACTTTATATAGCATTAAATAAATATGTTATCAGCACATTAACATAGAGAAATCAACAACAGACTAAAGGTAATAGAGTCCATCCTTTCAGTGAAGAAATTCCAGAGTCTCTATCTTTATCTTCAAAAAAAATTCTTCTTTTGATAAGACAGTCTCAAGGAATTCTTCTTGGGCAACAAGGTCTTTCATAGGCAACAAAATCTCAACAAGGTCTTCCGGTATGTTTATCCTTGTTTCGAACAATATCTTCCTCAGGGTGTAGTCTGTATCTTATTATGCTTAGTGCACTAAATAAGGAGTAGAAATAACATACAACATAGATACATGAAACTCCCCAAAATAACATTGATTAGAAAAACATTTTGTAATAACAGTAAAGATACACGCTACCCTACTTACATTCTCTTCAGTAATACAGGTTCTGTACTACAGGCTCTGTTGTAGTAGGAGTTCTGTAACGAGCAGTGAGTCATAGCTGGGCTGTCTCTTAAGTAGAATTACATCTCACAAGAAACAAGTGTATTCAATTTTATCATTTAGTCCTAGAGGAACCAGTGTTTGTAGTTTGAAGATCCAAAAAGATTCCCTTTGCAGAAGGAGTTTTTTTGTATCTGCATTAGGTCTGGGTAATATTTTTTCCAAAGCGCAAAATTTAAAGCTATGGTGTGTATGTGCTTTTTCATTAAAATGTACATATAATGAAGAGTCAGTGGACCCATTCCTAATGCGTGAACGATGTTCATTTATCCTAATTTTAAGGGGTCTAGTAGTTATTCCAACATATAGTAATTTGCAGGGGCATTCTAACAGGTACACTACATTATCACTGGAACATGTTGTCAAATGTCGTAATGTGACATTAATATTGAGTGTTGGATGAGAGTATATTTTACTCTTAAGTGATTGCTGGCAGCAGTTACAGTGTCCACAGCTAGTGTGACCCCTAGTGGTAGGTTCATGGGATGTATTAGGAGTGTTATATTCAGAGTGGATCATAAGGTCCCTTAAATTTCTGGATCTTTTGTGGGCAATTATTGGTTTGTCTTTGCATCCAGGAATGTCCTGTAGTAAATGCCAGTGCTTTGAAATAATCTTAGTGATTTTGGATGAATATTGTGTCAGTGTCAAAGGCCATATTATGCGGTTGTTATGTTTTCTAGGGCGTTCCTGTAGTAATTCACCTCTGTTGATGGAGTTTGCCTTGTTCATGGCTGTGTTGAGTATGCTATTAGGGTATCCTCTCTCTCTTAGTTGTTTTTTCAGGATACCTGCCGTAGATTCAAAGTCCTTTTGTGTGCTAGAATTACGTTTCAGTCTTAAAAACTGAGAAAATGGTAAATTGGATTTAAGAGAAAAGTGATGGAAGCTGGAAAAATGTAAAAAAGAATTCTTATCTGTAGGTTTACTATAATTTTTCACTAGTAGTTTCTGACCATTTTTGAAAACCATGACATCCAGAAAGTTAACATTAGTAGGGCTATAGTGGTGTGTAAATTTCATGTGTTTATGTAGTGTATTAATCCAGCTGTAGAATAGGTCAGCTACTGACTGTGATCTCACTACTGTAAATATATCATCTAGATACCTTCCAAAATAAAGGATATCTGAAGAAAATGGATTCTTAGTGGTATTAAAGATGAATTTATTTTCTAAGTATGCAACGAATAAATTGGCTATAGCGGGTGCAAGTGGGCTACCCATAGCGATTCCGAATGTTTGTAAATAAAATTGTTTATCAAAACTAAAATAGTTGTATTCTAGCACAATGTCTAGCAAATCCATGAGGAAGTGAGTGGGAGGAACTGGAGATTTGCGTGTGTCAAGTATATCTTTAACTACTGCTCTGGCCTCATCTAAAGGTATGTTTGTATATAGGGCTTCAATATCTAAGGTCATGAGTATGGCTTGCTCAGGTATAGTTAGGGCTTCTATTATATTGATGAAATGTTTGGTGTCTTTGATAAATGATGTATTTAATGGTACAAAAGGTTGCAAAAAATGGTCAATAAACTGAGCTAAAGGTTCCAAAATAGATGCAGTGCCTGAAACGATAGGTCTACCTGGTGGAGGAAAGGTTCTTTTGTGAATCTTCGGGAGAACATAAAATACCGGTGTTCTGGGGTATGGATTCTGAAGGAACTCATATGTCTGTAATGAAATATATCCCAGTGAGAGACCTTCAGCACATACTGTACGTATAAGGGATCTAATTTTATTAATGGGATCCTTAGGAATACATTTATAGAACATGTTGTTAGAGAGATGTCTTTCTACTTCCTTAACATAGTCAATTCTATTCAGCAATACCACCGCCCCTCCCTTATCAGCTGGTTTCCAAATATATTGTGGCATGTTTGCTAGTCTTTTAATGGTATTCAATTCAGTCATAGACATATTCGGAAAGGTTTTGGACCTGGATTTGGATAGTCTGCTAATGTCCCGTTCCACAACTTTTTCAAATGTTTTTATCATCATATTATCAGTGTTAGGGTAGAATTTGTTTTTAGGTTTGAACAAAGTTTCAGGCTTGGAATCCGTCTTATTGCCAAAAAAGTGTTTTAATCTAATAGTTCTAAACAACTTAAATAGTTCAACCCTGGTGTGGAATGGATTGTATCTGGGAGTGGGAACAAAACTTAGTCCCTTATTAATTAACTCTTCCTCTTGTGATGAGAGAGGGTAGTTAGAAAGATTTACCACTAGGGAGGAGCTTTTCTGTATGAACCCCTCTGAAAATGGTGAGTGGGTGGTTTAGATTTAATTCTATATGATCGTCGTGGTAGTATTGGACTAGTGGAAGTAGTGGAACTATCCGTAGACTTCCCTGGGTCTTCTTCAGTGGTGGAATAAGGGTCAAGAGAATCTGTTTCAAAGCGAACCCTCCTTTTCCCTGTACTAGAGGAAGTAGAACGGGTTTTCCAATTGTAGACCCTATTATTGTCATAATCAGCTCTGTCTCTATTAAACTTTTTGATTTTAAATTCCTTAATTTGTGAGTAAAGTTCTTTACATTTCTTATCAATTTCTTGTAGATGAGATTGGTTTTGTTCTACTTTATTTATGTCCTCTGCTAGAGTAGTAAGTTTACCCTCATATTCCACAGTCAGGGAATTAGCTTTCTGGATGATGAGTGCCATTAAATCCTTAGAACATTTGTTCAAAATCAAATTCCAATTATTAACAAAATCAATATCTTCTAAGAACATTCCCGGAGGTTTGTACACTCGGAGGCCCCTGGGTATCATATTATTCTTAATATAATCAGCTAGAGTAGACGCGTGTAGGTCCAAACGGATCAATTTTTTCTTAATCTTTTCATATTCCATTAAAGTGTTTGGGGGTTGTGCGGACTGAGCTAGGGATTGGTCATCTAGAATAGATCTATTCTTAATTAGATCAGAAATGAATGTGTCATCAAAACTTAGGGTACCCCGGCCGTCAGCCATAGTAATGGCAAATAAGCAAACAATGCACAAGTATCTCAAATGACAAAGAACAAAAATGTATGTATGTAAATCTTAGCAGACTCTCAAGACAGTAATATACAACAGTATTCTATGTTCTCTATTGGCATAACTTGTCTGAGACTTTATAGCATTAAATAAATATGTTATCAGCACATTAACATAGAGAAATCAACAACAGACTAAAGGTAATAGAGTCCATCCTTTCAGTGAAGAAATTCCAGAGTCTCTATCTTTATCTTCAAAAAAAAAAAAATTCTTCTTTTGATAAGACAGTCTCAAGGAATTCTTCTTGGGCAACAAGGTCTTTCATAGGCAACAAAATCTCAACAAGGTCTTCCGGTATGTTTATCCTTGTTTCGAACAATATCTTCCTCAGGGTGTAGTCTGTATCTTATTATGCTTAGTGCACTAAATAAGGAGTAGAAATAACATACAACATAGATACATGAAACTCCCCAAAATAACATTGATTAGAAAAACATTTTGTAATAACAGTAAAGATACACGTTACTCTACTTACATTCTCTTCAGTAATACAGGTTCTGTACTACAGGCTCTGTAGTAGTAGGAGTTCTGTAACGAGCAGTGAGTCATAGCTGGGCTGTCTCTTAAGTAGAATTACATCTCACAAGAAACAAGTGTATTCAATTTTATCATTTAGTCCTAGAGGAACCAGTGTTTGTAGTTTGAAGATCCAAAAAGATTCCCTTTGCAGAAGGAGTTTTTTTGTATCTGCATTAGGTCTGGGTACTATTTTTTCCAAAGCGCAAAATTTAAAGCTATGGTGTGTATGTGCTTTTTCATTAAAATGTACATATAATGAAGAGTCAGTGGACCCATTCCTAATGCGTGAACGATGTTCATTTATCCTAATTTTAAGGGGTCTAGTAGTTATTCCAACATATAGTAATTTGCAGGGGCATTCTAACAGGTACACTACATTATCACTGGAACATGTTGTCAAATGTCGTAATGTGACATTAATATTGAGTGTTGGATGAGAGTAAATTTTACTCTTAAGTGATTGCTGGCAGCAGTTACAGTGTCCACAGCTAGTGTGACCCCTAGTGGTAGGTTCATGGGATGTATTGGGAGTGTTATATTCAGAGTGGATTATAAGGTCCCTTAAATTTCTGGATCTTTTATGGGCAATTATAGGTTTGTCTTTGCATCCAGGAATGTCCTGTAGTAAATGCCAGTGTTTTGAAATAATCTTAGTGATCTTGGATGAATATTGTGTCAGTGTCAAGGGCCATATTATGCGGTTGTTATGTTTTCTAGGGCGTTCCTGTAGTAATTCACCTCTGTTGATGGAGTTTGCCTTGTTCATGGCTGTGTTGAGTATGCTATTAGGGTATCCTCTCTCTCTTAGTTGTTTTTTCAGGATACCTGCCGTAGATTCAAAGTCCTTTTGTGTGCTAGAATTACGTTTCAGTCTTAAAAACTGAGAAAATGGTAAATTGGATTTAAGAGAAAAGTGATGAAAGCTGGAAAAATGTAAAAAGGAATTCTTGTCTGTAGGTTTACTATAATTTTTCACTAATAGTTTCTGACCTTTTTTGAAAACCATGACATCCAGGAAGTTAACATTAGTAGGGCTATAGTGGTGTGTAAATTTCATGTGTTTATGTAGTGTATTAATCCAGCTGTAGAATAGGTCAGCTACTGACTGTGATCTCACTACTGTAAATATATCATCTAGATACCTTCCAAAATAAAGGATATCTGAAGAAAATGGATTCTTAGTGGTATTAAAGATGAATTTATTTTCTAAGTATGCAACGAATAAATTGGCTATAGCGGGTGCAAGTGGGCTACCCATAGCGATTCCGAATGTTTGTAAATAAAATTGTTTATCAAAACTAAAATAGTTGTATTCTAGCACAATGTCTAGCAAATCCATGAGGAAGTGAGTGGGAGGAACTGGAGATTTGCGTGTGTCAAGTATATCTTTAACTACTGCTCTGGCCTCATCTAAAGGTATGTTTGTATATAGGGCTTCAATATCTAAGGTCATGAGTATGGCTTGCTCAGGTATAGTTAGGGCTTCTATTATATTGATAAAATGTTTGGTGTCTTTGATAAATGATGTATTTAATGGTACAAAGGGTTGCAAAAAATGGTCAATAAACTGAGCTAAAGGTTCCAAAATAGATGCAGTGCCTGAAACGATAGGTCTACCTGGTGGAGGAAAGGTTCTTTTGTGAATCTTCGGGAGAACATAAAATACCGGTGTTCTGGGGTATGGATTCTGAAGGAACTCATATGTCTGTAATGAAATATATCCCAGTGAGAGACCTTCAGCACATACTGAACGTATAAGGGATCTAATTTTATTAATGGGATCCTTAGGAATACATTTATAGAACATGTTGTTAGAGAGATGTCTTTCTACTTCCTTAACATAGTCAATTCTATTCAGCAATACCACCGCCCCTCCCTTATCAGCTGGTTTCCAAATATATTGTGGCATGTTTGCTAGTCTTTTAATGGTATTCAATTCAGTCATAGACATATTCGGAAAGGTTTTGGACCTGGATTTGGATAGTCTGCTAATGTCCCGTTCCACAACTTTTTCAAATGTTTTTATCATCATATTATCAGTGTTGGGGTAGAATTTGTTTTTAGGTTTGAACACAGTTTCAGGTTTGGAATCCGTCTTATTACCAAAAAAGTGTTTTAATCTAATAGTTCTAAACAACTTAAATAGTTCAACCCTGGTGTGGAATGGATTGTATCTGGGAGTGGGAACAAAACTTAGTCCCTTATTAATTAACTCTTCCTCTTGTGATGAGAGAGGGTAGTTAGAAAGATTTACCACTAGGGAGGAGCTTTTCTGTATGAACCCCTCTGAAAATGGTGAGTGGGTGGTTTAGATTTAATTCTATATGATCGTCGTGGTAGTATTGGACTAGTGGAAGTAGTGGAACTATCCGTAGACTTCCCTGGGTCTTCTTCAGTGGTGGAATAAGGGTCAAGAGAATCTGTTTCAAAGCGAACCCTCCTTTTCCCTGTACTAGAGGAAGTAGAACGGGTTTTCCAATTGTAGACCCTATTATTGTCATAATCAGCTCTGTCTCTATTAAACTTTTTGATTTTAAATTCCTTAATTTGTGAGTAAAGTTCTTTACATTTCTTATCAATTTCTTGTAGATGAGATTGGTTTTGTTCTACTTTATTTATGTCCTCTGCTAGAGTAGTAAGTTTACCCTCATATTCCTCCGAGTGTACAAACCTCCGGGAATGTTCTTAGAAGATATTGATTTTGTTAATAATTGGAATTTGATTTTGAACAAATGTTCTAAGGATTTAATGGCACTCATCATCCAGAAAGCTAATTCCCTGACTGTGGAATATGAGGGTAAACTTACTACTCTAGCAGAGGACATAAATAAAGTAGAACAAAACCAATCTCATCTACAAGAAATTGATAAGAAATGTAAAGAACTTTACTCACAAATTAAGGAATTTAAAATCAAAAAGTTTAATAGAGACAGAGCTGATTATGACAATAATAGGGTCTACAATTGGAAAACCCGTTCTACTTCCTCTAGTACAGGGAAAAGGAGGGTTCGCTTTGAAACAGATTCTCTTGACCCTTATTCCACCACTGAAGAAGACCCAGGGAAGTCTACGGATAGTTCCACTACTTCCACTAGTCCAATACTACCACGACGATCATATAGAATTAAATCTAAACCACCCACTCACCATTTTCAGAGGGGTTCATACAGAAAAGCTCCTCCCTAGTGGTAAATCTTTCTAACTACCCTCTCTCATCACAAGAGGAAGAGTTAATTAATAAGGGACTAAGTTTTGTTCCCACTCCCAGATACAATCCATTCCACACCAGGGTTGAACTATTTAAGTTGTTTAGAACTATTAGATTAAAACACTTTTTTGGTAATAAGACGGATTCCAAACCTGAAACTGTGTTCAAACCTAAAAACAAATTCTACCCCAACACTGATAATATGATGATAAAAACATTTGAAAAAGTTGTGGAACGGGACATTAGCAGACTATCCAAATCCAGGTCCAAAACCTTTCCGAATATGTCTATGACTGAATTGAATACCATTAAAAGACTAGCAAACATGCCACAATATATTTGGAAACCAGCTGATAAGGGAGGGGCGGTGGTATTGCTGAATAGAATTGACTATGTTAAGGAAGTAGAAAGACATCTCTCTAACAACATGTTCTATAAATGTATTCCTAAGGATCCCATTAATAAAATTAGATCCCTTATACGTACAGTATGTGCTGAAGGTCTCTCACTGGGATATATTTCATTACAGACATATGAGTTCCTTCAGAATCCATACCCCAGAACACCGGTATTTTATGTTCTCCCGAAGATTCACAAAAGAACCTTTCCTCCACCAGGTAGACCTATCGTTTCAGGCACTGCATCTATTTTGGAACCTTTAGCTCAGTTTATTGACCATTTTTTGCAACCTTTTGTACCATTAAATACATCATTTATCAAAGACACCAAACATTTTATCAATATAATAGAAGCCCTAACTATACCTGAGCAAGCCATACTCATGACCTTAGATATTGAAGCCCTATATACAAACATACCTTTAGATGAGGCCAGAGCAGTAGTTAAAGATATACTTGACACACGCAAATCTCCAGTTCCTCCCACTCACTTCCTCATGGATTTGCTAGACATTGTGCTAGAATACAACTATTTTAGTTTTGATAAACAATTTTATTTACAAACATTCGGAATCGCTATGGGTAGCCCACTTGCACCCGCTATAGCCAATTTATTCGTTGCATACTTAGAAAATAAATTCATCTTTAATACCACTAAGAATCCATTTTCTTCAGATATCCTTTATTTTGGAAGGTATCTAGATGATATATTTACAGTAGTGAGATCACAGGCAGTAGCTGACCTATTCTACAGCTGGATTAATACACTACATAAACACATGAAATTTACACACCACTATAGCCCTACTAATGTTAACTTCCTGGATGTCATGGTTTTCAAAAAAGGTCAGAAACTATTAGTGAAAAATTATAGTAAACCTACAGACAAGAATTCCTTTTTACATTTTTCCAGCTTTCATCACTTTTCTCTTAAATCCAATTTACCATTTTCTCAGTTTTTAAGACTGAAACGTAATTCTAGCACACAAAAGGACTTTGAATCTACGGCAGGTATCCTGAAAAAACAACTAAGAGAGAGAGGATACCCTAATAGCATACTCAACACAGCCATGAACAAGGCAAACTCCATCAACAGAGGTGAATTACTACAGGAACGCCCTAGAAAACATAACAACCGCATAATATGGCCCTTGACACTGACACAATATTCATCCAAGATCACTAAGATTATTTCAAAACACTGGCATTTACTACAGGACATTCCTGGATGCAAAGACAAACCTATAATTGCCCATAAAAGATCCAGAAATTTAAGGGACCTTATAATCCACTCTGAATATAACACTCCCAATACATCCCATGAACCTACCACTAGGGGTCACACTAGCTGTGGACACTGTAACTGCTGCCAGCAATCACTTAAGAGTAAAATTTACTCTCATCCAACACTCAATATTAATGTCACATTACGACATTTGACAACATGTTCCAGTGATAATGTAGTGTACCTGTTAGAATGCCCCTGCAAATTACTATATGTTGGAATAACTACTAGACCCCTTAAAATTAGGATAAATGAACATCGTTCACGCATAAGGAATGGGTCCACTGACTCTTCACTATATGTACATTTTAATGAAAAAGCACATACACACCACAGCTTTAAATTTTGCGCTTTGGAAAAAATAGTACCCAGACCTAATGCAGATACAAAAAAACTCCTTCTGCAAAGGGAATCTTTTTGGATCTTCAAACTACAAACACTGGTTCCTCTAGGACTAAATGATAAAATTGAATACACTTGTTTCTTGTGAGATGTAATTCTACTTAAGAGACAGCCCAGCTATGACTCACTGCTCGTTACAGAACTCCTACTACAACAGAGCCTGTAGTACAGAACCTGTATTACTGAAGAGAATGTAAGTAGAGTAGCGTGTATCTTTACTGTTATTACAAAATGTTTTTCTAATCAATGTTATTTTGGGGAGTTTCATGTATCTATGTTGTATGTTATTTCTACTCCTTATTTAGTGCACTAAGCATAATAAGATACAGACTACACCCTGAGGAAGATATTGTTCGAAACAAGGATAAACATACCGGAAGACCTTGTTGAGATTTTGTTGCCTATGAAAGACCTTGTTGCCCAAGAAGAATTCCTTGAGACTGTCTTATCAAAAGAAGAATTTTTTTTTTTTGAAGATAAAGATAGAGACTCTGGAATTTCTTCACTGAAAGGATGGACTCTATTACCTTTAGTCTGTTGTTGATTTCTCTATGTTAATGTGCTGATAACATATTTATTTAATGTTATAAAGTCTCAGACAAGTTATGCCAATAGAGAACATAGAATACTGTTGTATATTACTGTCTTGAGAGTCTGCTAAGATTTACATACATACATTTTTGTTCTTTGTCATTTGAGATACTTGTGCATAGTTTGCTGTGGTGGAGGAAACCCATACAATATAGGATGGGATTCTACCTGTATGAAAGCCTTCCCTTGGGTGGTGGGCAGTGTGGTGATTGTGGAGGACATTGGATATGTTTACAGCACACACTATAATTCCACACCAATGGGGAGAGTCAGAAACACTGGGATGTCTGTGGTGGAGGAAACACATGTAATCTATGATGGAATTGTCCCTTGGGTGGTGGGCAGTGTGGTGTTTGTGGAGGACATTGGACATGTTTACGGCGCTCACTATAATTCCACACCAATGGAGAGAGTCAGAAACACTGGGATGTCTGTGGTGGAGGAAACCTTGGAGGGGGGACCATTGGTGTCTGATGACCATGGCTCCTTCCTCTCTTGCAGGGGTGCTTCTTGACATCCAGCAATACTTCGGACTCGGAGACAGCACCGCAGGACTGCTGCACACAGGTAGTTTGGAAATGTTGGTCTCACTTGCATCACGCTCTCCCTTTCTCTGTGCCGAAACCGAGCTCTGAAAGCGGAGGTCTTCCTTCCTGCAAATGCCAAAGGAAACCAGGAACGAGGTGCAATTGTCGTTTTGCAAGGCCTTTGGTAGACGACCGCAGCTTCACGGTGAAGGGGGAAAGGCAGGATGTGGCTTCGGGGTGCAAAATCCAGCTTCCTGAGTAAAGAGGGCCTTTCGTTTAAATAATAATAATAGTTTTGCTTAATTTGTCTGCATAATGGACCCCTTTTTTCCTGTGTAGCTTCTATGTGTAGAGGGATCAGGAGACCTGTCTATATCTATCTATCTATCTCTCTCTCTCTCTCTCTCTCTCTCTCTCTCTCTCTATCTATATCTATCTATATCTATCCCTCTATCTATCCATCTATTCCTCTCTCTATCCCTCTATCCCTCTATCCATCTATCTATCTATCTATCTATCTATCTATCTATCTATCTATCTATCTATCTATCTTTCTATGTATGTATCTATCTATCCATCTATTCCTCTCTATCCATCTATCTATCTATCTATCTATCTATCTATCTATCTATCTATCTATCTATCCCTCTATCTATCCATCTATCTATCCATCTATTCCTCTCTCTATCCCTCTATCTCTATCTATCTATCTATCTATCTATCTATCTTTCTATGTATGTATCCATCTATCCTTCTATTCCTCTCTATCCATCTATCTATCTATCTATCTATCTATCTATCTATCTATCTATCTATCCCTCTATCTATCCATCTATTCATCTATTCCTCCCTCTATCCCTCTATCTATCTATCATCTATCTATCTATCTATCTATCTATCTATCTATCTATCTATCTATCTATCTATCTCTCTCTCTATCCCTCTATCTATCCATCTATTCCTCTCTCTATCCCTCTATCTATCCCTCTATCTATCTATCTATCTATCTATCTATCTATCTATCTATCTATCTTTCTATGTATGTATCTATCTATCTATTATCTATCTATCTATCTATCTATCTATCTATCTATCTATCTCTATATAGTATCTAATTATATAATCTATCTATCCCCTCTATCTCATCTATCATCTATCTATCTATCTATCTATCTATCTATCTATCTATCTATCTATCTTTCTATGTATCTATCTATCTATCTATCTATCTATCTATCTATCTATCCCTCTATCTATCCATCTATTCCTCTCTCTATCCCTCTATCCCTCTATCTATCTATCTATCTATCTATCTATCTATCTATCTATCTTTCTATGTATGTATGTATCTATCTATCTATCACTCTCTCTATCCCTCTATTTATTTATTTATTTACTGTCCTTGTATACCGCCGTTTCTCAGCCTAACTGGCGACTCAACGCGGTTTACAACAAAATATACAGTGCACAGTATACAATTAAAACCATAAAAAACATAATACACAATATTACACGTAAATCACAATCCAATACATCTCCTAACTAAAATCGTGGTCCAATTGCATCATCCATATTACCAATCCGTAGTCGACACATTCATTGCACCAAATTAACCAAATGCCTGCTTGAACATCCAAGTTTTTAGTCTTTTTCGGAATACCATCAGCGAGGAGGCTGATCTTACCTCCATGGGAAGGGCGTTCCAGAGCCGAGGGGCCACCACAGAAAAGGCCCTGTCTCTCGTCCCCGCCAGCCGCACCTGTGAAGCAGGCGGGATAGAGAGCAGGGCCTCCCCAGAAGATCTTAGGGTCCTGGTGGGCTGATAGGCCGAGATACGTTCGGATAGATAAGTTGGGCCAGAACCGTTTAGGGCTTTAAAGGCCAACGCCAGCACTTTGAATTGAGCCCGGTAGCAAATCGGCAGCCAGTGGAGCTGGTGCAGCAAAGGAGTTGTGCGCTCCCTGCGCTCCGCTCCAGTTAGTATCATGGCTGCCGACCGTTGGACTAATTGGAGCTTCCGAGCCGTCTTCAAAGGCAACCCCACGTAGAGAGCGTTGCAGTAGTCTAAACGGGATGTAACCAGAGCGTGGACTACCATGGCCATCTATCTATCTATCTATCTATCTATCTATCTATCTATCTATCTATCTATCCCTCTACCTATCACTCTATCTATCCCTCTAACTATCACTCTACCTATCCTCTATCACTCTCTTACTATCTATCTATCTATCTATCTATCTATCTATCTATCTATCTATCTATCTATCTATCTATCTATCTATCTATCTCTCTCTCTATCCCTCTATCTATCTATCTATCTATCTATCTATCTATCTATCTATCTATCTATCTATCTATCACTCTATCTATCTATCTATCTATCTATCTATCTATCTATCTATCTATCTATCTATCTATCCAGAGGGATAGATAGATAGATAGATAGATAGATAGAGTGATAGAGTGATAGTTAGAGTGATAGTTAGAGGGATAGATAGAGTGATAGGTAGAGACCTATCACTCTATCTATCCCTCTAACTATACCTATCACTCTCTCACTCTCTCTCACTATCTATCTATCTATCCATCCATCTATCCCTTTATCCCTCTATCACTCTATCCATCCATCCATCCATCCATCCATCCATCCATCCATCCATCCATCCATCCATCCATCCATTAATCCTTTTATCTATTTAATCTATTTATCTATCCATCTTCCTGTCTCTCTGTTGTCCTGTCTTTCTTTCTATCTGTCTGTCTGTCTAGAGAAGGCTAGATAAAATTACCTTGTAAGACTAACATTCCCGAAATCCTGTGTTGTCTGATTCTGATGGTGATATCTTACAGGGCTGAGTTGTGATCTATGCCCTGGAATGCTCTCCCGGATGCCCTAATCCTGGCTCTCCTTGGCCTCCTTCCCTGCCTTTCTCTCTCCGCCACAGTTTTCATCCTCTGCTTCTTGTTCTTTGCGCCACTCTTCGGGTTCCTGGGCGACCGATACAACCGGAAGATCATCCTCGGGGCCGGGATCCTGCTCTGGTCCGGCGTCACCCTCGGGAGTTCGTTCATCACGGAGTCGGTAAGAAAACCTTGACCATTTCCGCTCCCTTGGCAGCCCCCTCTCCACCAAAGTCAACATTGACACTGAAATACAACACTGCCTGAGCTCTGCGAGTGCAGCATTTTTCCGAATGAAGCAGAGAGCGTTTGAGGACCGGGACATTCTCCCTATGGATACTTGTTTATAAAGCTATTGTCCTCCCAACCCTGTGAGACGTGGACTGTCTACAGACGTCAAATGCAACTTCTAGAACAATTCCATCAGCGCTGAAAAATCCTGCAAATCTCTTGGGAAGACAGGTGGGGAAACGTCAGTGTACTGGAAGAAGCAAAGACCACCAGCATTGAAGCGATGGTCCTCTGCCATCAACTCGGCTGGACCGGCCACGTTGTCCGGATGCCCGACCACCGTCTCCCAAAGCAGTTGCTCTACTCCGAACTCAAGAATGGAAACGGGAAAAGAGATTGAAAGATGGGCAGGCGGGGAAACGTCAGTGTGATGGAAGAAGCAAAGACCACCAGCATTGAAGCAATGGTCCTCTGCCACCAACTCGGCTGGACTGGCCACGTTGTCCGGATGCCCGATCACCGTCTCCCAAAGCAGTTGCTCTACTCCGAACTCAAGAATGGAAACGGGAAAAGAGATTGAAAGATTGGCAGGTGGGGAAACGTCAGCGTGCTGGAAGAAGCAAAGACCACCAGCATTGAAGCGATGCTCCTCCACCATCAACTCGGGTGGACCAGACACGTTGTCCGGATGCCCGACCACCGTCTCTCAAAGCAGTTGCTCTACTCCGAACTCAAGAACGGAAACAGGAAAAGAGATTCAAAGCCAACCTTAAAAACTCTGGCATAGACACTGAGAACTGGGAAGCCCTGGCCCTTGAGCGCTCCAGTTGGAGGTCAGCTGTGACCAGCAGTGCTGCAGAATTTGAAGAGGCACAAATGGAGGGTGAAACAGAGAAATGTGCCAAGAGGAAGGCATGTCAAGCCAACCCCACCCAAGACCGTCTCCCACCTGGAAACCAATGCCCTCACTGTGGGAGAAGAAGCAGAGCAAGAATAGGGCTCCACAGTCACCTACGGACCCACCCCCAGGACACCGAACTTGGAGGACCATCATCCTCAGACTACGAGGGATTGCCTAAGTAAGTCAAGTAAAAAAAAAGTCCCTTACTGATGGCTATATAAGGAAGATGAAAGAATCCATCTTTCTCTCTCCTCTGTGACTCAGTGTGAGTATCTACCTATGTTGTAGATGACTATTTAATGACTCTGAATCCCATTTCCCTCGGGGAGATAGGGTAGAATCAGAGGCGGCCCTAGGTAATTTTCAACAGTAAGCAAACAGTATTTTGGCGCCCCCCCCCCAACCAATCATTGATATATATTTTCTGTTCGTCGTGGGAGTTCTGTGTGCCATATTTGGTTCAATTCCATCATTGGTGGAGTTCAGAATGCTCTTTGATTGTAGGTGAACTATACATCCCAGTAACTATACTTGCCGCACTTGCTCCCTTGCCTGGCCCGCTTTGGGTCCGGAGGCGTGCCTGAAGACCCCGGCGTGTGCACCAAAAGTCACCTCTTCTCCTGACTTTCTCCTCAGCCATTGGGACCAAGAGAGAGAGAGAGAGAGAGGGGGAGATGCCCACCTTTCCTGAAGGTAGGCGCAAAAACAAAGGAGGGAGCGGAAGTGGGAGATACCTCCAGCCGGAGGGGCTCTCTCTCTCTCTCTCTCTTGGTCCCAATGGCTGAAGAGAAAGTCAGGAGAAGAGGCGACTTTTGGTGCGCACGCTGGGGTCTTCAGACACGCCTCCGGACCCGAAGCGGGCCAGGCGTGGCGGCTCCGCCCCTTGGCCCACCCTCGGATTGGGGAGAGGAGAGGAGGTGAGTGGAGCGCCAGGGGATCGGGAAAGGGAGCCGGTCATGGGGAAGGGATCAAACACGGAGAACGATTGAGCGCCGGCTCTGCTCACGCACCCGGTGGCCAGGTGGAACAGGAACGAGAGGGGCTAGGCGAGGCTCAAGGGCCCGGCCCCTTTGGGAAGAAGATCACCCGGCAGCGAGGCAAGAAAGCCGAGGCTCCCCCCGGACTGCTAGGGCTGTTGTGAGCTGAGGGGGCGCTCCTCAAGTGGTGGTCGAGGGGCATTTACAGAGGCACCTCTGCGCCCCTGGCAAAAAAAAAAGTGTTCTGCGACCGCTTACTTCGCGTAATGGATGAGCCGCCCCTGGGTAGAATGTAAATAAAGTATTATTATTTAACAGTGGTGCCTTCCCTTGCTGCAGATGGCCTGGCTGTTCTTTGTCTCGCGGGGCCTTGTGGGTGCCGGCACCGCCAGCTATTCGACCTTAGCGCCCACCCTCATTGCCGACCTGTTTGAGAAGAACCACCGGACGTGGATGCTCTCCCTCTTCTACATCTTCATCCCAGTTGGAAGGTAAACTCAAGTCGATAGAGGTATCAGGGAGCACGACATCGGGGCCGTGTGCCTGTGAGCATGAGTCCACTTCGGGGGTCTCGGCTCGGCCTTTGGGCATCAACGTTGTGTCTTTCTTCCACTCCAGCGGCCTCGGCTACATCCTGTCTTCGGGAATGGCCCAGGCCACCGGTCACTGGAACTGGGGCTTCCGGGTGAGTTTTCTTGGTTATGAACCTAAGTTACGAACACGATCGGTTGTTTAGGTTTGCTCTTAAGATGGATTTGTATACAAGCGGAGCAGGGACTTTTTTGAAGTGTAGCTCCAGCCCCATCTATATAAATAAAAATGTAATGTTGGTTTGTGGGATTAACAGAACTCCAAAACCACTGGACAAATTGACGCCAAATTTGGACACAAGACACTTAACAACCCAATGTATGTCCTTCACTAAAAAAAAATGATTTTGTCATTTGGGAGTTGTAGTTGCTGGGATTTATAGTTCATCTACAATCAAAGAGCATTCTGAACCCCACCAACGATGGAATTGAGCCAAACTTGGCACACAGTTCTCCCATAACCAACAGAAAATACTGGAAGAGTTTGGTGGGCATTGACCTTGGGTTTGGGAGTTGTAGTTTACCTACCTCCAAAGAGCACTGTGGACTCAAACAATGATGGATCTGGACCAAACTCTACACGAATACTCAGTATGCCCAAATGTGAACACTGGTGAAGTTTGGGGAAAATAGAATCTTGACATTTGGGAGTTTTAGTTGCTGGGATTTATAGTTCACCTACAATCAAAGGGTCCCTTGAACCCCACCTATGATAGAATTGGGACAAACTTTCCACACAGAACCTCCATGAGCAACAGAAAATACTGGAGGGATTTGGGAAGAATTGACAATGATTTAGGGAGATGTAGTTCACCTACATCAAGAGAACACTGTGCCATAGGCGCAGGCAATACGTCAGGAGAGAATGCTACTGGAACATGGCCAGACAGCCCAGAAAACTCCAGTTGTAACCACAAGCTTTGCAAACGCAATTGAGACCTGGCTTCTCTCATCGGTGCAGGTGACCCCGTGCATGGGAGCCGTGGGCCTGGCCCTCCTCATTTTCCTGGTCCCCAAATCGGCCAACTCTTCAGTGGAGAAACTCGAGGACGATGGTGTTTGTGGTGGAGGCTCCACTTGGCTGCAAGACGTTTCCTCTCTCTGCAAAAAGTAAGGCACTCCTCACTGCTCTTGCGTTACCAAAGGGGAAATGTATGGGCCGAAATACATGTGTTGACTTACCAAGATCCCATTGATTTAATAATAATAATAATAATAATAATAATAATAATAATAATGTATTATTTAATGATTGCATTTTTGCAGGATTCTGATTTGCTTGAAAATATGTTCCATTGTACGCATATGTGTACATGTACATATATGTGTGTGTATATATATGTGTGTGTATGGATATATATTTATGTGTGTATGTGTATATATATGTATGTGTGTGTATATATATATGTGTGTATATATGTCTGTGGGTATGTATATGTATATGTGTATGTGTATATATATATGTGTGTGTTTGTGGGATTAACATGTATGTGTGTGAGAGTATATATGTGTGTGTGTGTGTGTATGTGTATGTATATATATATATATGTATATATGTGTGGGTATGTATATATATGTGTGTGTGTATATATATATATGTATAGGTCTGTGGGTATGTATATATATATATGTATATGTGTATGTATATATATGTGTTCATTTGTGGGATTAACATGTATGTGTGTGTGTGTGAGTATATATATATGTATGTGTGTATATATATGTGGGTATGTATATATGTGTGTGTATATATACGTATATGTATATGTCTGTGGGTATGTGTGTGTGTATATATATATATATGTATGTATATGTGTATGTATATATGTGTTCATTTGTGGGATTAATATGTATGTGTGTGGGTATGTGTATGTGTGTATATATATGTCTATGAGAGTATATATATATGTGTCTGTGTGTATGTGTATATATATGTATATATGTATATATGTGTGGGTATGTATATATGTGTATGTATATATGTATATGTATATGTCTGTGGGTATGTATATATATGTGTATATGTGTATGTATATATGTATTCATTTGTGGGATCAATATGTATGTGTGTGTGAGTATATATATATATGTATGTCTGTATGTGTGTATATATATATATATATGCATGTATATGTGTGTGGGTATATATGTGTGTGTGTGTATATATGTGTATGTATGTATGTATATATATATGTTTGTATATATGTATGTATGTATGTATGTATGTATGTATGTATATATATATATATATACACACACACACACACACACAGAGTATATGGCAGTGGATGATAATATCATGGACCTGGGATGAAATGCATTGCAATCCACTTAATATGAGACTTCCTGCATCCACCAGGGGGCGCTCTTGATTTGTAGAAATCTGTGTTCATTGTTTATTCCAGGTATTTATTTATTTATTCCAGACTAGCTTGCCCTGGATATTTGAAAAAGTCAGTTTTTCAATTGTCCCAAATGCATAAGGTTGTGGGCGAACTACAACTCACATCATGCCAGGTTAACCCCCAGAAACTCCATCAGTCTTCAAAGTTTGTTATGCTGGGCAAGTTCGCTCTAGATGCATCATGTATGGGTTTCACTGTGCTCTCTGGCTGTAGGGTAAACTACAACTCCCACTATGGTAAGTCAGTCCCCTCAAACCCCTCCAGTAGGTTGAGTCAGTCATGCGTGTTCTGTGTGCTAAATTTGGTCCAGGTCCATCATCAGTGGAAGTCATAGTTTCTCTGGCTGTAGGTGAAC
This sequence comes from Anolis sagrei ordinatus, assembly GCF_025583915.1. NCBI lineage: Eukaryota > Metazoa > Chordata > Lepidosauria > Squamata > Anolidae > Anolis > Anolis sagrei. The sequence goes on along the minus strand of NW_026844589.1, from coordinate 3,150,006 downwards.
TACAACTCCCAGAAAGGAAGGTCAGTTTCCCCCCAAACCCCTCCAGTAATCAAATTTCAGTATATCAGGTATGCGTGTCAAGTTTGGTCCAGATCCATCGGTGTTTGGGTTCTGGATGTAGGTGAACTACAACTCCCTCAAATCAAGGTGAATATTCCCCAAAGACCTCCAGTAGTTTTTGCTGGTTGTGGGGGCTCAGTGTGCCAAGTTAGCTCCTGATCCATCATTGGTGGAATTCAGAGTGCTCTTTGATTTCAGGTGAGCTATACATCCCAGGACCTCCATTAGGTATCTCCTAGGAAGGTGTCTTCAATGAAGGCCAAACCAAAAGCGAAACGTATCCGCAAAAGGGAAAGATTGATGTGCAATGAAGGAATGTGTGAACCTGTGTCTCTCTCTTGTCTGCGTTGCAGCCGGAGTTTCCTCTGGTCCTCGCTGGGGGTGACGGCCATGGGCTTTGTCACGGGCGCCCTCAGCTTTTGGATCCCCGTCTTCCTCTACCGAGCTCAGCTCGTCCTTCACTGGTTCCCGCCGTGCGAGAAAGTGGAAGCGTGTAACACGTCCAACAGGTGAGGCAGAAGTGCAAGCCAACGGCGTGTGTGGTTTCGATGGGGAGCCCTTTTACAACTACACATCCCAAGGGGGATTATGCAATTTGTGGCCCTGCAAACATCCGGAAGACTGGGTTGCTGTGAGTTTTGCTGGGCTTGATTAGCATTGAATGGCCTTGCAGCTTCAAAGCCTGGCTGCTTCCTGCCTGCACACCTGCCTCAGACGAGAGTTCTTCCTCCCTCTCCAGACATTATTCTACAGTGGGAATGGCACACTTGGCCAGCTTGATTACCATCTAATAGCCTTGCAGCTTCAAAGCCTGGCTGCTTCCTGCCTGCACACTTGCCTCATATAAGAGTTCTTCTTCCCACCCTAGACATTAGCATTGAATGGCCTTGCAGCTTCAAAGCCTGTCTTCTTCCTGCCTCCACACTTGCCTCAGACAAGAGTTCTTCCTCCCACCCTGGACATTAGCATTAAATGGCCTTGCAGCTTCAAAGCCTGGCTGCTTCCTGCCTCCACACTTGCCTCAGACAAGAGTTCTTCCTCCCACCCTTGACATTAGCATTGAATGGCCTTGCAGCTTCAAAGCCTGGCTTCTTCCTGCCTCCACACTTGCCTCAGACAAGAGTTCTTCCTCCCACCCTAGACATTAGCATTGAATGGCCTTGCAGCTTCAAAGCCTGGCTGCTTCCTGCCTTCACACTTGCCCCAGACAATAGTTCTTCCTCCCACCCTACACATTAGCATTGAATGGCCTTGCAGCTTGAAAGCCTGGCTTCTTTCTGCCTTCACACTTGTCTCAGACAAGAGTTCTTTCTCCCATCCTGGACATTATTCCACAGTGGGAATGGCGCACTTGGCCAGCTTGATTAGCATCAAATAGACTTGCAGCTTCAAAGCCTGGCTGCTTCTTGGCTCCACACTTGCCTCAGACAAGATTTCTTCCTCCCACACTAGACATTATTCCAAAGTGTGAATGGCGCACTTGGCCAGCTTCATTAGCATCAAATAGCCTTGCAGCTTCAAACTCTGGCTGCTTCCTGCCTCCACACTTGTCTCAGATGAGAGTTCTTCCTCCCACTCTGGACATTATTCCACAGTGGGAATGGTGCACTTGGCCAGCTTGATTAGCATCAAATAGCCTTGCAGTTTCAAAGCCTGGCTGCTTCCTGCCTCAGACAAAGGTCTTTCCTAACCCTGCCTTAAAGTGCTGCAAGTTCAAATCCGGATCTCTCTACTTCCCTCTCTGTTTACCTCTCCACTAGCCGGATATTTGGAGGAATTACGATTGCAACCGGTATTTTGGGAGTTGTGACCGGAGCGGAAGCAGCTAGGCGGTACAAGAAGGTCAATGCGAAGGCCGACCCTCTGATCTGCGCCCTTGGGTCGCTCGCTTCGGCGCCGTGCATGTACCTGGCGATCATGTTGGCGCAGGACAGTATCCTGGCTACGTACGTAAGTGGCGAGAAGATATTTTTTGGGGGGGGGGGTCCTGGGCTTCATTGTTGAATGTCAACACATCTCCACCCTATGCAAAAAAGGATGGACATGTTGAGGGTGGCATTGGGTCACTTTGGAGACTTTTTGAAAACAGCTTTGGATTCCTTAGGCATCTTTTGAGGATGGCATTGGTCATCTTGGAGAGCTTTTGAGGATAGTGTTGGACACCTTTGGGGAGCTTTAGAGGAGAGCTTTTCGGAGAGCTTTTGTGGACTGCATTGGATACTTTTGGAGAACTTTTGTGGATAGCGTTGGGTACTTTTGGAGAACCTTTGAAGATAGTTGGATACCTTTAGAGAGCTTTTGAGAAGAGATGTGTTTGGAGAGCTTTTGAGGGACACCTTGGATACCTTTGGAGAGCTTTTGAGGAGAGATACTTTTGGAGAGCTTTTGAGGGAACACATTGATACTTTTGGAGAGCTTTTGAGAAAAGATACTTTTGGAGAGCTTTTGAGGGACACATTGATACCTCTGGAGAGCTTTTGAGGATAGCATATAACATCTTTGAAAAGCTTTTGAGGATGATGTTGGACACCTTTGGGGAGCTTTTGAAGATACCTTTGGGTACCTTTGGAGAGCTTTTGAGGATGGCACATTGGAGCACTTTTGAGGATATCATTTAACATCTTTGGAAAGCTTTTGAAGATGATGTTGAACACCTTTGGAGAGCTTTTGAGGATAGTGTTGGACACCTTTGGGGAGCTTTTGAGAAGAGATATTTTAGGGGAACTTTTGAAGGATACATTGGATACCTTTGGAGAGCTTTTGAAGATAGCTTTATATATCTTTGGAGAGCTTTTGAGGATAGCACTGGATACCCTTGGAGGACAACATGAGATACCTTTTGAGATCTTTGAGAAGAGATAGTTTTGGAGAGCCTTTGAAGGACAAATTGGGTACCTTTGGAGAGCTTTTGAGAAGATATACTTTTGGAGAGCTTTTGAGAAGCGATGCTTTTGGAGAGCTTTTGAGGGACACGTTGGATACCTTTGGAGAGCTTTTGAGGATAGCATATAACATCTTTGGAAAGCTTTTGAAAATGATATTGGACACCTTTGGAGAGCTTTTGAGGGACATATTGATACCTTTGGAGAACTTTTGAGGATGTCACATTGGAGCACTTTTGAAGATATCATTTAACATCTTTGGAAAGCTTTTGAAGATGATATTGGATATCTTTGGAGAGCTTTAGAGGATAGTGTTGGATACCTTTGGAGAGCTTTTGAGAAGATATACTTTTGGAGAAATTTTGAGGGACACATTGATATCTTTGGAGAGCTTTTGAGGATAGAATTTAACATCTTTGAAATGCTTTTGAGGGTGATGTTGAACACTTTTGGGGAGCTTTTGAAGATACCTTTGGGTACCTTTGGAGAGCTTTCGAGAAGAGATACTTTTGGAGAGCTTTTAAGGGATACATTGGATACCTTTGGAGAGCTTTTGGGGATAGCACTGGATACCCTTGAAGGATAGATACCTTTAGAGATCTTTAAAGAAGAGACAGTTTGGAGAGCTGTAGAGGGGACACATTGATACCTTTGGAGAGCTTTTGAGGATGGCACATTGGAGTGCTTTTGAGGATAGCATTTAACATCTTTGAAAAGCTTTTGAAGATGATATTGGACACTTTTGGAGAGCTTTTGAAGATACCTTTGGGTACCTTTGGAGAGCTTTTGAGGATAGCACATTGGAGCACTTTTGAGGATATAATTTAACATCTTTGGAAAGCTTTTGAAGATGATATTGGGCACCTTTGGAGAGCTTTTGAGGATAGTGTTGGATACCTTTGGGGAGCTTTTTAAGATAGCTTTAGATATCTTTGGAGAGCTTTTGAGGATAGCATTGGATACCTTTGGAGAGCTTTTGAGAAGAGATACTTTTGGAGAGCTTTTGAAGAACACATTGGGTGCCTTTGGAGAGCTTTTGAGGATGGCACTTTGGAGCACTTTTGAGGATAGCATTTAACATCTTTGGAAAGCTTTTGAGGATGATGTTGGACACCTTTGGGGAGCTTCTGAAGGTAGCTTTAGATATCTTTGGAGATCTTTTGAGGATAGCACTGGATAGCCTTGGAGGATAACATTAGATACCTTTGGAAAGCTTTTGAGAAGAGATACTTTTGGAGAGCTTTTGAGGGATACATTCCAGTGTATCCCTCAAAAGTTCTCCAAAGGTATCCAATGTATCCCTCAAAAGCTCTCCAAAAGTATCTCAAAAGCTTTCTTTTGAGGGATACCTTTGGAGAGCTTTTCAGGATAGCATTGGATACCTTTGGAGGATGACATTGGATATCTTTGGAGAGCTTTTGAAGATAGCTTTAGATGTCTTTGGAGAGCCTTTGAGGATAGCATTGGATATCCTTGGATGATAGCATTAGATACCTTTAGAGATCGTTTGAGAAGAGATACTTTTGGAGAACCTTTGAAGAACACATTGGGTACCTTTGGAGAGCTTTTGAGGATGGCACTTTGGAGCACTTTTGAGGAGAGCATATAACATCTTTGAAAAGCTTTTGAGGATGATGTTGGACATCTTTGAAGAGCTTTTGGAGATAGCTTTGGGTACCTTTGGAGAGCATTTGAGGATAGCATCGAATACTTTTGGAGAGCTTTTGAGGATAGCTTTGGATCCTTTTGGGGAGCTTTTGAGGAGAGCTTTTTGGAGAGCTTTTGAAGATACGAGGGTTGAATGAAAGTAATGCCTCCACCTCCTCAAGAGATGGCAGTACTGGTATGTGGCAGGCACTGGCTTGTTCAGAAGACTTTCCTCTACAGTTCCATTTTGGCAGGAAGCCTTAGCATTGAACGGTTGTGTTGTTAAAGTGCGAAGTATGGAACCCTGCGCAGACGATCAGTCAATGTGACTTAAACAACATGCAGTCATTGAATTCTTGACAGCAGAAGGTGTCACCTCAACATCCTTAAACTTTCTCGCCCAACAACGCACAGTACTCACATCAACACAATCACCATAAACAGCTTGATTCTCTGATTAATCTCCTTTGGGGTGACGCCTTCTGCTGTCAAGAATTCAATGACTGTTTGTTGCTTAAGTCACATTGACCCGACTGTCTGTGCAGGGTTCCATACTTTGCACTTTAACAACACAACTGTTAAATGCTAAGGCTTCCTGCCAAAATGGAACTGTAGAGGAGAGTCTACTGAACAAGCTAATACCTGCCACATACCAGTACTGCCATCTGTTGAGGAGTTACGAAGGTGGACGCATTACTTTTCACTTTAACAACACAACCGTTCAATGCTAAGGCTTCCCACCAAAATGGAACTGTAGAGGGGAGTCTACTGAACAAGCCAGTACCTGCTGCATACCAGTACTGCCATCTGTTGAGGCGTTATGAAGGGGGAGGCATTACTTTTTATTCAACCCTCGTATTGAAGATAACACTGAATACCTTTGGAGAACATTTGAGGACAGCTTTGGATAATTTCTGAAAGCTGTCCTCGAATGTTCTTCAAAGGTATTCAGTGTTATCTGGCAGTACTGCTATGCGGCAGGTACTGGCTTGTTCAGTAGACTCTCCTCTACGGTTCCATTTTGGCAGGAAGCCTTAGCATTGAACGGTTGTGTTGTTAAAGTGAAAAGTAATGCTTCCCCCTCGTAACTCCTCAACAGATGGCAGTGCTGGTATGCGGCAGGTACTGGCTTGTTCAGTAGACTCTCCTCTACAGTTCCATTTTGGCAGGAAGCCTTAGCATTGAACGGTTGTATTGTTAAAGTTAAAAGTAATTCCTCCACCTTCGTAACTCCTCAAATGAAGGCAGTACTGGTATGCAGCAGGTACTGGCTTGTTCAGTAGACTCTCCTCTACAGTTCCATTTTGGCAGGAAGCCTTAGCATTGAATGGTTGTGTTGTTAAAGTTAAAAGTAATTCCTCCACCTTCGTAACTCCTCAACAAATGGCAGTACGGGTATTTGGCAGGTACTGGCTTGTTCAGTAGATGCTCCTCTACAGTTCCATTTTGGTGAGAAGCCTTACCATTGAACAGTTGTGTTGTTAAAGTGAAAAGTAATGCCTCCACCTTCGTAAAGCCTCAACAAATGGCAGCACGGGTATGTGGCAGATATTGGCTTGTTCAGTAGACTCTCTTCTACAGTTCCATTTTGGCAGGAAGCCTTAGCATTGAATAGATGTGTTCTTAAAGTGAAAAGTAATCCCTCAGAAGATACCTTTTGGAGAGCTTTTGAGGATGATCTTGGGCACCTTGGATAGCATTTGAATATGGTGTTGGGCACCTTTCGTAGATTCCTGAATCTACAAACTCAACCCTGGCGTGGCTTCACCTCTCCATTGACATGAGAGCTCCCAACCCTCACCTTGCTTCACGTGGTTTCCCTGGAACGTTCTGTTCCATTCACAATGTTTTTCTCTCTCTTCTTTCCTGATTTATATATCCCCGTTCCAGATCTTCATTGCCCTTGCCGGATTTTTCCTCTCTCTCAACTGGGCCGTGGTGACGGACATCCTCTTGGTGAGCGGCAGCTCCTTTTCTGTCATATTGATTTGGCTGATAACCTGATCGGTCTATTCTTAGCTCTCTTTCGGCCTGAAGCCAGGAACGTGGAAGGAAAGCAAAGGAAGGCGGCGTGAGACAAAAGGCAGGGAGAGCCATAATTAAAGTGGCACCCTGGATTGACAAAGCCGGAGCGGGGCTGCGCATAACAGGGGGCGCACTCTCTCTCATTCATACACTGTGGAAGGATGGGAGTTGTAGTTCAACAAAGTCTTTAAAGACTGCCAGACCACAAACAATAGAATGGTTCTTTCTTTTTGGTAACCCAAGAGAACATCTCTCTAAGGATTTCTAGGTCTTCCAGCATGCGGGGGGATGTGATTTCATAATTTTGTGTTTTTGCGATTTCACGATTTTGCAATTTTGTGATTTTTCAATTTTGTGATTTTGTGATTTTCGCGGTTTTGTGATTTCACAATGTTGTGATTTTGCAATTTTATGATTTCGCGATTTTGCAATTTTTTTGATTTTGTGATGTTATGATTTTGCAATTTTGTGATTTTGTAATTTTCATGATTTTGCGATTTTGTAATGTTGTTTTTTGGGGGATTTCGTGATGTTATGATTTTGCAATTTTGTAATTTTCACAATGTAATTTTGCAATTTTGCGATTCCACGATATTGTGAGTTTTTGATTTTATTATGTTATGATTTTGCAATTTTGTAATTTTTGCAATTTTACGATTTTGCGATTTTGTAATTTTGTGTTTTTGGGATTTTGTGATGTTGTGATTTTGCAATTTTGTGATTTTGTAATTTTCAGAATGTTGTGATTTTGCAATTTTATGATTTCACGATTTTGTGATTTTTTTTATTTTGTGATGTTATGATTTTGCAACTTTGTGATTTTGTAATTTTTACGATCTTGTGTTTTTGGGATTTTGCAATGCTGTGGTTTTGCAATGTTGTGATTTTGCAATTTTCCTGATGTGATTTCACAGTTTTGTGATTTCACCACGTTATGATTTTGCAATTTTATGATTTTATGATTTCATGATCTTGTGATTTTTTTGATTTCATGATGTTATGATTTTGCAATTTTGTGATTTTGCGATTTTGTAATTTTCACAATTTTGTGATTTTTTGATTTCACGATTTTGTGATTTCTGATGTTATGATTTTGCAATCTTGTGATTTTGCAATTTTATGATTTTGTAATTTTGCAATTTCCTAATTTTGCGATTTTGTAATGTTGCAATTTTGCAATCTTGTGTTTTTGTGATTTCACGATTTCGCAATTCTAGAATGAAAAGTCAGCCAAGACCATTGCTAGTGGAGTTCTTGCTGGGAATTTATTTGTTTCTCTCTCTCTCATTCTCTCTCTCTGAATCTTCCTCTCTCTTTGGCCTCTGCAGTATGTGGTGAAGCCCGCATGCCAGTCGACTGCGGTGTCCCTGCAGATTTGTGTCAGTCATTTGCTGGGGGATGCCGGGAGCCCCTACCTCATTGGCATCGTGAGTTGGGAACGGGTTAGAGAGGGAGGGAAAATAAGCTTTCTCTTTATGGGACACTCCACAAAGGTGAACGGACAGCAAACCCAGTGGCCGCCATGTTGGAGGGAGCAGTGGACTCAGGTCTCCCCTCTCCCCCAGGTTGCGGGGGCCATCCAGGGCCACCAAGGAGAGCGCACCTACCTCTGGGACTTCCGGAGCCTGCAGTACAGCTTTGTCGTTTGCACCTTTGTGGGGGTCCTGGGCGGAGGGTGCTTCCTGATGACAGCCCTCCACATCGAGGAGGATCAGAGCAAAGCGGCAGCCTCGCCGGTCCAAGGTACGGGTCACCGTCCTCCTCTACTCCTGGTAGACAGACACTATGTAAACAGAGGCCAAGGCTTCCCATCTTTGTCCATCTCCGGCATCTGGAGGCTGTGCTCGACTCCAGCCACAAGGTGGTGCTGTCGCTCCATCTTCTATTGTCTTGAGATGCTCTCCCGATTGAATAGTCAGCATGTCCACCCCCATAGCGGTACCTATTTATCTACTCACATGACTGTTTTCGTACCGCTAGGTGAGCAGAAGCTGGGAGCTCACCCCTGTTGGGATTCAACCCCACACTGCCTAAGTCTCAAGTCCTCAATGAGGAGAAGTTCGCTGCTATTAGAATAGACTAAGCCCAACCCCAACCCCAACTTTCGATGGGTAAGATTTTCTGCAGCTGGCGGTTTAACCCGCTGTGCTAAAGCCTGGCCTGGCTTGATCCCTCCCAACAGATGGCCATCCAGTCTCAGTTAAAAATCCATACAAACGAATCATAGATTCACAGTACTGGATAAGACTCCAAGGGCCATCCAGTCCAATCCCTTTCTGCCATAAAAGACACAATTCGATCCCTCCCCACAGATAGCCATCCAGCCTCATTTAAGAATCTGTATCTTAGAAACCTAGAGTTGGAAAGGACTCCAAGGGCCATCCAATCCAATGCCCTTATGCCATTAAAGACACCATTCGATCCCTCTCGATAGATGGCCACTCAGCCTCAATTAAAAATCCATATCATGGAATCCTAGAGTTGGAAGGGACCCCAAGGGCCACCCAGTCCGACCCCCTCCTGCCATTAAAGGCACCATTCGATCCCTCCTGACAGATAGCCATCCCGCCTCAGTTCCATAACAGAGTTGGAAGGGACCCCAAGGACCACTCAGTCTGACCCCTATCTACCATAGAAGACACCATTCAATCCTTCCCCACAGATAGCCATCCAGCCTCAGTTAAAAATCCATATCATTGAATCCTAAAGTTGGAAGGGACCCCAAGGGCCACCCAGTCCAACCCCCTCCTGCCATAAAAGACACCATTCAATCCCTCCTGAAAGATGGCCATCAAGACTCTATTCAAAATACATATTACAGAGCTCGAGGAGACCCCAAAGGTCATCTAGACCAACCTCTTTCTGCTACGAAGGGACAGCACCATCAAAGGACTCCCAACAGATGGCCATCCAGCCTCTTCTTAATAAGAATACTAATAATACTAATAATAATAAAATCCTAGAGTTGGAAAGGACCCCAAAGGCCATTTAGTCCAACCTCTTTCTGTTAGGAAGGAAAAGCACAAATAAAGCAGTCCCGACAGATGGTCATCCAGTCTCTGCTTAATACTACTACTACTACTAATAATAATAATAATATAATACTAATAATAATAGTAATAGAATCCTAGAGTTGGAAAGGACCTCAAAGGCCATTTAGTCCAATGTCTTTCTGCCAGGGAGGAAAAGCACTATCAAAGCACTCCCGACAGATGGTCATCCAGTCTCTACTTACTACTACTACTACTACTAATAATAATAGAATCCTAGAGTTGGAAAGGACCCCAACGGCCATTTAGTCCAACCTCTTTCTGTCAGGCAGGAAAAGCACAATCAAAGCACTCCCGATGGCCATCCAGCCGCTGCTTAATAATAATAATAATAATAATAATAATAATAATAATAATAGAATCCTTGAGTTGGAAGAGTACAACTATTACTAATAATAGAATCCTAGAGTTGGAAAGGACCTCAAAGGCCATTTAGTTCAACCTCTTTCTGTTAAAGCACTCCCGACAGATGGCCATCCAGCAGCTGCTTAATAATAATAATAATAATAATAATAATAATAATAATAGTAGTAGTAGTAGTAGAATCTTTGAGTTTGAAAAGTACTACTACTACTGATAATAGAATCCTAGAGTTGGAAAGGACCCCAAAGTCCATTTAGTCCAACCTCTTTTTGTTAGGAAGGAAAAGCACAATCAAAGCACTCTCAATAGATGGCCATCCATCTGCTGCTTAATAATAATAATAATAATAATAATAATAATAATAATATAATCCTTGAGTTGGAAGAGTACTACTATTACTAATATTATAGAATCCTAGAGTTGGAAAGGACCCCAAAGGCCATTTAGTCCAACCTCTTTCTGTTAGGAAGGAAAAGCACAATCAAAGCACTCCCAACAGATGGCCATCCATCTGCTGCTTAATAATAATAATAATAATAATAATAATAATAATAATAATAGGCCTCTTCTTTGCAGGCACCGATAACAAAAACTACGTCTCTCACGAAGAAGGGCTCTGAGGCCAATGCAATGATGCCACTAGCGGTGTCCCAACCTCAGGATGGAAGAGAAGGATGGAACATCAACGCATCCTCTATCCGGCCTTCTGTGATGGGGCAGTTCATATTAATACTAAGGTCCAGATGTGCCCTTAGTGCCACAGGATACTGGGAGTTGTAGTCTGGTGTGGCCGAGAAGGCTAAAACTACAACTCCCCTTTTGCGTCGAGCCTCTTGCAGTGGAGGCCCCGATCATTCTAAATGAGTCTTTTCCAATCAGCTATTTATAGCCTGAGAATGAGGTGCGTATCCAAACCCATAAATATTGATGCCATCTCCCTTGCGATTTCCCTTGCTTTTTGTAAACATTAATTAGCAATTTAATTAGGAGCACAAATTGAGATTTCTGTTCAGAGAATGCAAGGTTTTTACAGAGAAGACTCTCTCAGCTTAGGAGCTAATCCTTTCTATCTCTATACTGCCCTCTTGTAGTTGCATCTAGGCACTACACACATACATCCCTAGAGGCCAATAGCTAATCCTTTCTAACTATACACTGACCACTTGTGGTTGCATCTGAGCACTGCATAAATATATCAGAGGCTAATGGCTAAGCCTTTCTATCTCTACACTGACCTCTTGTGGTTGCGTCTGAGCACTGCATACATCTATCAGAGGCTAATGGCTAATCCTTTCTATCTCTACACTGACCTCTTGTGGTTGCATCTGAGCACTGCATACATCTATCAGAGGCTAATGGCTAATCCTTTCTATCTCTACACTGCCGTCTTGTGGTTGCATCTAAGTACTGCATACATATATCCCAAGCTAATCCTTTCTACCTCGATACTGCCCTCTTGTGATTGTATCTAAGCAGTGCGTACATTCATCCCTAGAGGCTAATAGCTAATCCTTTCTATCTATTCACTGCCATCTTGTGGATGCATGTAAGCACTAAATACATATCTCCAAAGCTAATCATTTCTATCTATACACTGCCCTTTTGTGGTTTTATCTAAGCAGTGAGTACATTCATCCCTAGAGGCTAATCCTTTCTATCTCTAAACTGCTGTCTTGTGGTTGCATCTAAGTACTGCATACATATATCCCTAGCTAATCCTTTCTATCACTATACTGCCCTCTTATGGTTGCATCTAAGCGCTGCAGATATTCATGCCTAGAGGCTAATAGCTAATCCTTTCTATTTATACACAACCCTCTTGTGGTTGCATCTAAGCACTGCATACATATATCCCTAGGTAATCCTTTCTACCTCTATACTGCCCTCTTGTGGTTGTATCTAAGCAGTGTGTACATTCATCCCTAGAGACTAACAGCTAATCCTTTCTATCTATCCACTGCCTTCTTGTGGTTGCATATAAGCGCTGCATACATTATCCCTAGAGACTAATAGCTAATCCTTTCTATCTATACACTGCCCTCTTGTGGTGGTATCGAAGCATTGCATCATTCATCCCTAGAAACTAATAGCTAATCCTTTCTATTTCTATACTGCCCTCTTGTGGTTGTATCGAAGTAGCGTGAACATACATCCCCAGAGGCTAATCCTTTCTTTTGATACACTGCCCCTTTCTGGTTGCATCTAAGCACTGCATACATATATCCCTAGCTAATCCTTTCTACCTCTATACTGCCCTCTTGTGGTTGTATCTAAGCAGTGTGTATATTCATCCCTAGAGGCTAATAGCTAATCCTTTCTATCTATACACTGCCCCCTTCTGGTTGTATCTAAGCACTGCATGCATATCTCCATAGCTAATCCTTTCTATCTCTATTCTGCCCTCTTGTGGTTGTATCTAAGTACTGCATACATTCATCCCTAGAGACTAATAGTTAATCCTATATTTACACTGCCCTGTTGTGGTTGCATCTAAGCACTGCATGCATATCTCCATGGCTAATCCTTTCTATTTCTACACTGCCCTCGTGTGATTGCATCTAAGCACTGCATACATATAACCCTAGCCAATCCTTTCTATCTCTATACCGCCCTCTTGTGATTGCATTGAAGTACTGCATACATTCATCCCTAATAGTTAATCCTTTCTATCTCTGCACTGCCCCCTTGTGGCTGCATCTTAGCACTGCATAGATACATTTTTATTTCTTTTTGATGTCCTGGCTCCAAAACGAGTGAGTTTTTGTAGCTGAAACACCACAATTATTATAAGTTGGGCAATGACGAGTATGTGTACCACGTTTGGTCCAGATCCCATCAAGCCACGTAGAAGCCTTCGTGGAACAAACAAACATACGTATTTTCATTAACACGTAGATAGATAATATACTCCAGATAACCCAATCCTAACCTAACCTTTCCACCCAAAAGACATTGAACTTGACTCCTCACCCTTCTCCTGATTGGCAGGATTTTTTACAGCTGGTGGTTTAACCCGCTGTGCTATAGCCCGGCCTACTTTGACACATCCATTATATTTTGAGTCATTACTATTCCCAAAGTCATGAATGAAAGGGAAAAGGAGGAAGCCAGAAACACTCGGCTTCGCAATTTAGCACCTTCCTTCAACGGGAAGCGCGTTTCTCTTTCCCTTAATAGACACAAGTGTTAATTTACTCTTTGGAGTAAAAGGCACAGAACCATTGAGAAACATTTCCCCTCCAGTAGGCGGAGTGAGTCATGGAGGTTCTGTGTGCCACGTTTGGTCCAGATCCATTATCGGTGGAGGTCACAATTTCTCTGTTTGTTGGTGAACTACAACTCCCAGGAAGGAAGGTCCATTTCCCCCAAACCCCTCCAGTCATCAAATGTCGGGATATTAGTAATATGTGCCTAGTTTGGTCCAGATCCATCGATGTTTGGGTTCATTGTGCGCTCTGGTTGTAGGTGAACTACAACTCCCCCAAATCAAGGTGACTTTCTCCCAAAGACCTCCAGTATTTTTTGCCCATCATGAGGGCTCTCTGTACCAAGTTTGGCCCAATTCCATCTTTGGTGGAGTTCAGAGTGCTCATTGATTGCAAGTGAACTATAAATCCCAGCAACTACAACTCTGGATGTAGGTGAACTACAACTCCCAAAATCAAGGTGCATTTCCCCTAAAGACATCCAGCATTTTTTACTCATCATGAGGGCTCCGTGTACCAAGTTTATTTATTTATTTATTTGATTCATTTATTAACCGCCATTCTCAGCCCTTACGGGCGACTCATGGCGGTGTACAGTACACATAAAAGACAGTTACAAAAGTCAGTATCTACAAACACATAGCTATACAAACAACTACAAACTACATAAAAATCCGCTTCGTCTCTTAGTAGAATCATAGGCCAGTCTCATCGTCCTTATATCATTCCAGTTCTCATTACCATAATGTTACCATGATGTTGTTACTAGCACTTAATTAAATGCCCTCTCGAACAGCCAGGTTTTAAGGCTTTTTCGAAAGGACATGAGGGAGGGCGCCTGTCTAATGTTTGCCGGGAGAGTTCCACAGCCGAGGAGCCACCACCGAGAAGGCCCTCTCTCTCGTCCCCGCCAGACGTGCTTGCGAAGCAGGCGGGACCGAGAGAAGGGCCTCCCCAGACGATCTCAAGGCCCTCGTGGGCTCGTAGGCCGAGATGCGGTCCGAAAGGTATTTTGGGCCGGAACCGTTTAGGGCTTTGTAGGATAACACCAGCACCTTGAATTGGGCCCGGTAGCAGATCGGCAGCCAGTGGAGCTGGGACAACAAGGGCGTTGTGTGCTCCCTGCGTCCCGCTCCCGTTAGTAACATGGCTGCCGCGCGCTGGACTAGCTGAAGCTTCCGGGCCGTCTTCAAGGGCAGCCCCACGTAGAGAGCGTTGCAGTAGTCAAGGCGGGATGTGACCAGAGCGTGTACTACCGTGGCAAGTCAGACTTCCCGAGGTACGGGCGCAGCTGGCGCACGAGCCTGAGCTGTGCAAATCCTCCCCTGGTCACCGCTGAAACCTGGGGATCCAGGCTCAACGATGAATCCAGGATCACACCCAAGCTGCGAACCTGCGCCTTCAAGGGGAGTGCGACCCCATCCAGCACAGGCTGTAACCCTATACCCTGTTCGGCCTTGCGACTGACCAGGAGTACCTCTGTCTTGTCTGGATTTAATTTCAGTTTGTTCGCCCTCATCCAGACCGTTACAGCGGCCAGGCACCGGTTCAGGACCTCGACAGCCTCCTTAGTAGCAGGTGGGAAGGAGTGACAGAGTTTGGCCCAATTCCCTCTTTGGGGGAGTTCAGACTGCTCATTGATTGCAGGTGAACTATACATCCCAGTACCTACAAAATGTCCAAACCAATTCTCCTCGTTCCATATCTGATATGGAATGCATATCAGATATGCATCCCAAGTTTGGTCCAGATTCATTTTTGTTTGGGTTCATAATGCACTCTGGATGTAGGTGAACTACAACTCCCCCAAATCAAGGTGGATTTTCCCCAAAGACCTCCAGTATTTTTGCCCGTCATGAGGGCTCTGTGTACCAAATTAGTCCAATTCCATCTTTGGTGGAGTTCAGAGTGCTCATTGATTGCAGGTGAACTATACATCCCAGCAACTACAACTCTGGATGTAGGTGAACTACAACTCCCCAAATCAAGGTGAATTTTCCCCAAAGACCTCCAGTATTATTTGCTCATCGTGACGGCTCTATGTACCAAGTTTGGCCCAATTCCCTCTTTGGTGGAGTTCAGCATGCTCATTGATTGCAGGTGAACTATACATCCCAGCAACTACAACTCTGGATGTAGGTGAACTACAACTCCCCCAAATCAAGGTTCGTTTTCCCCAAAGACCTCAAGTATTTTTTGCCCATCATGAGGGCTCTGTGTACCAAGTTTGGTCCAATTCCATCTTTGGTGGAGTTCAGAGTGCTCATTGATTGCAGGTGAACTATACATCCCAGCAACTTCAACCCCCCAAATCAAGGTGCATTGCCCCCAAAGACCTCCAGTATTTTTTACCCATCATGAGGGCTCTGTGTACCAAGTTTGGTCCAATTCCCTCTTTGGTGGAGTTCTGAATGCTCATTGATTGCAGGTGAACTATAAATCCCAGTACCTACAAAATGTCCATAGCAATTCTCCTCCTTCCATATCTGATATGGAATGCATATCAGATATGCATTCCAAGTTTGATCCAGATCTATTGTTGTTTGGGTTCATAATGCACTCTGGATGTAGGTGAACTACAACTCCCCAAATCAAGGTGAATTTTCCCCAAAGACCTTTTTGCTGGTCATGGGGGCTCTGTGTGCCAAGTTTGGTCAAATTCCATATTTGGTGTAGTTCAGATTACTCTTTGATAGCAGGTGAACTACACATCCCAAGACCTACAACTCCTATAAATCATGGTGAATTCTCCTCAAATCTCTCTAGTATGTTCAGTTGCTGATCAATTCCTGTTTGCTGTTTGCCATAGAAAATAATAGGAAAGGGTGAAGGGAGAGACAGTGGGTGGGGGGTCATGCAAATTCCACACCAATGGAGAGAGTAAGGAACACTGGGATGTCTGTGGTGGAGGAAACACATACAATCTAGGATGGGATTGCCCCTGTATGAAAGCCTTCCCTTGAGTGGTGGGCAGTGTGGTGTTTGTGGAGGACATTGGACATATTTATGGTGCTCACTATAATTCCACGCAAATGGAGAGAGTCAGAAACACTGGGATATCTGTGGTGGAGGAAACATATACAATCTAGGATGGGATTGTCCCCGTATGAAAGCCTTTCCTTGAGAGGTGGGAAGTGTGGTGTTGGTGGAGGACATTGGACATGTTTATGGTGCTCACTATAATTCCACACCAATGGAGAGAGTAAGAAACACTGGGATGTCTGTGGTGGAGGAAACACATACAATCTAGGATGGGATTGTCCCCATATGAAAGCCTTCCCTTGGGTGGTGGGCAGTGTGTTGTTGGTGGAGGACATTGGACATGTTTATGGTGCTCACTATAATTCCACACCAATGGAGAGAGTCGGAAACACTGGGATGTCTGTGGTGGAGGGATCGAATGGTGTCTTCCATGGCAGAATGGGGTTGGGTTGGATGGCTCTTGGGATCCCTTCCAACTCTAAGATTCTATAGTTTGTATTTTAAAACTGAGGCTGGATGGCCATCTGTCAGGAGGGATCGAATGGTGTCTTCCATGGCAGAATGGGGTTGGGCTGGATGGTCCTTGGGGTCCATTCCAACGCTTGGTTTCTCCCAATGATTTTCACTAGAATCCAAATACAACTGAGAGCATTCAGTCCAGCCCATTAATGACCAGAGCAGAGGTTGGATGGCCATCTGTCGGGAGGGATCAGATGGTGTCCTGAACCCATGCAATTGCGACAAGACAACCAGAAGAGCGTGTCCCTATTTTTAGCCGCTGTGCTGAATAATGCGAGTTGAGAAATCGCCCCAAAAGTGGGTCAGCGAGGAATGCAAAAGGAACCAGATGATCCTGCCAGCTTTGTTTACATACAAGAACGGGAAAAGGAAGCCTTGGATGGATCTCGTCCTCTGTTGACAAACACAACCATGTTTCCTGATGCCGATGGCTCAAAAACCC
This sequence comes from Anolis sagrei ordinatus, assembly GCF_025583915.1. Taxonomy (NCBI): domain Eukaryota; kingdom Metazoa; phylum Chordata; class Lepidosauria; order Squamata; family Anolidae; genus Anolis; species Anolis sagrei. The sequence goes on along the minus strand of NW_026844589.1, from coordinate 3,132,830 downwards.
TGCCATTTGGAAGGCCGTTGCTTTTGACGTTGTCACCACCTATCCATTATTTACGATCCCTATAAATATTTGAGAGCAGCCTTCCCGGGATCTCGGCTTTGGGCTGCGTTCTCCATTGGAAGCCCTTTCTCCAGAGGCTTTTGAAACAGGATCTGGATGGCCATCTGTTGGGAATGCTTTGATTGTGCTTTTCCTTTCCTGGCAGAAAGAGGTTGGACTAGATGGCCTTTGGGGTCCCTTCCAGCTCTAGGATTCAATCAGAGGCTAGATGGCCATCTGTCGGGAGTGCTTTGACTGTGCTTTTCTTTTCCTGGCAGAAAGAGGTTGGACTAGATGGCCTTTGGGGTCCCTTCCAGGTCTAGTATTCAATCAGAGGCTAGATGGCCATCTGTCGGGAGTGCTTTGATTGTGCTTTTCCTTCCTGGCAGAAAGAGGTTGGACTAGATGGCCTTTGGGGTCCAACTCTAGTATTCTATCAGAAGCTTGATGGCCATCTGTTGGGAGTGTTTTGATTGTGCTTTTCCTTCCTGGAAGAAAGAGGTTGGACTAGATGGCCTTTGGGGTCCCTTCCAGGTCTGGGACCCTATAAATCCTCAATATCTAGATGACCACCATTAAGTACTTAACTTTCCGGATGCTCAAACGTGATTCTGTTTCCTGGGAGAGGCGCAATGTGCAATTTCTGCCAGCGGCCCATTTGCAACGCATTTAATTAAGCTAATGGATATCGGTTGGAAAACGTCTAGGCTGCGAAAAGGGGAGGAAGCCAAAGATATACAGTGAAGGAAATGTTGGAAAGCCGCAGGATGGCCATGTGTCGGAGAAGGGATTATTATTATTATTATTATTATTATTATTATTAGAAACACCACAAGATGAGTCCACAGCAGACACTCTGCTGGCTGTCGTATTGGATCACACGTCGGACTCTTCCCAAGTGTTTATGTATGTTTATTTATTTATTATGTTTATGTTTATTTATACCCCGCTTTTCGCTCCGCAAAGAGACTCAAAGAGGTTATATATTATTATTATGTTTTTGTTTATGTTTATGTTTATTTATACCCCACTTTTCTCTCCGCAAAGAGACTCAAGGAGCTTATGTATTATTATTATTATTATTATTATTATTATTATTATTATGTTTATGTTTATGTTTATTTATACTCTGCTTTTCTCTCCACAAAGAGACTCAATGACGTTATGTATTATTATTATTATTATTATTATTATTATTATTATTATTATTATTAATGTGTTTATGTTTATTTATACCCCGCTTTTCTCTCCACAAGGAGACTCAAAGGGTTATGTATTATTATTGTTGTTGTTGTTGTTTTATGTTTATTTATACCCAATTTTTCTCTCTGCAAGGAGACTCAAAGAGTTATGTATTGTTGTTGTTGTTTATGTTTATTTATACCCTGCTTTTCTCTCTGCAAGGAGACTCGTATTATTATTATTATTATTATTATTATTATTATTATTATTATTATTGTGTTTATGTTTATGTTTATTTAAACCCTGCTTTTCTCTCTGCAAGGAGACTCTAAGAGGTTATTATTATTATTATTATTATTATTATTATTATGTTTCTTTGTACCCCACTTTTCTCTCTGCAAGAAAACTCACATTATTATTATTATTATTATGTTTATTTCTGCCCCACTTTTCTCTCCAAAAGGAGACTCAAAGAGTTATGTATTACTATTGTTGTTTATGTTTATTTATACCCTGCTTTTCTCTCTGCAAGGAGACACTAAGAGGTTGTTGTTATTATTATTATTATGTCTATTTGTACCCCACTTTTCTCTCCGAAAGGAGAGACTCAAAGAGTTATATATTACTATTGTTGTTGTTTATGTTTATTTATACCTCGCTTTTCTCTCGGCAAAGACTCAAAGAGGTTATGTATTATTATTATGTTTTTGTTTATGTTTATGTTTATTTATACCCTGCTTTTCTCTCTGCAAGGAGAGTATTATTATTATTATTATTATTATTATGTTTATTTGTACCCCACTTTTCTCTCTACAAGGAGATTCAAAGAGGGTATTATTATTATTATTATTATTATTATTATTATTATGTTTATGTTTATTTACACCCCACTTTTCTCTCCGCAAGGAGTCTCATATTATTATTATGTCTATGTTTATGTTTATTTACACCCTGCTTTTCTCTTCGTAAGGAGACTCAAAGAGTTATGTATTATTATTGTTGTTGTTGTTGTTGTTGTTGTTGTTTATGTTTATGTTTATTTATACCCCACTTTTATCTCTGTTAAGAGACTCAAAGAGGTTATGCATTATTATTATTATTATTATTATTATTATTATGATGTTCATGTTTATGTTTATGTTTATTTACACCCTGCTTTTCTCTCTGCAAGGTGACTCAAGGAGTTATGTATTATTATTGTTGTTGTTTATGTTTATTTATACCCCACTTTTATCTCCGCTAGGAGGCTCAAAGAGGTTATGTATTATTATTATGTTTTTGTTTATCTTTATTTATACCTTGCTTTTCTCTCTGCAATGAGACTCTAAGAGGTTATTATTATTATTATTATTATTATTATTATATTATTATTATTATTATGTTTACATTTATGTGTATGTTTATTTACACCTGCTTTTCTCCCCGTAAGGAGACTCAACGAGTTATGTATGTATATATGTATGTATGTATGTATTATTATTATTATTATTATTACTACTATTATTATGTTTAGGTAAAAGTTTCCCCTTGACGTTAAGTCCAATCGTGTCCGACTCTGGGAGTTGGTGCTCATCTCAATTTCTAAGCTGAAGAGCTGGCGTTGTCCGTAGACACCTCCAAAGTCATGTGGCCATTGACATGACTGCATGGAGCGCCGTTACCTTCCCGCAGAAGTGGTACCTATTGATCTACTCACATTTGCATGCTTTCGAACTGCTAGGTTGGCAGAAGCTGGGACTAACAGCAGGAGCTTGCCCCGCTCCCTGGATTCGAACCGCCAACCTTTTGATCAGCAAGTTCAGCAGCTCAGCGGTTTAACCGCCAAGAAGTCTGATATGTTTATGTTTATGTATACCCCGCTTTTCTTTCTGCAAGGAGACTCTATGCGCTCATTTGCTTCCAAAGCCTTGCTCAAATACATTATTTGTGAGCTATTTAAGCAAACGAAAATGCTTGTGGGCATGCGGATGGTGCATAAGGTACACTGTCTGCAACAGGAGGATGAAAAATAGGAGGGAATTCATTTGGCGCATGCGAAAGCACTTGGGTCGCACCCAACTATGACATTCGGCACAGGGATGCGAGCCTATTGCGCAACGTGGAGGCTTTGAAGGACCGTTTTGTGCTAACGCACACAAGTGAGGGAGCTAGGCCTAAACTCTGCAAGGAAAAGGTCATATCCTGCATTCAGGGAGGAAAGGAATGCTATGGCTCATCTCATCCAGTCTAAAGCAGATCATCGAGGATCAGATCCTGGGTTAGAAGGCAGTGTAGATCCAGCCTTAGATGAGAGAGAGAGAGAGACCAAACCAGGAATTGAGCACACTTGCAAAAAGGGGAAGACCGCCAAAGGAACTCTCCTTGGTGCTGAAATTATTTGGGGGATTGAGCTTGGGCCTTTCTGTCTGGCACAGATCTGTCATGTAGGAAGACACCATCCAACCCCTCCAGACAGATGGCCATCCAAGCTCTGCTAATAGTAATAATAATAATAGTATCCTAGATTTGGAAGAGACCCCAAAGGCCATCTAGTCCAACCCCTTTCTGCCATGTAAGAAGACACTATCCAATCCCTCCTGACAGATGGCCATCCAAGCTCTGCTAATAATAATAGTAATAATAATAATAACAACAATAATAATAGGATCCCAGAGTTGGAAGAGACCCCAAAGGCCATCTAACCCAGACCCCAAAGGCCATCTAGTCCAACTCCTTCCTGTCACATAGGAAGACATCATCCAATCCCTCCAGACAGATGGCCATCCAAGCTCTGCAAATATTATTATTATTATTATTATTATTAATAATAATAATAATAGGATCCCAGAGTGGGAAGAGACCCCAAAGGCTATCTAGTCCATCCCCTATCTGTCATGTAGGAAGACACTATCTGATCTCTCCCGACAGATGGCCATCCAAGCTCTGCTAATAATAATAATAATAATAATAATAATAATAATAATAATAATAATAGGATCCCAGAGATGGAAAAGACACCAAAGGCCATCTAGTCTGACCACTATCTGCCATGTAGGAAGACACTATCCAATCTCTCCCGACAGATGGCCACCAAAGCTCTGCTAATAATAATAATAATAATAGTATCCCAGAGTTGGAAGAGACCCCAAGGGCCATCTAGTCCATCCCTTATCTGTCATGTAGGAAGAAACTATCTGATCTCTCCCGACAGATGGCCATCCAAGCTCTGCTAATAATAATAATAATAATAATAATAACAGGATCCCAGAGTTGGAAGAGAGCCCAAAGGCCATCTAGTCCAACCCCTTCCTGCCACGTAGGAAGACATCATCCAGTCTCTCCCGACAGATGGTCATCCAAGTTCTGCTAATAATAATAGTAATAATAGCATTAATAATAGTATGCCAGAGTTGGAAGAGAGCCCAAAGGCCATCTAGTCCAATCCCTATCTGTCATGTAGGAAGACACTAATCAATCTCACCCGACAGATGGCCATCCAAGCTCTACTAATAATAATAGTAATAATAATAATAATAGAAATAATAATAATAGGATCCCAGAGTTGGAAGAAAGCCCAAAGGCCATCTAGTCCATCCCCTATCTGTCATGTAGGAAGACACCATCCAACCCTTACTGACAGATGGCCATCCAAGCTCTGCTAATAATAATCATAATATTGATGATAATAATAATAATAATAATAATAATAATAGGATCGCAGAGTTGGAAGAGACCCTAAACACCATCTAGTCCAACCACTATCTGCCATGTAGGAAGACACTATCCAATCCCTCCCGACAGATGGCCATCCAAGCTCTGCTAATAATAATAATAATAATAATAATAATAATAGGATCGCAGAGTTGGAAGAGGCCCAAAGGATCATCTAGTCCATCCCCTATCTGTCATGTAAGCCCATCTAATCCCTCCCAACAGATGGCCAACCAAGCTCTGCTAATACTACTACTACTAATAATAATAGGATCCCAGAGTTGGAAGAGGCTCCAAGTCCAACCCCTATCTGCCATGTAGGAAGACATTGCCCAATCTCTCCCAACAGATGGCCATCCAAGCTAGAATATTAATATTAATAATAATAATAATAATAATAATATCCTAGAGTTGAAAGAGACTCCAAGGACCATCTAATCCAACCCCTATCTGCAATGTAGGAAGACACCATCCAATCCCTCCCAACAGATGGCCATCCAAGCTATAATAATAATAATAATAATAATAATAATAATAATAATAATAATAATAATAGAGTTGGAAGAGACCCCAAGGGCCATCTAGTCCAACCCCTTTCTTTCTGACATGTAGGATGGCACCATTCAATCTCTCCCGTCAGATGGCCATCCAAGCTCTGCTAATAATAGAATCCTAATAATAGAATAATAATAGAATCCCAACTTTAGAATCCTAAAGTTGAAAGAGACCCCAAGTGACATCTAGTCCAACCCCCTTCTTTTTGCCAGGCTGGAAAAAGCATATCTTCATAATTCTCTGATGTGAATTTTTATCCGAGGCTGGATGGGCCTCTGTTGGAACGGATCGGACTGTGTCCAGGCTCGGATGGGATGATCCCTGGGGTCTCTTCCAACTCTCGGATCTAGAGAAGGGTTACCAAAAGGTCAAAGGCCTGGAAACCCTGATTGAATCCCTATAAGGAGTGGTTTGTGTTCATCTTGGAGAAGAGGTGGCTAAGGGGACAGGAGAGCTTTCGGATAGGGAAACGCTGGGCTTCTCAAGGCAGACGGAGCCTTCTCTGTGGAGGATCCCCAGCAACAAGGCCGAGGCTGGAGGAACGCCAACCCACGTCATTCACAACCGAAGGAGAGAAATAGCACATATGGCAGAATTCGCACTCCTCCTGCCTGCAAGCCCTCCCTTGCGTGCCTTGGTTTCCCATGTGAGGATGCCACCCTCATTCCCCCTCCTCTGTATCCCAAAAGGTCATCCAGTCCAACCCCATTCTGCCACCATCCAATCCCTCCCAACAGATGGCCATCCAGCATCTGATGATGGTGGTAATAATAATAATAGAATATTAAGACCATCTAGGACCATCTCCAAGGACCATCTAGTCCAACCCCTTTCTGTCATGTCGGAAGACATCATCCAATCCCTCCAGACAGATGGCCTCCATGCTCTGCTAATAATAGTAATAATAATAGTACCCTAGAGTTGGAAGAGATCCCAAAGGGCATCTAGTCCAACCCCCTTCTGCCAATTAGGAAGACACCATCCAATCCCTCCCAACAGATGGCCATCCAGCCACTGACAATAATAATAGTAGTAGTAGTAGTAGAATACTAGAATGGGAAGAGACCCCAAAGGCCATCTAGTCCAACAAACTTCTGCCAATTAGGAAGACACCATCCAATCCCTCCCAACAGATGGCCATCCAGCCACTGACAATAATAATAATAATAATAATAATAATAATAATAATAGAATACTAGAATGGGAAGAGACCCCAAAGGCCATCTAGTCCAACCCCCTTCTGCCAGGTAGGAAGACACCGTCCAATCCCTCCAGACAGATGGCCATCCAGCCACTGACAATAATAATAATAATAATAATAATAATAATAATAATAACAACAACAACAACAACAATAATAGTAGAATACTAGAATGGGAAGAGACCCCAAAGGCCATCTAGTCCAACCCCCTTCTGCCAATTAGGAAGACACCATCCAATCCCTCCCAACAGATGGCCATCCAGCCACTGACAATAATAATAATAATAATAATAATAATAATAATAATAACAACAACAACAATAATAATAGCAGTAGTAGTAGTAGTAGAATACTAGAATGGGAAGAGACCCCAAAGGCCATCTAGTCCAACCCCCTTCTGCCAATTAGGAAGACACCATCCAATCCCTCCCAACAGATGGCCATCCAGCCACTGACAATAATAATAATAATAATAATAATAATAATAATAATAATAACAATAACAACAACAATAATAATAGCAGTAGTAGTAGTAGTAGAATACTAGAATGGGAAGAGACCCCAAAGGCCATCTAGTCCAACCCCCTTCTGCCAATTAGGAAGACACCATACAATCCCTCCCAACAGATGGCCATCCAGCCACTGACAATAATAATAATAATAATAATAGTAGTAGTAGTAGTAGCAGAATACTAGAATGGGAAGAGACCCCAAAGGCCATCTAGTCCAACCCCCTTCTGCCAGGTAGGAAGACACCATCCAATCCCTCCTAACAGATGGCTATCCAGCCTCTGACAATAATAATAATAATAATAATAATAATAATAGGATTAGTCGAAAACTAGAATCAGAAGAGACTCCAAAGGCCATCTAGTCCAATGTCCTTCTGCCATGTAGGAAGAGGCCATCCAGCCTCTGCTATTATATTTGTTGTTATTGTATTATTAATATAATATTGTTGGTAGCCATTGTTGTTGTTGTTGATGATGATTATATGTTTTTTCTCTCCACAAAGGACACTCCAAGTGGCTGTGTATCCATTATTATTATTATTATTATTATTATTATTATTATTATTATTATTATGTATTTGCTTTTTCTCTCCACAAAGGAGACTCCAAGTGGCTGCATATCCATTACGTTATTATTATTATTATTATTATTATTATTAACACAACAAGATCACACGCTGGACACTTCCCATAATAATATGCTTTTTCTCTTCACAAAGAAGACTCCAAATGGCTGTGTATCCATTATGTTATTATTATTCTATTATTCTATTATTTATATGCTTTTTCTCTCCTCAAAGAAGACTCCAAGTGGCTGTGTATCCGTTATATTATTATTATTATTATTATTATTATTATTTATATGCTTTTTCTCTCCACAAAGAAGACTCCAAGTGGCTGTGTATCCATTATATTATTATTATTATTATTATTATTATTATTATTATTATTATTATTATGGGAAGAATGGCCACCAAAAGCCCACCACTCCCTATTGGAGACCATTGCTTCCCATTATTATTATTATTATTATTATTATTATTATTATTATTATTATTATTATTATGCATTTCCTTTCCACAATGGAGAGTCCAAGTGGCTGTGTATCCATTATTATTATTATTATTATTATTATCATTATTAATATGCTTTTTCTCTTCACAAAGAAGAATCCAATTGGCTGTGTATTGATTATGTTATTATTATTCTATTATTTATATGCATTTTCTTTTCACAAAGGAGACTCCAAGTGGCTGTGTATCCATCATCATCTATTATTATTATTATTATTATTATTATTATTATTATATATATTATTATTATTATTATTTATTATTATTATTATTATTATTATTATTATTTATGATGCCATGGAACCCAGTTCAAAGCAGAGGGCTTGCCTGACCGCCCTTCGGGTCCCGGCAGGGGGCGCTGTTTCCTTTCCCTGGGCGCCGCCGAGCTTTGTCCAATGGGCTCCGCGTTCTCCCGGGGGGGCGTGGCTTGGCGGAGGCTGGGGCCAATGGGAGCGTGCCCAGGAGCAGCGAGCCCGGTCTCCTGCTTGTGCTGCTGCTGCAGCTGCAGAGGCTCATGAGGCGGAGTGGCGGCAGGTGCGCCTCTCTCTCTCTCTCTCTCTCTCTCTCTCTCTCCTATGATGTGCCTGGAGAGCGAGGGCGGAGGGGCGGCGGGGGCCACAACGGGGGCCCCCCATTGCAACACCCACAGCAGTGGGCGACGCCAGAGGGTCTCTTCCTCCGCCCTGGGAGACGATGAAGAGGAGGACGACGGAGGAGGAGGAGGAGGGGGAAGAGGAGAGGGGATGAAGGCTCCTGCCACCACTGCTTGTGCTGCTGCTCCTTCCTCCTCCTCCTCTTCCAGCCATGGCGGGCTCAATGGGAGCCTGGGCAAGGCGCGCGTGGCCGCCGCAGCCATCCTCAGCGCAGGAAACGTCCTCAATTACCTGGACAGGTACACCGTCGCAGGTGAGGCACAGCAACATCAGCAGCAGCCCCAGCTTCTCTCCCCACCCCCTCCTCAACAATTAACATTAATGAATTAAATTCTGAATTAATTTTAACAAATTAGCTTTATTTAAACATATTTGATAAACAACAATCTAATTAATTCTTTAAAACATAATATATATATTTAATTAATATTTTCTATAAACATCCATTCATTTATTCATATTTTATTTATTTATTTATTTACGTTCTATGTTATTTATTTATTAAAATTCAATAAAGATTATTATAAAAAAACTTATAATTATAACTCAAATTATAACATTTTATTAAATAATGAACTTAATTTCCCACATTGATTCAGTCAAATTATTACTACAATCCCTGCCTAATACTTATAAGTACATCAATCCTAAGTTTTTTTAATTACGTTTATTACTTCACACTATTCAATCAACAATCAATCATAACTATTAATTACGTAATAAATACTTGATTTAAATTATTACTGTAAAGGCTCAACTTTAATACAAGCCAGTTATATTACTTAATTCTCATCCTTTTTTAATTATTCTTAAATTACCTATTATATTCTAAATTAATCTTACAGTCCTTAACTTATCTTAATACTTCTTATTTAATTTTTACTTACCCTACATACCAATAAATAATATACATTCCTAATGACAATGAATTCCCTTCCTCACTTCCTACACTTCTTTATTTAATTTTATTCTCCATCATTTATCTCCATCTTCTACCCACTTACTTCCATTTCTACTTTTACATCTCAATAAGTACATCATTTTCCCCTTCATCCTCCACGCTTTCCATCACATAACCTAAATTTTTACATTCTCTTCTTCAATTAAAATATTTAACCCTACCTCTACATCCGCGCAATTCATTCGCTTCCTTCCTTTTCTTCTTCTTTCTTTTTTCTTCCTTCCTTCCTTCCTTCCTTCCTTCCTTCCTTCTTTCCTTCCCTCCTTCCCTTCCACCCTTTTGTCCTTCCTTCCCTCTTTCCTCCCTCCTCCCTCCTTCCTTTCCTTCCTTACCTCTCTCTTTCTCCCTCTTTCCCTTCCACCCTTTCATCCTTCCTACCTTCCCTCCTTTCTTTCTTTCTTCCTTCTCTCTTTCCCTCTTCTTTCCTTCCTTCCTCCTTTTCTTTCTTTCTTTCTTTCTTCCCTTCCCCTCTTTCCCTCCCTCCCACCTTTCTTTTCTTTCTTTCTTTCCTCCATTCCTTCCCCCTATTATTATATGTACCATAATAATATATGTATTATAATTATTTTAATAATAATATTGCTTATATATATATATATATATATATATATTACTATTGTTAATACTATTTTCACCATTATTTATACCCCACATTTTTTTCTCTCTCTCTCCACAATAATATATATAATATATATAATTATTATATATTAATATATATTATTGTTATTACTATTATCATCATTATTTACACCCCACATATTCTCTCTCCACAAAATGTAATATGTATCCATTATTATATTATCATACTAATATTATTATATATTATTTGTTATTAATATTATCATTGTTATTTGCACCCCACATTTTTCTCTCTCTCTCCACAAAATGTAATATGTATCCATTATTATATAATAATATATTATATATTAATATATATAATTGGTATTACTATTATCACCATTATTCACACCCCACATTTTTTCTCTCTCTCTCCACAAAGGCTATGTATCTATATTATCATAGTAATATTATTATATAATAATAATATAATAATATATTATTATTATTTATTATTATTATATATTATTATTATTTATGCATCACCTTTTCTATCCACAAGGGAGACATCAAGTGGCTGTGTATCCATTATTATTATTATTATTATTATTATTATTATTATTATTATTATTATTATTATATTTATGATAATAAAAACAACAATTTATTATTATTATTTGGCCACCACTTTTCCTACCAACAAAGGAGACTCTAACTGGCTTTGTATCCATTATATTATATTATTTATACTCCACTTTCTCCACCACCAAAGAGACTCAAAGTGGCTATGTATCCATTATTATTATTATTATTATTATTAACCACTTTTTCTATCCGCAAAGGAGAATCCCAGTGGCTGTGTATCTAAGTGGTTATATATCTATTATTATTATTATTATTATTATTATTATTATTATTATTCTATTCACAAAGGAGACTCCCAGTGGCTGTGTATCTAAATGGCTCTATATCTATTATTCTTGTATTATTATTATTATTATCATCAATATATTTATACCCGACTTTCTCTCTCCACAATGGAGACTCCACGTAGTAATGTATCCATTATTATCTTATTATTATTTTATATTATTATTATTATTATTATTATTATTATTATTATTTATACACCACTTTTTCTATCCACAAAGGAGGCACAAAGTGGCTATGTATCCATTATTATTATTATTATTATTATTATTATTATTATTATTGCTATATTATTATTATTATTATTGCTATATTATTATTATTATTATTCTGTCACAAAAACACAGTATGTCCCAGCTACTGAGATCTCTATGCTGGATTTCGTATCACAAAATCACAAGTCGAACACTTCCCAAGTGTCTAGGACTGTGTGATTTATTATTATTATTATTATTATTATTTTTATTTATTTATTTATTTATTTATTCACCACTTCTTTTCTCCACAAAGGAGACTTGAAGTGGGTATGAATTATTTATTTATTTATTTATTTATTTATTTATTTATTTATTTATTTGTACCCCACTTTTTCTATCCACAAAGGAGTGGCTGTGTATCCATTATTATTATTACTATTATTATTATTTACTCTCTCTCTCTCTCTCTCTCTCTCTCTCTATATATATATATATATATAGTTTTTACTATTATCACCATTATTTACACCCCACATTTTCTCTCTCTCTCCACAAAGGAGACTCTAAATGGCCATGTATCCATAATTATATTATATTAATATTAATCTATAATATAATAATAATAATAATTTCATATATGTTATTGTTATTACTATAGTAATAGGTTTTTCAAAGGTTTCCCCCTCTTTCTATCCACTCTTTCCTCTCTCCTTCCCTTCCCCACCATTTATTTCTCCCTTCCTATTCTTCCTCCCTTCCCTTCTTTTCCTGTCTATCCCTCCTTCCTTCCTCCCTTCCCTTCCCTTCCTTTCCTCATTCTTTCCCTCTCTCGTCCTTTCCTTCTTCCCTTTCTCTCCTTCTCTTTTCCTTCCTTTCTCTCGCTCCTTCCCTCCTTCCTTTCCCATCTTCTTTCTCTCCTGCTACCTCTCTCTCATCCTTTCTTCCTCTCGCCTTCCTGCTTCCTCTCCTCCACCTCCCTCTTTTCTCCTTCCCCCCTTTTTTAATCTCAATGGCTGTGCATTGGGGCTTGGTGTGTGTGTGTATGTGTGGTTGTGTGGGGGGGAAGAAGCACGTTGTGTTCACAAATGTCATTAAGACTGCTGGCGCAGTGGCGTTGCGCTATTGTCTTCCCTCTTCGTGGCAAGGAGGACAAATTGACCTTTGAGAGATCGGCCTCATTGAAGGGGCCGGACCACCAATCCCGGTATAATAATAATAATATTATAATATATTATAATATATATTTTATATTATTATATAAAATATAATAATAATAATAATAATAATAATAATAATAATAATAATAATAATAATAGATCCCAAGTGTAGATTCTGCAAGGAAGCAGACGAAACGATAGATCACATTGTCAGCTGCTGCAAGAAGACAGACTATAAGCGGACAGACTATAAGCAGAGGCACAACGCCGTTGAACTTTTGCCACAAATACCATCTTGCACCCAAGAACAATTCACCACAAGGAGGGGAAGGATATTATTATTTAATTTATTATTATTATTATTATTTGAAACACAACAAGATGAGTCCGCAGCAAACAAGATCACTCTGCTGGCTGTTGTATCGGGTCACTCGTCGGACCCTTCCCAAGTGTCTAGGACTGTGTGATGTATCAGCGAATAATTATTATATTATCATAATAATATTATATTATTATTATTATGTATCGGCGAATAATCATTATATTATCATAATAATATATTATTATTATTATGTATCGGCGAATAATCATTATATTATCATAATAATATTATATTATTATTATTATGTATCGCGAATAATTATTATATTATCATAATAATATTTTTTTATTATTTATGCACCCAATGCGTGCAGATCCCAGTGAGGTGGCCATTTGGTAATTTTGTCAGCGCCGATTGTTTTTAAGTCCAGGCCAGGGTCTTGAGGCACTGCACCCAGTGTGCCGATCACTACTGGGACCACCTTTATTGGCTTGTGCAGTTCGATCTTTAAATCCTCGTATCGTATCAGCTTTTCCAGTTGTTTCTCTTCGGTCCTGCTGTCTCGCCTGGGATTGCAACATCGACAATCCATACTTAACAACAGGAGTATTGTGCTCCATAACTCTGAATTTGGAAGTCCCAGAGTAGTTTGACGTGTTCATTTTCTGTAACTTTTCTGGCTTGTGATCCCACCAGTTCTTTGTGATTTGGGATTTGTGGCACAGGGTCCAATGGATCCTCTGAGCAATGGTGTTGGGCCTCTGTTTGTAGTCTGTCCATGCAATCTTCTTGCAGCTGAGGTTGTGCTCCATTGTTCCCTCTGCTTCCTTGCAGGGTCTACACTTGGGATCTGTCCTCGACTTTTCAATTCTGGCTTGCATGACGTTGTTTCTAATGGCTTCTTCTCGGGTGCAAGATAGTATTTGTGGCGCAAGTTCAACGGTGTTGTGCCTCTGCTTATAGTCTGTTTGCGCAATTTTCTTGCAGCAGCTGACTATGTGATTTATCGTTTCGTTTGCTTTCTTACAGAGGCAATACTTGGGATCTGTTGTTGCTGTTATTATTATATTATATATTTTATATAATAATATAATATATATTATATGTTATAATATTACTATATATATTATATATTATTATATTATTGTTATATTTTCAATTCTGGCTTGGATGGCATTGTTTCTAATGGCTTGTTCTTGGGTGCAAGATGGTATTTGTGGCACAAATTCAACGGTGTTGTGCCTCTGCTTGTAGTCTGTCTGTCTGCGCGATCTTCTTGCAGCAGCTGACCATGTAATCTATCATTTCGTCTGCTTCCTTGCATAGTCTACACTTGGGATCTGTTGTTATTATTATTATATATTTCATCTATATATATAAAATGCTTAAGGGCGTCCTTAGGCGTTCAAAAATGGAGAAACCACCAGACAAATTGACACCAAATTTGGACACAAGACACCTAACAACCCAATGTATGTCCTTCACTCAAAAAAATTGATTTTGTCATTTGGGAGTTGTAGTTGCTGGGATATATAGTTCACCTACAATCAAAGAGCATTCTGAACCCCACCAATGATGCAATTGAACCAAAGTTGGCACACAGTTCTCCCATGACCAATAGAAAATACTGGAAGGGTTTGGTGGGCAGTGTCCTTTGGTTTTGGAGTTGTAGTTCACCTACATCCAGAGATCACTGTGGACTCAAACAATGATGGATCTGGACCAAACTCTACACGAATACTCAATATACCCAAATGTGGACACTGGTGGAGTTTGGGGAAAATAGAATCTTGACATTTGGGAGTTGTAGTTGCTGGGATTTGTCACCTACAATGACAGAGCATTGTGAACCCCAACAACGATAGAATTGGGCCAAACCTCCCACACAGAACCCCCATGTGGGCCACAGCAACGCGTGGCAGGGGACTGCTAGTAATAATATAATATATATATAACATATTATAATAGTGTGTATATATTATATTATATTGTATTGTATTGTATTATATTGTTCTATTTTCTATTCTGGCTTGCATGGCATTGTTTCTAATGGCTTGTTCTTGGGCTGCAAGATGGTATTTGTGGCACAAGTTCAACAGTGTTGTGCCTCTGCTTGTAGTCTGTCCGTCTTCTTCCTGCAGCTGACCATGTGATCTATTGTTTCGTCTGCTCCCTTGCAGAGTCTACACTTGGGATCTGTTATTATTATTACTATATTATTTTACTGACACAAAAACACAGAACGACACAGCAAACGAGATCTATATGCTGGATTTCGTATCACAAAATCACAAGTTGAACACTTCCCACTTTTTGATGTATTTTCGAATCGTGCGTGCAGATCCAAGCAAGGTGGCCTTTTGCGGTCGACAGATTTTTGACAACGTTTATTGTTTACAAATGCCGGCTGAGATCTTTTGGTACGGCACCCAGTATTCCCATGACCACAGGGACCATCTGTACTGGTTTATGCCAGAGCCATTGCAGTCCGACTTTGAGGTCCTGATAACAGCTATTATTATTATTATTATTATTATTATTATTATTATTATTATTATTATTATATAACAAGATGAGTCCACAGCAGATAAGATCACTCTGCTGGCTGTTGTATTGGATCACACGTCTAGGACTGTGTGATGTGTCGGTGAATAATGTGTGCAGATCCCAGTAGGGTGGCCTTTTGCAGTGCCCATTGTTTTTAAGTGCAGGCCAAGGTCTTGAGGCACTGTGCCCGGTGTGTCGATCACCACTGGGACCACCTTGACTGGCTTGTGCTGGTTTCTCCGTTTTTGAACGCCTAAGAACACCCTTAAGCATTTTATATATATAGATAAAATCTATAATATAATAATAATAACAACAACAACAACAGATCCCAACAGATCCCTGGAGTCTTTGCATTATAAATAATATTATATTTAGTATGCAATTATAATTATTTTTAATTATATAATTATAATTACTATAAATTATTATTATTATTATTATTATTATTATTATTATTATTAATATTTTACTAGGTATCCCAAGCCCTGTGTTGTTCTCCTTTCTTGAGCCGCAAGGAGAAGCAGATACTATTATTCTTATAGTACCGTATAGTCTTGTACCATACATCCCTATAGTACTATATAGTCTTGTACCATATGGATTCCTTTGCGCTCTTCCAGTGTATGTTGTGCTAGAGTTTTCGTGTCATTTGAGTTCCCCTTTGTAGCCAGATCTAGGCTGCTTAACAACAACAAAAACAACAACAACATATATATAGTAACAATACTACTATTACTACTTTTATTTAAGAATAATATTAATAATATATTTATTATATTTATAAGTTCTTTTTGGGTTTTTTTTAATTATTGTTGGTCACACCTTGTATGGTGAGGAGTTTTGTTGCCAAATTTGGTGGGTGTTGGCCCAGCGGTTCTTTTGTTTTTAAGCCACTCACGATGACATAAGCATTTTTATATATATAGATATATTATTTATATATATTAATATTAATTTATATTAATAGAATAATATAATATTTAATAATAATAATAACAATAATACTACTGCTACTTTTACTTAATAATAATATTAATAATAGATTAATATATAATTAATATATATTAATAGATTAATATTAATTTATATTAATAGAATAATATAATATTTAATAATAATAATAATACTTTTATTTAATAATAATATTAATAATAGATTAATATTAATAATAGATTAATATATTATTAATTTATATTAATATATTATTTATATATATTAATATTAATTTATATTAATAGAATAATATAATATTTAATAATATATTAATATTAATATTTTTATTTTTATTTCTTACCCACTTCTCCCTGTGCATTGTATGGGTCTAGTCTACTCTACACCAACCCTATAACGTAGCTCCAAATTGTATTATATGGCAGTGTAGATGGGGCCATCGCCACACGTTTTGGCATGTCAACAAAGGAGGCCTCGCACTTGTGTGTGTGTGTGTGTGTCAGGAATGACTTGAGAAACTGCAAGTTGCTTCTGGTGTGAGAGAATTGGCTGTCTGCAAGGACGTTGCCCAGGGACATTGCCTGGATGTGTTACCATCCTGTGAGAGGCTTCTCTCATGTCCCCGCGTGTGAAGCTGGAGCTGATAGGTGAGAGCTCACCTCATGACTTGAGAAACCGCAAGTCGCTTCTGGTGTGAGAGAATTTGGCTGTCTGCAAGGACGTTGCCCAGGGGACATTGCCTGGATGTGTTACCATCCTGTGAGAGGCTTCTCTCATGTCCCCGTGTGTGAAGCTGGAGCTGATAGGTGAGAGCTCACCTCATGACTTGAGAAACTGCAAGTCGCTTCTGGTGTGAGAGAATTGGTTGTCTGCAAGGACATTGCCCAGGGGACATTGCCTGGATGTGTTACCATCCCGTGGGAAGCTTGTCTCATGTCCCCGCATGTGGAGCTGGAGCTGACAGGTGGGAGCTCACCTCATGACTTGAGAAACCGCTGGAGCTGACAGGTGGGAGCTCACCTCACGACTTGAGAAACCGCAAGTCGCTTCTGGTGTGAGGGAATTGGCCATCTGCAAGGATGTTGTCCGGATGTTTTGATGTTTTACCATCCTCGTGGGAGGCTTCTCTCATGTCCCCATATGAGGAGCTGGAGCTGACAGAGGGAGCTCACCCACGCCCTCCCTGGATTCGAACCTATAACCTGTCGGTCTTCAGTGCTGCTGGCACAAGGGTTTAACCCATTGCACTACCATTTGGCAGGGGACTGACTGCCTCTGCAACCCTTGCACCTGAATGACGGTTGCGGAGTTCACACCTTTGCACCTGAGCGAGCTCACCTGCCGCAAACGGAAAGGCCGCAGCCCAAGGTGATGGAAAGGCGAGGCTAATGACCGTGCCGGTGCTATATTTGGAGACAGGTGTGCACGGGGAAGCCGTGATTCAGCCAGGAAACAGAGGGAGCGGGAACGGAGTTCTCAGGTGCGCAATCCGGTGGCATTTTGGGGCCAATTGCGGCCCGTCTGCCAAAACTGTGTGTCAGCGCCGAGACGCGGTTTCTGGTCTGGCAACGGAACCGGTTTGACAGCGCAGCCCAGGAATGTGTGCCGTCATGCGTTAGTAATGCGTGGCATGGCCTGTGCTCACCTGAGAGCGGGGATCACTCCATCATCGTCATCATCTTTCATAGAATCATAGAATTGGGACCCCCAAAGGCCATCCAGTCCACCCCCTTTGGCCAGGCAAGAAAAGCACAAACAAAGCCCCACCGACAGATGGCCATGCAGCCTTTGTTTGAAAGCCTCCATGGAAGGACTCGGAGGCAGTGCGTTCCACAACAACAGGATTCCCCCAAGCAGCAACCAGCCAGGCTTTGAAGCTGCAAGGCCAATGGCAACATTCACCCTTCCTTCCAACAGGCAAGAGTTCTTTCTTCTACCTCCCAACAAAGGATTCCCATCCCGGGCAGGAAGCAGCCAGGCTTTGAAGCTGCAAGGCCAATGGCAACATACACCCTTCCTTCCAACAGGCAAGAGTTCTTTCTCCTACCTCCCAACAAAAGATTCCCCCTGGGCAGGAAGCAGCCAGGTTTTGAAGCTACAAGGCCATTCAGTGCTGATTAAGCTGGCCAATGACAACATTCACACTTCCCTCCAACAGGCAAGAGTTCTTTCTCCTACCTCCCAACAAAGGATTCCCCCTCAGGCAGGAATCAGCCAGGTTATGAAGCTGCAAGGCCATTCAGTGCTGATGAAGGTGGCCAATGGCAGCATTCACGCTTCCTTCCAACAGGCAAGAGTTCTTTCTCCTACCTCCCAACAAAGGATTCCCCCCGGGCAGCAACCAGCCAGGCTTTGAAGCTGCAAGGCCAATGGCAACATTCACCCTTCCTTCCAGCAGGCAAGAGTTCTTTCTTCTACCTCCCAACAAAGGATTCCCCCCAGGAAGTAAGCAGCCAAGCCATGAAGCTGCAAGGCCATTCAGTGCTAATCAAGCTGGCCAATGGCAACATTCACACTTCCCTCCAACAGGCAAGAGTTTTTTCTCCTACCTCCCAACAAAGGATTCCCCCTGGGCAGAAAGCAGCCAGGCTTTGAAGCTGCAAGGCCATTCAGTGCTGATCAAGCTGGCCAATGGCAACATTCAGACCTGCCTCAAGCAGACAAGAGACATAATTCCAGAGATATATAAACCCTATTTTCCTAATTTCCAACAGACCTTACCACCTCTGAGGATGCCTGCCTTAGATGTGGGCGAAACGTCAGGAGAGAATGCTGCTGGAACAATGGCAAACTCACAGCAACCTAACAACATTAATAATAATGTAACTATTATTTGTATCCCACATTTCCTGTCTTGAGAGAGACTCAAAGCAGATTAAAATGCTGAAAACTCACAACAACAACAACAACAACTGCATTCAATGGTCAGTGGGGTCTGGACTCAAGTTGGAGCGAGCTTTAAAGCCCCCCCCCCCTTCTCCTTTGCCATTGAAATACAGGCTAAAATCCATTATTTGGCCATATATTTTGTCACCACGAGGAAGGAAATGCGCACAGGCCACTTCTGGAATGTGGCTCTGCCATTCTCTCCGTGGTGAATTGTTCCAGGTCATGACAACTCTCACACTCACATCCTCGCCATTTCCTCGGCCGGGACACGAACGCATCATGCGTTATAGGGCAGGGCAGGTTTGAGCCTCCTTCGGGAGAGGTCAAGCAGGGTATAAATCAATACTATTGTGATATTAAATAAATTTGTTATAATATAATACATAATATTAACTTTATTATTATATAATGGCAATAAATATTATGTACACACACATATATGTGTGTTGACCTGGATACCAAGAGACCTTTGGGCAGACGAACCAATGGTTAAGCTAAATGGCTGGAAATGGAAAAGAAAAGCACAACGTTGTATATTTTGGCACATGGTGGGTTTGCGTGAATATCTATCTATCTATCCATCTATATCTATATCTATCTATATTCTATTTGTCATCAATCTACTCCTTTGAGCTTCACACCATATATCTATATCTATATATATATAGTAATATTATCTTATATAGTATATTGTATAGTTATTTATATACAATATAATATATTGCACATTATATATATATACTATAATATACTACACTATATTACATTATATATATATATATGCTAATATATATATATTCTATTTGTCATCAATCTACTCTTTTGAGCTTCACACCACACACACACATATATATATATACACACACACATATACATATACATTTACATATACACACACATACATATATATATATACACACGTATATATATAATGTAATGTTTAATGTAGTATATTATATATATATATGATGTGCAATATATTATATTGTATATAAATAACTATATAATATACTATATAAGATAATATTACGATATAACATATAATATAATAATATATAATATATTATAGTATATATAACAGCGTATGATATAGTATATCTTATATCATATATAAGTAAGTATATTGTATATAATATATAAATAATATATAATATAAAAATAATTATAACATATATAATATAATATAGTATTGTATATATACTATATATTTATATAGTATATATAAGATATAGTATATCTTATATCATGTATAACATATATAATAAGTGATATATAATACATAAATATAACATATATAATATATAGTATAGTATATATAACAATGTATGATATAGTATATCTTATATATAAATAATTATAACATATATAATATAATAATATATATTAAAGTATATATAACAATGTATGATATAGTATATCTTATATATAAATAAATATAACATATATAATATATAAATAATATATAATATAAAAATATAACATATATAATATAATAATATATATTATAGTATATATAACAATGTATGATATAGTATATCTTATATATAAATAAATATAACATATATAATAAGTGATATATAATACATAAATAATTGTAACATCTATAATATAATAATCTATAATTTATATTATAGTATATATAACAACGTATGATATAGTATATCTTATATCATGTATAACATATATAAGTGATATATAACACATAAATAATTATAACATATAATATAATAATATATAGTATATCTAACAACGTATGATATAGTATATCTTATATCACATATATATAGTATTATATTATAGAATTTTCTTATACCATTGCAATAAAATATATAATATGTTATAATAATATATCATATATTATAGTATATATAATGTATAAGATATCACATATAATAATTCATATTATATATAATATATTTTATTATTATATAATATAATTTTATTATAGCATTACAATATAATATATAATATGATATTCAATAATGATATATATATTATAGTGTATATAATAATGTATATTATATTATATATTAAATCAACATAATGCTGATGACGACGCAGGGACCAAGGTGTGCAGTTCCAAGCGGCGTTGTATGGATGTGTATCCCCATCCTGTGTCGGCAGTGTGATGCAGCAGCGGAAAAGGCCAATGCGATTGCAGCAGCCTCCGCTCTGCCACATTGAGCTGCGTTATATGGGAACGCACTGACCCTCGGAAGCCATTTCCAAGATATCCAAGCCAGCGTTGGGCTTGGTGTGAGTCCTGAGGTCAGGCAGGAAGAGGAAGAAGGTAAACCAACAGCCACATACCTGCCAAGGTGCCAAGCCGCATTTCATGCATAGCAGAGAAGTTGCCGTGGGAGGCACTCCCGTGGCGGGCCAGAATTAAGTAGTTTCCAGGAGCGGTTACATAACCACACTTGGCTCTGGAAAACCGAAAAGCACAGCCGTCGCTCCTCAATGCACAGCCTGGAAGCCTGCGGTGGGTCTGCACTGCAAAACAAAGGCAGTTTGGCACCGCTTGAGCCCTCTTTGAGGCCCCCAAAGGCCTCCAACCCCCTTCTGTCTGCCAGGCAGGGAAAGCACCATCAAAGCCCTCCCAACAGATGTCTTCCTGACTGGCAAAAATGGTGTTGGACTGGGTGGCCTTTGGGGCCCCTTCCAACTCTAGGATTTGTTGATATGTATTGTTATCAGAGGCTGGATGGCCATCTGTCGGGAGGGATCGGATGGTGTCTTCCTACTGGAGGATGGGGTTGGACTGGATGGCCTTTGAAGTCCCTTCCAACTCCAGGATTCTATAATATGCATTATTATCAGAGACTTGATGACGATCTGTCAGTTGGGATTGAATTGTGTCTTCCTATTGGAAGAAAGGGTTGGACTGGATGGCCTTTAGGGTCCCTTCTATGATATGTATTTTTATCAGGCCCTTGATGGCCATCTGTCGGGAGGGATTGAATGGTGCCTTCCTATTGGAAGAAGGTGTTGGACTGGATGGCCTTTGGGGGCCTTCTATGATATGCATTTTTATCAGGGGCTTGATGACCATCTGTCGGGAGGGATCAGACGGTGCCTACTTACAGGAAGAAGGGGTTGGATTGGATGGCCTTTGGGGTCTCTTACAACTCTAGGATCCTATGATATGGATTATCAGAGGCTGGATGGCCATCTGTTAGGGGGGATCGAATGGTGCCTTCTTACAGGAAGAAGGGGTTGAACTGGATGACCTCTGGGGTCCCTTCTATGATATGGATTGTTATCAGGGGCTGGATGGCCATCTGTCGGGAGGGATCAGATAGTGCCTTCTTAAGGAAGACGGGGTTGAACTGGATGACCTTTGGGATCCCTTCTATGATATGTATTGTTATTAGGGGCTGGATGGCCATTTGTCGGGAGGGATCAGATAGTGCCTTCTTAAGAAAGAAGGGGTTGGACTGGATGACCTTTGGGGTCTCTTCCAACTTTAGGATTCTATGATACATATTATTATCAGAGGCTGGATGACCATCTGTTAGGAGGGATTGGATAGTGCCTTCTTAAGGAAGAAGGCGTTGGACTGGATGGCCTTTCGGGTCTCTTCCAACTTGAGGGTTCTATGATACGTATTGTTATCAGAGGCTGGACGACCATCTGTCAGGAGGGATCGGATGGTGCCTTCCTACAGGAAGAAGGGGTTGGACTGGATGGCCTTTGGAGTCCCTTCCGGCTCTAGGGCTCTATAATATGCATTATTATTAGAGGCTTGATGACCATCTGTTGGGAGAGATCGAATAGTGTCTTCCTATTGGAAGAAGGAGTTGGATTAGATGGCCTTTGGAGATCCTTCCAACTCTAGGATTCTATGATACATATAATCATCAGAGGCTGGATGACCATCTGTCAGGAGGGATCGGATGGTGTCTTCCTATTGGAAGAAGGGATTGGACTGGTGCAGCCCAAAATGGAAATGGGATCCGTGCCTTCTTTCTTGCGTTTTGCCGTCAAACGAGGGCATGAACAGCCCCGCCGGCTGCTTCTATTTTTGCAAAGCGGTGCAGAAGGGCGGGCGGGCGGCCTTTCCGTGTAAAGGAAGCTCTTGCCAGAACGGGCTGTAATTACACGCGTGCTTGACGGTGACAGCCAGAGCAAATTAGTCCGTATATATACTTTTTAGGAGATATACAATTTACAGATTCCGCTGCTGGATTTGCAAGCATTTTTAAATACGATGTCTATATCTATCTTTTTCAATCATATCTATGGACATCTAACTATGGCTGGATGGCCATCTGTCGGGAGGGATCAGATGGTGTCCTTCATAGCAGACTGGGGTTGGTCTAGATGACCTTTGGGGTCCCTCACAACTCTTGGATCCTATTATTCCATGATCCGTATTATTAACAGAAGTGGCATGGCCACCTGTCAAGAGGGATCGAATGGTGTCTTCTTCTATGGCAGTGATATATCTTATATAGTTCTCTCAGTCATATCTATCTATCTATCTCTATATATCTATATCTATCTATCAATCATCTTTCTCTTTCAATCATATCATATAATTAGACATCTAACTATGGCTGGATGGTCCTCTGTCAGGGCAGATTGGATGGTGCCTTCCTCTATGGCAGTGATATATCTTATATAGTTCTCTCAGTCATATCTATCTATCTCTATATATATTTCTATCTATCTATCAATCTTCTTTCTCTTTCAATCATATCATATAATTAGACATCTAACTATGGCTGGATGGTCCTCTGTCAGGGCAGATTGGATGGTGTCTTCCTCTATGGCAGTGG
The DNA here is from genome assembly GCF_025583915.1 of Anolis sagrei ordinatus. Lineage (NCBI taxonomy): Eukaryota > Metazoa > Chordata > Lepidosauria > Squamata > Anolidae > Anolis > Anolis sagrei. The sequence goes on along the minus strand of NW_026844589.1, from coordinate 3,108,629 downwards.
TATATCTTATATAGTTCTTTCAGTTATATCTATCTATCTCTATATATATCTATAATCTTTCTCTTTCAATCATATCGATAGACATCTAACTATGGCTGGATGGTCCTCTGTCAGGACAGATCGGATGGTGCCTTCCTCTATGGCAATGATATATCTTATATAGTTCTCTCGGTCATATCTTTCTTTCTTTCTTTCTTTCTTTCTTTCTTTCTTTCTTATCATCCCTCTCACTTTCAATTATATGTACATATAACTATGGCTGGATGGCCATCTGTTGGGAAGGATCGAGTGGTGTCCTTTATAGCAGAATGAAGTTGGTCTAGATGACCTTTGCACCTTTGCAGAATGAGGTTGGTCTAAATGACTCTAGGGTCCTATCATTCCATGATATGTATTTTTAATAGAAGCTGGACGGCCATCTGTCGGGAGGGATCAGATGGTGTCTTCCTCTATGGCAGTGATATAGCTTTAATAGTTCTCTCAGTCATATCTATCTATCTATCTTTCTGGACATCTAACTATGGCTAGATGGCCCTCTGTCAGGAGGGATCGGATGGTGTCTTCCTCTGTGGCAGTGATATATAGTTCTCTCAGTCATATCTATCTATCATCACTCTCTCTCTTTCAATCATATCTATAAGCATCTAACTATGGCTGTATGGCCATCTGTCAGGAAGGCTCAGATTGTGCCTTCAATCTTGGCAGAACGAGGTTGGTTTGGATGACCTTTGGGGTCCCTTCCAACTCTAGAATCCTATAATTCCATGATATGTATTTTTAACAGAAGTTGGATGGCCCTCTGTCAGGAGGGATTAGATTGTGCCTTCCATTTTGGCAGAATGAGGTTGGTTTGGATGACCTTTGGTATCCTTACCAACTCTCGGATCCTATAATTCCATTATATGTATTTTTAACAGAAGCTGGATGGCCATCTGCCGGGAGGGATCAGATTGTGCCTTCTGTCTTGAAGAATGGGGTTGGTCTGGATGACTTTTGGGGTCTCTACCAACTCTAGGATCCTATAATTCCATGATATGTATTTTTAAGAGAAGTTGGATGGCCCTCTGTCAGGAGGGATCGGATTGTGTCTTCCATGGGGTTGGACTGGATGACCTTTGGTGTCCTTACCAACTCTAGGATCCTATAATTCCATCATATGCATTTTTAACAGAAGCTGGATGGCCATCCGCCAGGAAAGATTGGATTGTGCCTTCTGTCTTGAGGAATGAGGTTGGTCTGGATGACCTTTGGGGTCCCTTCCAACTCTAGGATCCTATAATTCCATTATATGCATTTTTAACAGAAGCTGGATGGCCATCTGCCAGGAGGGATCAGATTGTGCCTTCCGTCTTGAAGAATGGGGTTAGTCTGGATGACCTTTGGGGTCCCTTCCAACTCTAGGATTCTATGATATGTATTTTTAGCAGAGGCTAAATGGCTTTCTGTCGGGTGGGATCGGTTGGTGTCTTCCTGCATTCATGGGGTTGGTCTGGATGACCTTTTGGGCTCTCTCCCATCTCTGGGATGCTATAATTCTACGGAATGGGCCGCTTTGCCGCAGGATTCGGCCTCGTTTGGGTGGAGTTTCCAAGCTGGATTTAGTCTCCGAAACCTCAGTGGGGAAACGTGGGCCGAAACGCTCTTCCGCCGCCGGACGTTGTGCTGGAAGGGAACCCTAAAAATGGAAGAAAGGAGAGAGAGAAAGAGAAGGTTCTCCTTTTTGTGCTGAAGCCAGAACTCATTTGCAAACACGGCTCCGGATAATTGCCTGTCTCTACATATGTATGAAGATGACGTTGAGCAATGGCCTCCTTCTGTGCGAAAACGATGATGAGGTGGATTCGTTCTCATTAGCGATTCCAATGTCATTGCCTTTGTTATGGCAACCCCATGAATGAGGGACCTCCAAGGTGCCCATCATCCACAGCTCAGGTCTTGCAATGTCATGGACTTTGTTATGGTGACCCTATGAATGATGGATCTCCAAGGCACCCATCATCCATAGCTTAGATCTTGCAGTGTTGTTGACTTTCTTATGGCAACCCTATGAATGGAGGACCTCCAAGGTGCCCATCATCCATAGCTGGGGCCTTGCAATGTCAATGACTTTCTTATGGTGACCCTATGAATGATGGACCTCCAAGGTGCCCATCATCCACAGCTTGGGTCTTGCAATGTCATGGACTTTCTTATGATGACCTTATGAATGAGAGACCTCCAAGACACCCATCATTCACAGCTCAGGTCTTGCAATACTGTTGATTTTCTTATGGCGATCCTGTGAATGATGGACCTCCAAGGTGCCCATCATCCACAGCTTGGATCTTGCAATGTCATGGACTTTCTCATGGTGACCCTATGGATGAGGGACCTCCAAGGCACCCTCATTGTCATTGATCCTGTGAATGAGGGACCTCCAAGGCAGCCATCATCCATATTTTGGGTCTTCCAATGTTGTTGACTATCTTATGATGATCCTATGGATGATGGACCTCCAAGGTGCCCATCATCCATAGCTTGGGTCTTGCAATGTTGTTGACTTTCTTATGATGATCCTATGGATGAGGGACCTCCAAGGCACCTATCATCCACAGCTCAGGTCTTGCAATACCGTTGATTTTCTTATGGTGACCCTATGAATGAAGGAGCTCCAAGGTGCCTATCATCCACAGCTTGGGTCTTCCAATGTTGTTGACTTTCTTATGGTGACCCTATGAATGAGGGACCTTCAAGTTACCCATCATCCATAGCTTAGATCTTGTAATATCGTTGACTTTCTTATGGTGACCCTATGGATGAGGGGCCTCCAAGGTGCCCATCATCCATAGCTTGGGTCTTGCAATCTTGTTGACTTTCTTATGGTGACCTTATGGATGAGGGGCCTCCAAGATGCCCATCATCCACAGCTTGGGTCTTGCAGTGTCATGGACTTCTTTAAGGTTACTCTATGAATGATGGACCCCCAAGGCACCCATCATTCATAGCTTGGGTCTTGCAATGTCGTTGACTTTCTTCTGGCAACCCTAATTCCTAGGGTCGCCATAAGAAAGTCAACAACATTGCAAGAGTTGACCTGTGGATGATGGGTGCCTTGGTGGTCCCTCATTCATATGGTTGCCATAAGAAAGTCAACGGCATTGCATCATCTAGAGTGTAGATCTTGCAATGTCGTTGACTTTCTTATGGCAATCCTAGGAATGAGGGACCTCCAAGGCACCCATCATCCAGAGCTTATATCTTGTAGTGTTGTTGACTTTCTTATGGCAACCCTATGAATGAAGGGCCTCCAAGGTGCTCATCATCCACAGCTTGGGTCTTGCAGAGTTATTGTCCTTCTTATGGTGACCTTGTGAATGAGGTACTTCCAAGGCAGCCATCATCCATAGCTTGGGTCTTGCAATGTCAATGACTTTCTTATTGTGACCCCATGAATGAGGGACCTCCAAGGTGCCCATCATCCATAGCTTAGATCTTGTAATGTCATTGACGTTCTTATGGTGACCCTATGGATGAGGGACCTCCAAGGTGCCCATCATCCATAGCTTAGGTTTTGCAATGTCAATGACTTCCTTATGGTGACCCTATGAATGATGGACCTCCAAGGTGCCCATCACCCACAGCTTGGGTCTTGCAGTGCCATTGTCTTTCTTATGGTGACCCTATGAATGATCTACCACCAAGGTGCCCATCATCCATAGCTTGGATCTTGCAGTGTTGTTGACTTTCTTATGGCGACCCTATGAATGAGGGACCTCCAAAGCACCCATCATCCATAGATCATGCCTTGTAATGTCATTGAGTTTCTTATAGTGACCTTATGAATGTGGACCCCTAAGGCACCCATTATCCATAGCTCAGGCCTTGTAAAGTTGTTGACTTTCTTATGATGGCCCTATGAATGATGGACCTCTAAGGTGCCCATCATCCAGAGCTGAGGTCTAGCAATGTCATGGACTTCTTTATGGTGACCTCATGAATGATGGACCTTCAAGGTACCCATCATCCACAGCTTGGGTCTTACAGTGTCATGGACTTCTTTATGGTGACCCCATGAATGAGGGACTCCAAGACACCCATCATCCATAGCTTAGACCTTGCAGTGTCATGGACTTCTTTATGGTGACCCCATGAATGAGGGAACTCCAGTGCGCCCATCATCCACAGCTCAGGCCTTGCACTTGGGGTGGGTTTTGCGCTCTTCCTGAAGCCGAAGGGTTCTGCGGTTGCACAATTTCATGGAAACTTGAGCGACTCACCAACAAACACAATCCGTCCTCTTTTGCCGACCTCAAATCACTCAAGGGAGGCCTTCCTCTCTCTCTCTCTCTCTCTCTCTCTCTCTCTCTCTCTCTCTCTCTCTCTCTCCCTCTCTCTCGGCCTCCTTTTCCCCGAATGCAGAAGTGTGGCTTTCTGTCCTTGTGGCCTTAATTTGTTTTCTCCTCGGCCGGTCGTTTGAATTCCTCGCAGATTACAGGTTTGTCTGCGGAGAGGCCGTTCCCACAATGCTATAATTTGGCTCTGGGTTGAGAGAGACTGGCAGCCGGAGCCCCAGATGACGACGATGCCTCCCCGCCTCCCCACCAGCCCCTGCACTCCAAAGCCAGTCCGGAAGAGAAGGAAGGGGGGCTCCAATAGACTCCCCCTTGACCATTCCTATGGCAAACGCCCCCTCCCTCCCTCTTTCCCCTTTCAGAGGTGAGGCTGAAGGACCTTTGGGGCCAAAATTGAACTGCTTCCGGGTTCAGTGTTGATGGTGCTGCGGCCTTAATGATCATTTGCACTCTCAGTGGACTTGTGTTGAGCAGGACCTGTCAATACACTCCAATATACTCACTAGCATTTCTTTCTTTCTTTCTTTCTTTCTTTCTTTCTTTCTTTCTTTCTTTTTTTCTTTCTTTCCTCCCTGTCCCTGATACATATCTGCCCACTCTTCCTTCCTTCCTTCCTTCCTTCCTTCCTTCCTTCCTTCCTTACTTACTTACTTAGCTTTCCCTCATGCACTTTCCCTCTTCCTTTCCTTTCCCTTCATACATCTTCTCTTCTTCTTAGTTTCTTCCTTCATTCCTTCCTTCCCTGGCTTTCTTTCCTACACCTTCTCTTCTCCTTCCTCCCTTCGTTCCTTTGCTTTCCTTCATACACCTCTTCTTCCTTCCTTCCTTCTTTTGCTTTCCTTCATACACCTTCTCTCCTCCCTTCGTTCCTTCCTTTCTTTGCTTTCCTTCATACACTTTCTCTTCTCTTGTTTTGATTCCGTACGAGCATTTCTACCCGGCATTGCCCGGCCTTGAATTTTCTTTGTGACTGTTTCTGTTCTTTCTCCCTTTCCCGCATACACCTTGCCCTTCTCCCTTTTCTTCCTTTCTTTTCTTCTCCCCTTGCTTTCCCTCATACACATTCCCACTCTTTCTTTTCTCTTTCTTCCCTTGTCTTCGCATATATTTCTTTCTTCCCTCTCCATTCCTTCCTTCCTTCCTTCCTTCCTTCCTTCTTCTCCTCCTTCCTTCCTTCCTCTCTTCTTCCTTCCTTCCTTCTTCTTCTTCTCTTCCTTCCTTCTCCCTTCCTCTCCCTCTTCCTTCCTTCCTTCCTTCCTCTCCCTCTCTCCCTCCCTCACTCCCTCCTCCCTTCCTTCCTTCCTTCCTTCCTTCCTTCCTTCCTTCCTTCCTTCCTTCCTTCCTTCCTTCTTTCTTCTCCTCCTCTTCCTTCTTCCTTTTTCTTTCTTTTCTTCCTCTTCTCCCTTCCCCTTCTTTCTCTCCTTTCTTCTTTCTTTCCTTCTTTCCTTTCCTTACCTCTGTCCCTATTTCTACTTCCTTCCTTCCTCCTTCCTCCTTCCTTCCTTCTTTCTCCTCTTCTTCTCTTCCTTCCTTCTCTCTCCTTCTTCCTTCCCTCTTTCCTCCCTCCTTTCCTCTCTCCCTCTCTTCCCTTCCTCCCTCTTCCTTCCTTCCTTTCCTTCCTTCTCTTCCTTCCTTCCTCCTTCCTTCCTTCCTTCCTTCCTTCCTTTGCTTTCTTCTTACCTTCTCTCTTTCCTTCCTTTCCTCTTTTCTTCTCCCTCCTTCCCTCTCTCCTTCCTTCCTTCTTTTTCTCTTTTTCCTTCCTCCTTCCTTCCTTCTTTCCTTCCTTCTCTCCCTCCTTCCTTCTTTCCTTCTTCCTTCCTTCTCCTTCCCTCTCCTCCTTCCTTCCTTCTCCTTCCTCTTCATCCTTCCTTCCTTCCTTCCTTTCCTTCCTCCTTCCTCCCCTTTTCCTCTTTTCTTCCTTTCCCTCCCTTCTTTATCACTTCTTGCTACTCTTCCTTTCTCTTTCCTTCCTTTCCTCCCCTCATACCTTTCCCCAGTAAGTCCCAGTAAGTCGCTTTCTGAACCAGTGGGAATCCCAATCCAAGCTGGTTTCTTGCCTTCAGGGGAGAGATCACTTGGATCGCCTGCCTTGCGTCAGGATTCCTTGGTGGCCAGTTTCGATTTGGAGAAATATTTGCTCCTGTATATACACATATATACACACACATGCATATATACATATACATACACACATACAGGAGATATATATATATATAGAAGTGAGAGGCATCTTATATTATATATTATTAGTATTATAATATTATTATTATAATATTATAATATTATTATAATATTATTAATATAATAATATAATAATATTACACTTACACAGGCCGTCCCCAGCGATGCCTGAGTTAGATATTTCGTAATGATAAGTCATGGTTTCGTTTTGGGGTTTTGTGAATGGTCCCATTAGAAATACACACGCCACTCCGGATGTCGGGTACACACGAGCCTTTGGGCAGGGGTGGACTACAACTCCCATCATCCTGGGCAGTTCAACCTGGGTAAAAGTGCATGCATTCAAGAGCGCAAATGCACCCAGGGATTTCTGATCTGAAAGCCTGGAAAGAGCAGCAGCAGGCCATGCTCGTCCGGTTCTCTCGGAATATGCAGATGAGATGCAAATGATGCCGGGCTCATTCCTCCCTCTGGCAGTTTCTGTCAGGGCTGGGAAAGCAGGAAGGATCTCGCTCAGCGTATATTTTGCAGGTTGCTATTGAAAACCAGTGGGGTTGGGTGGCTCTTTGGGTGCGTCTACACTGTGGAATTAATGCAGTTTGATACCCCTTTGATCTCAAGAATAGGACATCTCAACAGCAATGATGCCCTAGAGTGATTTGGTGACTCTTAGGGTACATCTACATTGTATTATTATTATTATTATTATTATTATTATTATTATTATTATTATTCTGTATATCCTGCTTTGTTCTATGATATTTTGGTCTGGATGGCTATCTATCAGGAAGGATTGAATGGTGTCTTTTATGGCAGAAGGAGGTTGGACTCTTTGGCCCTTGGGGTAACTTCCAACTCTGGGACTCTATATTTATTTTTTAACTGGTTGGCCATCTGTTGGGAGGGATCGAATGGTGTCTTTAAAGACAGAGGGGGATTGGACTGGATGTCCCTTGGGGTCTCTTCCAACTCTAGGATTCTGTAACATGCATTTTAAATAGAACCTTGATGGCCATCTGTCGGGAGGGATCGAATGGTGTCTTTTACGGCAGAAGGGGGTTGGACTGGATGGCCCTTGGGGGTCCCTTCCAACTCTAGGATACTATAATATGCATCTTGAATAGAACCTTGATGGCCATCTGTCGGGAGGGATTGAATGGTGTCTTTTACGACAGAAGCGGGGTTGGACTGGATGGCCCTTGGGGCAGCTTCCAACTCTGGGACTCTATATGTATTTTTGAACTAGTTGGCCATCTGTCGGAATGGATCGAATGGTATCTGTTAAGGCAGAAGGGGGGTTAGACTGGATGGCCCTTGGGGATCCCTTCCAAATCTAGGATTCTGTAACATGCATTTTGAACAGAACCTTGATGGTTATCTGTCGGGAGGGATCGAATTGTGCCTTTTAAGGCAGAAGGGGGGTTGGACTGGATGGCCCTTGGGAGTCCCTTCCAACTCTAGGATTCTGTAATATGCATTTTGAATGGAGGCTTGATGGCCATCTGTCGGGAGGGATCGAATGGTGTATTTTAAGGCAGAAGGGGGTTGGACTGGATGGCCTTTGGGGTTCCCTTTCCACTCTGGGATGCTGTGCTTGCGTGTTGGGAGTGTTGCCGCAACCCATGCTTTGAATCCATGCTTTGAATTGAGAGCTGGAGCCAGGCATCCTGGCCGGTTCCATGGGAAGCCTGCGTGTGCACAACCATGCCATAAATAAATGCATGAGGATTGCAATTAAGCGGCGGCGGCAGCATTGTGCATGTGTGCATGTGTGTCGCAAGGCCACTTCTCATGGAAACGGGCGTTGGCCCCTTGTGACATGCTGATGAATGTTCTGATGAGTATAATTGGCTCCCGGATCCGCCACCCGGGGTTGTTTTGCCTTCCGTGTTGTTGCGCCAGGTATGTCTGCTCTCGGGAGGACATGCCTTGCGTGTCATTCCCGTGAGCAAAGCCCGTTCCCAGGGCTATTCATAGGAAGTGGGTCAAGGCCCTTCCTGGCCTACATCCACTAATAATAATAGGAATAGTACTCATTAATAATAATAGTAGTAATAATAGACGCTGCTTGGCCATCTGTTGGGAAGGATCGGATGGTGTCCTTCTCCATGGCAAGGGGTTGGATTGGATCAAGTCCCTTCCTGGCCTACATCAGTTAACATTACTACTACTACTACTAATAATAATAATAATAATAGACGCTGGTTGGCCATCTGTCAGGAGGGATCGGATAGTGTCCTTCTACATGGCAAGAGGTTGGATTGTATTAAGTCCCTTCCTGGCCTACATCAGTTAATATTACTACTACTAGTAGTAGTAGTATCAAGTCCCTTCCCGGCCTATATCAGTTAATATTACTACTACTGCTGCTGCTGCTACTACTACTACTACTACTACTGCTACTAATGATAATAATATTGTCCCTTCCTGGCTTACATCAGTTAATATTACTACTACTACTCCCAATAATAATAGTAGTAGTATCAAGTCCCTTCCCAGCCAACATCAGTTAATATTACTACTACTGCTACTGCTACTACTACTAATAATAATAGTAGTATCAAGTCCCTTCCCGACCTACATCAGTTAATATTACTACTACTGCTACTACTACTAATGATAATAATATTGTCCCTTCCTGGCTTACATCAGTTAATATTACTACTACTACTCCCAATAATAATAGTAGTAGTATCAAGTCCCTTCCCGGCCTACATCAGTTAATATTACTACTACTACTACTACTAGTAGTAGTAGTAGTAGTAGTATCGTCCCTTCTCGGCATATATCAGTTAATATTACTGCTACTACTACTACTACTACTAATAATAATAATAATAATAGAGGCTGGTTGGCCATTTGTCAGGAGGGATCGGATGGTGTCCTTCTGTGTGGTAAGAGGTTGGACTGGGGCCTAAGACCCTTCCTGGCCTACATCATTTAATAATAATAATAATAATACGAATAATACTAATAGTACTACTGCTACTACTACTACTACTAATAATAATAATAATAGAGACTGGTTGGCCATCTGTCAAGAGGGATCGGATGGTGTCCTTCTGTACGAGAAGGGGCTGGACCTGGATCAAGTCCCTTCCTGGCCTACATCAGTTAATAATAATATTAAAAATGATGATGATAATGATAATAACGATAAGGCTGATGATGATAATTGTAGTATTGATAATATTGATCATGATGATGATCATGGTAATGATGATGAGAATTATAATATTGTTAGTAATGGTGATGATCTAATGATGATGATCGTACTAATGCTAATAATAAAACAATAAGAGTATTAATCATAATATAATTAATAATGATGATAACAATGACAATAATGACAATGCTGATAATAATGCCAATGATAAAATGATAATAATGATGATAATAAAAATGATAATTACAATAAATATAACAATAATAATAATAATTATAAATAAATAATAAAGTGGTAATGATGATGATAATAAACATGATTATAATAATAATAATAATTATAATAAAATGATGATAATTATAAATAAAAAATAATAAATAATAAATAAATAATAAAGTGATAATGATGATAATAAACATGATAATAATAACATTTACAATAAAATGATAATAATTATAAATAAATAAAAATAAAATAATAAATAAGTAATAAAGTGATAATTATGGTAATAAACATGATAATAATAACAATTATAATAAAATGATAATTGCATATAAATAATAATAACTAAAATGATAATAATTATATTGATAATGATGATGATAAACATGATCATAATAATAGCAATTATAATAAAATGATAATAATTACAAATAAATAAAAATAAATAAAATGATAATCATTGTATTGATAATGATAATGATGCTAATGATAATAATGATTATGATTGTATTGTATTGTCGAAGGCTTTCATGGCCGGAATCGCTGGGTTGCTGTGAGTTTTCTGGCCGGCAGCATTCTCTCCTGACATTTCACCCACATCTATGGCAGGCATCCTCAGAAGTTGCGAGGTCAATGATGATATTGATATGAATACTAATGAATAATAACAATGACGACAATGCTCATATTGATGATGATATATTATTATTATTATTATTATTATTATTATTATTATTATTATTATTATTATGGCTGCCCTGTCAATCAATCTGCCTTTTGCCCTCTGATGCCTCTCCTTCTCGTCTCTTGCAGGGGTCTTGCTGGACATCCAGCAGCATTTCGGGGTCAAGGACAGCGGGGCCGGCCTCCTGCAGACAGGTGAGAGGAACGAAGAGAGCGGCGGTGGGCAGCTCTTCCCTTTCTCCGAGTGAGCGAGCGCGGCGCATCCCTCCCGCAGCCAAGGTTGCGCTGACCTTGCTGGCGGCGGCTTTGTTCTAAATCTCAGCCGGTGGGGAAATGCGCCTTTTCTAATGCTTTCTGCCCTTGTTCGGCTCCCGCTCGGCCTGGGATTTGTCGTTTGGAACGAGCGACAATTAGAACGGCTGCGTGTTTGGATGTGCAGCATCCTCCAAAAGGGGAGCACAGGGACAGATCTGATCCGATCCCCCCCGACAGATGGCCATTCAGCCTCGGCGAGACAAATCCATATCATAGATATGGATTTGTAGACATCATAGATATCATAGATGGCCCAAGGGCCATCTAGTCCAACCCCTTTCTTTCTGCCATGTAGGAAGACACCATCCAATCCCTCCTGACAGATGGCCATCCAAGCTCTGCTAATAATAATAATAATAATAATAGAAATAATAATAATAATAATAATAATAATAATAATAATAATAATAATAATAATAATAATAATAATAATAGGATCCTAGAGTTGGAAGAGACCCCAAGGTCCATCTAGTCCAAGCCCTGTCTATCATGTAGGAAGGCACCATCCAATCCTTCCCAACAGATGGCCACCCAAGCTCCGTTAATAATAATAGTAATAATAATAATAGTAATAATAACAATAGGATCCTAGTAGTAGTAACACTAATAATAATAATAATAATAATAATAATAATAATAATAATAGGAACCTAGAGTTGGAAGAGACCCCAAGGGCCATCTAATCCAACCCCTATCTGTCATGTAGAAAGACACCATCCAATCCCTCCCGACAGATGGCCATCCAAGCTCTGCTAATAACAGTAATAATATTGATAATAATATTAATAATAATAGGATCCCAGAGTTGGAATAAAGACCAAAGGCCATCTAGTCCATCCCCTATCTGTCATGTAGAAAGACACCATCCAACCCCCCCTGACAGATGGCCATCCCAGCTCTGCAAATAATAATCATAATATTGATAATATTAATATTAATAATAATAATAATAGGATCCCAGAGTTGGAAGAGACCCCAAGGGCCATCTAGTCCAACCCTATCTGTCATGTAGAAAGACACCATCCAATCCCTCCCAACAGATGGCCATCCAAGCTCTGCTAATAATAATAATAATAATAATAATAATAATAATAATAATAATAATAGGATCCTAGAGTTGGAAGAGGCCCCAAGGGCCATTTAGTCCAACCTCCTTTCTGTCATGTAGGAAGACACCATCAAACCCTCCCGACAGATGGCCATCCAAGCTCTGCTCATAGTAGTAGTAGTAGTAGTAGTAGTAGTAATAATAATAATAATAGGATCCTAGAGTTGAAAGAGACCCCAAGGACCATCTAGTCCAACCCCCTTTCTGCCCAGTAAGAAGGACACAGTCCGATCCCTCCCGACAGATGGACATCCAAACTGTGAAGACTCATAGAAGAGTTGGAAGAGACTCCCAATGGCCTTCCAGTCCTACATTCTTCTGCCAGGCAAGAAAACACAATCAAAGCCCTCCCAGCAGATGGCCATCCAGCCTCGGTTCACAAACTTCCTGAGAATAGGTCACAAAATGCTCGAAGTTATCCTCCCCCCCAAACAACAACAACAGCTAGTCCCATTCAGCTAAAGAACAGCATGCGTTCGTGATGTGCCCCTGATGTGCCCGTATGCCAGTTGGCATCCCCTGATGAGAAACGCATCCTTCCTATTCCCGACATGTGCTCGGTGCATCGAAAGGGCACCATCTGGGCTTGAATAGAGAGCCAATCAAGGCAGTAAATCGGGAACACCACTAAGAATATTACGAATAATCATGTGATATTATTAATTATTATGACTAATATTGCAATAATATAATAATTAATATCATCTATGCGTATTTTATTCTTTCTGTGTAACTGTATATAAAAACAGATAGGCTGCTGCAGTGCGCCCTGCCTGGTGCAGCCCTTGAAGGCAAAAGAAAGGAAAGAGACGGCTGAGTGTCTGAGCTGTACCTTTGGGTTCATTTTGCAATGGGGGAAAAAAAACACAAAAACCCTTGCCTGCTATTTTTAAGGCGCTCCCCACCCGCCTGCTCAAAGTGGAGCATTTCCCAGAAGTGCCCTTTGGTAGGATTACTCACACTCTCCAAGGAGGAGGACGGCCGAGTGGAAGATGATAGCCTCCTCCTTTCGGCAAAAGATCTTGCAGGGACGCACACCTTTTGCCCCCTCTTAGGCCATTAGGTCTTAGGCCCTTGTCAGCAGCTATATAGCGTCTCTATACTATATAGCTATAGTGGCTTAATATCTCTCTATCTATCTGCATACCTGCCTACCTTATCTGTCTATCTATCTGTCTATCTATCTATCTACCTATCTACCTACTTACTTATCTACCTAATCTATTTACCTAGGTATCTATCTAGTGGAGCAATCCATCTACCTACCTACTTACCTACCTATCTACCTTATCTATCTCTCTGTCTACCTACCTACCTACCTAATCTAGCTACCTACATATCTATCTACCCATCTACCTACCTACCAATCTACTTTATCTATCTATCTACCTACCTACCTACCTAYCTATCTATCTATCTATCTACCTATCTACCTACTTACTTATCTACCTAATCTATTTACCTAGGTATCTATCTACCCATCTACCTACCTACTTACCTACCTATCTACCTTATTTATCTCTCTGTCTACCTACCTACCTAATCTAGCTACCTACATATCTATCTACCCATCTACCTACCTACCTAGCTACCTTATCTATCTCTCTACCTACCTACCTACCCTATCTACCTACTTACATATCTACTACCCATCTACCTTATCTATCTCTCTACCTACCTATCTTATCTATCTACTTATGTATCTGTCTAACCATCTACCTACCTACCTATCTAATCAGTTTACCTAGGTATCTATCTACCCATCTACCTACCTACATACCTACCAATCTACCTTATCTATCTATCTATCTATCTATCTATCTATCTATCTATCTATCTATCTGCCTACCTACCTATCTTATCTATCTACTTACATATCTATCTACCCATCTACCTACCTACCTACCTACCTACCTACCTTATCTATCTACTTATGTATCTATCTAACCCTCTACCTACCTACCTACCTACTTTATCTATCTGTCTGCCTGCCTACCTACCTTATCTATCTACCTACGTATCTATCTACTATCTACCTACTTACCCAACTACCTACCTTATGTATCTGTCTGCCTCTCTACCTTTTTACCTACCTACCTTATCTATCTATCTATCTCTCTACCTACCTAACTTATCTATCTATTTACATATCTATCTACCCATCTACCTACCTACCAATCTACCTTATCTATCTATCTACCTACCTATCTTATCTATCTACTTACATATCTATCTAACCATCTACCTACCTATCTACCTTATCTATCTGTCTATCTACCTACCTATCTTATCTATTACTTACATATCTACTACCCATCTACCTTATCTATCTACCTACCTACCTACCTATATTATCTAGCTACTTACATACCTATCTACCCACCTACCTACCTACCTACATACCTACCTAATCTATCTATCTAGGTATCTATCTACCCATCTACCTATCTACCTACCTAGCTTATCTATCTGTCTACCTACCTACCTACCTATCTTATCTATCTACTTACGTATATATCTAACCATCTACCTACCTACCTACCTACCTATCTACTTTATCTATCCTGCCTGCCTACCTACCTTATCTATCTACCTACGTATCTATCTACTATCTACCTACTTACCCAACTACCTACCTTATGTATCTGTCTGCCGCTCTACCTACCTACCTACCTTATCTATCTATCTACTTATCTATCTACCCATCAACCTACGTACCATATTTATCTACCTACATATCTATACCCATCTACCTACTTACCTACTTATCTACCTACTTTATCTATCTACCTATCACCTACCTAACTATAATAATAAAGATACATCATTATTTATAGACCACCCAAAGGGACTCAGGGCAATTTACACATTACCTGCCTACCTTATCTGTCTGTCTATCTATCTATCTACCTTATCTAGCTACCTGCCTGCCTGCCTGCCTGTCTGTCTACCTCCCTACCTATCTAACTATCTTATCTATCTACCTATCAAGCTATCTACCTACTTGTCATTCTATCTGTCTATCTTATCTATCTATCTACCCATCTAGGGCAATATAGAGATAGAAAGGATTAGCTCCAGGCCTCCAGCGATCTATGTGTTCAGTGCTCAGATGCAGCTACAAGAGGGCAATGGGATAGAAAGGATTAGCTTTAACCTCTATGGATGAATGTATGCAGTGCTCAGATGCAGCCAAAAGATGGCAGTGTAGAGATAGAAAGGATCAGCTCCAGATCTCTAGGGATGAATGCATGCAGTGTTCAGGTGCAGTCAAAAGAGGGCAGCGTATAGATAGAAAGGATTAGTTCCTTTCCTCTAGGGATTAATAAGCAGTGCTCAGATACAGCCACAAGAGGGCAGTCTATAGATAGAAAGGATCAGCTCCAGGCCTCTATGGATGAATGTATACAGTGCTCAGATGCAGCCAAAGGATGGCAGCGTATAGATAGAAAGGATCAGCTCCAGGTCTCTAGGGATGAATGTATGCAGTGCTCAGGTGCAGCCAAAAGAGGGCAGCGTATAGATAGAAAGGATCAGCTCCAGGCCTCTAGGGATGAATGTATGCAGTGCTCAGGTGCAGCCAAAAGAGGGCAGCCTATAGATAGAAAGGATCAGCTCCAGGCCTCTAGGGATGAATGTATGCAGTGCTCAGGTGCAGCCAAAAGAGGGCAGCGTATAGATAGAAAGGATCAGCTCCAGGTCTCTAGGGATGAATGTATGCAGTGTTCAGGTGCAGCCAGGAGAGGGCAGTGTATAGATAGACAGGATTAGCTGTTAGCCTCTATGGATAAATGTATACAGTGCTCAAATGCAGCCAAAAGATGGCAGCGTATAGATAGAAAGGATCAGCTCCAGACCTCTAGGGATGAAGGCATGCAGTGTTCAGGTGCAGCCAAAAGAGGGCAGTGTATAGATAGAAAGGATCAGCTCCAGGCCTCTAGGGATGAATGCATGCAGTGTTCAGGTGCAGCCAGAAGAGGGCAGCGTATAGATAGAAAGGATCAGCTGCAGGCCTGTTGGGATGAATGTAGGCAGTGTTCAGGCGGATCCATCCCTCAACCAGAAATGGATCTGTATGCTATTTTGGAACAAAGAGCGGGGGGGAAATTATACCTTTGTGTTGCGAACACAGGAAAGGCTTCCTTGCCCAGAACCGGATGGATGGCCCTGGGTCTATTTCTGCCTCTGACCCGCCCTGAGACAGGTGGGCCTCTGTCTCGCCTTGTCTAATGGCTTCTCTCTCTCTCTCTCTCTCTCTCGGTTTCGGGGGCTGTCTGTGGACGGGGGGAAAGGGTTCGCCTTCCCAGGCCCAGACACGCTTCTCCCTTCACGCTCTGCTGCCCATGCGCATCTGCTGCGCACGGAGATTGCCATTCACCCGGCAACTCGCCTCTTGCCGCAGCAAAATTGGAAGGCCACTGGATATGTTCTTGACAGCGAAGGGAAAACAACAATCCGACAACAGCTTACCTGCTTGGAATTGAAATGGGAGCAGAGGAATTGTTTAACCAGGTTGCGATTTGGGAAGAGAAGCAAACTACACGTCTATATGTAGACCGGGAAGGGGCCGGATCCAGTCCAACCCCTTGCCATGCAGAAGTTCCTACAGTTTAATACACTTTCTTCAACCAATTAGGAAATGATATTGATAACCCAGCGACAGAAATCGTGTTAGATAGTGTTCTATGTGTCTCGATGCCGCGTGCAATGAGAGGCGCCTCCGAACGCGTTTGGCTGCGCTTCTCCGCCATCTGCATCTCCTCCTTTGTTCTCTCTCCCCGCTTTTCCCATCTTCAGAAGGAAAAATAGCCATGCTTAAGACCATATACTGGGTGACAAAACACAGCGCCTGTTTCAGTCGATAGGGAAAAAATTGAAGGTAGAATAGAAGAGAAATTATCTGGTTATTGTTGAGGTATGAGATTGGCTCTTATAGAAGCTCTGGCTCTGGGAGAAGTGAGTTGTCACTTCCCTTTTTCATTTAGAAACTTGTGTACGAACACAGTCCGCTTGCTTTCCTTCTCCTTTCCTTTCTTTCCCTTCTTTCTCTCTCTCTCTTTCCTGCCTTCCTTTCTTCCATCCTTCCCTCATTCTTGTTTCTCCCCTTCCCTTTGTTCCTTTTCCTTCTCTTTCTTTACCTTCTTTTTCTCCTTCCTTCCTTCCTTCCTTCCTTCCTTCCTTCCTTCCTTCCTTCCGTCCTTCCCTCACTCTTCTTTCTCCCCTTCCCTTTGTTCCTTTTCCTTTCCTTTCTTTCCCTTCTTTTTCTCCATCCTTCCTTCCTTCTCTCATTCTTCTTTCTCCCCCTCCCTTTGTTCCTTTTCCTTCTCTTTCTTTCCCTTCTTTTTCTTTCCTTCCTTCCTTCCTTCCGTCCTTCTCTCATTCTTTTTTCTCCCCCTCCCTTTGTTCCTTTTCCTTCTCTTTCTTTTCCTTCTTTTTCTTTCTTTCCTTCCTTCCTTCCTTCCTTCTCTCATTCTTCTTTCTCCCCCTCTCTTTGTTCCTTTTCCTTCTTTCTTTCCCTTCTTTTTCTCCTTCCTTCCTTCCTTCCATCCATCCTTCCCTCATTCTTCTTTCTCTCCCTCCCTTTGTTTCTTTCCTTTTCTTTCCCTTCTTTTTCTTTTCCTTTTCTTCCTTCCTTCCGTCCTTCCCTCATTCTTCTTTCTCTCCCTCACTTTGTTCCTTTTCCTTCTCTTTCTTTCCCTTCTTTTTCTCCTTCCTTCCTTCCCTCATTCCTTTTTCTCCCCTCCCTTTGTTCCTTTTCCTTTCCCTTCCTTACCTTTCTTTTTCTCTTTCTTTCCTTCTTTCCTTCCTTCCTTCCCTCCCTCATTCTTCTTTCTCCCTTCACTTTGTTCCTTTTACTTCCCTTTCTTTCCCTTCTTTTTCTCTTTTCTTCTTTCTGTCCTTCCCTCATTCTTCTTTCTCCGTCTCCCTTTGTTCCTTTTCTTCCTTATTTCCCTTCTTTTTCTCTTTCCTTCCTTCCTTCTTTCCTTTCCTCATTTTTTTTCCATACCATACCATTCTCTTTCTTCCCCTTCCTTCCCTCCCTTTGTTCCTTATTTCTTCTCTTTACCTTCTTTTTCTCTTTCTTTCTTCCCTTTCCCTCCCTCCTTTTTCTTTCTTCCCTCTCCCTCCCTTTGTTCTTTCCCCCTTTCTTTCCCTTCTTTTTCTCCTTCCTTCCTTCCTTCCTTTCTTCCTTCCTTCCTCCCTTCCCCTCATACTCACAGACCACCTTTCTTTCCCAGTGACATTGCAGGGGTGCGGCCTCACAGCCCTTGTCAGAAGTCACCTGGGCAGGTGTCTGTGAGCGCAAGTCCCGCCTGAAATGGATGCAATGCCGGATGGAGGGGCTGCATGTAGGGCTTGCACCTTCCGAGGGTCTCCACTGATCTTTCCTTTTCTGTCTCCCCTGACAGTCTTCATCTGCAGCTTCATGGTGGCGGCACCCATCTTCGGCTACCTGGGCGACAGGTTCAACCGGAAGGTGATCCTCAGCTGCGGGATCTTCTTCTGGTCGGTCATCACCTTCTCCAGCTCCTTCATCACGCAAGAGGTGAGCGCTTTTGCGGATTTCACAAAGGAAAGAGGCCTTTGCCGCTAGCCCTCCCGCCAAAGCCATGACAGATGTATTCATTACTCACTTAGTTCTCCAGCCCAATTCTATCATTGGTGGGGTTGGGGTTCAGAATGCTCTTTGATTGTAGGTAAACTATAAATCCCAGCAACTACAACTCCCAAATGTCAAGGTCTATTTTCCCCAAACTCCACCAGTGTTCAAGTTTGGGCACACTGAGTATCCATGCCAAGTTTGGTCCAGATCCATCATTGTTTGAGTCCACAGTGCTCTCTGGATGTAGGTGAACTACAACTCCCAAACTCAAGGTCAATGCCCACCAAACCCGCCCAGTACTTCCTACTGGTTGTGAGAGTTCTGTGTTCCAAGTCTGGTTCAACTCGTTGGTAGAATTCAGAATGCTGTTTGATTGGATAAATCCCAGAAACTACAACTCCCAAATGCCAAGGCCTATTTTCCCAAAACTCCACCAATGTTCACATCTAGGCATATTGAGTATCCGTGCCAAGTTTGGTCCAGATCCATCATTGTTTGGTCCAGATCCTTCCTTCCTACCTACCTATCTACCTTCCTACCTGCCTACCTACCTACCTATCTATCTGTCTAACTACCTACCTACCTACCTACATTTCTGTCTGTCTGTCTGTCTGTCTACCTACATATCTATCTATCTACCTACCTGTGTGCATATCTATCTATCTATCTATCTATCTATCTATCTATCTATCTACCTATCTATCTATCTATCTATCTATCTATCCATCCATCCATCTACCTACCTACCTACCTACCTACCTACCTACCTATATATCTAGCTATCTACTGACCTACCTACCTACCTACCTGTGTACATATCTACCTACCTATCTACCTACCTATCTATCTAACTACCTACCTCTGTAGCTATCTACCTACCTAGATATCTATATCTATCTACCTACCTATCTATCTACGTACCTACTTACCTACCTACCTACCTGCCTACCTACCTACCTATCTATATCTACCTACCTGTGTGCATATCTATCTACCTATCTACCTACCTATGTATCTACCTACCTACCTATCTATATCTATCTATTTACCTTTCTATCTGTCTATTTACCTACCTACCTATCTACCTATCTACCTACCTATGTATCTACCTACCTACTTACCTACCTATGTATCTATCTACTTATCTACCTACCTACCTATGTATCTACCTACCTACCTATCTATATCTACCTATTTAGCTATCTATCTGTCTATCTATCTATATCTATCTATTTACCTACCTATCTACCTACCTATCTACCTACCTACCTATCTATCTATCTATCTACCTATCTATGCATGCCAAGTTTGGTCCAGATCCATCGTTGTTTGCGTCCACATTGCTCCCAAACTCAAGGTCAATGCCCGCCAAACCCTTCCAGTATTTTCTCTTGGTCATGGGAGTTCTGTGTGCAAAGCTTGGTTCAATTCCATCGTTGGTGGAGTTCAGAATGCTCTTGGATTGGAGGTGAACTATAAATCCCAGCAACTACAACTCCCAAATGGCCCAATCAGTTCCCTGCCCGGGTTGTAGGAAAGGGACAGGGCTGAGTTTCCTTCTCGCTCTGTTGGGATTGCAGCACAAAATGTGACACTACAATCAAAGGCAGTGGCGGAAGAAGAGCCAGGAAATATAGGCTGAAGGGGATGGAAAAAGAAGGCCACGCAATCAAGGGCTGCGTGGAAAAATGCAAACCTCTTCCTTTTGCAATGTAAAAATATACACTTTTCCTTTTGCAATTGGAAAAGATACAGTTTACCTTTTGCAATGAGAAAGCAATTAGAAAATATACCGTTTTCCTTTTGCAATGTGAAAAGATACAGTTTACCTTTTGCAATGAAAACGCAATTGGAAAACATAGTTTTCCTTTTGCAATGTGAAAATAAACACTTTTCCTTTTGCAATTTGGAAAGATACACTTTTTCTTTTTGCAATGAGAAAAGCAACCCCATTTGTGTGTTTACATCTTTTTTCCGCCTCTTTAATTCTATTTTAATCTTCGTACGTTGGAGGGTTTAAATGGCATTGTTTTTGTGGTGAGCTGGATGGGCATCTGTCGGAAGAGATCGAATTGTGCCTTTCCCCCAGGCAAAAGGGGGGTTATATCATCTTCATATAGAGTTGGAAGGGACCCCAAAGGGCATCCAGTCCAACCCCCTTTTGCCTGGCAGGAATGCACAATCCGATCCCTCCCGACAGATGCCCATCCAGCTTATATCACCTTCATATAGAGTTGGAAGGGACCCGAAAGGCCATCCAGTCCAACACCCTTTTGTCTGGTGGAAAGGCACAATCCAATCCCTCCCAACAGATGCCCATCCAGCTTATATCATCTTCATATAGAGTTGGAAGGGACCCCAAAGGCCATCCAGTCCAGCCCCCTTTTGCTTGGCAGGAAGACACAATCTGATCCCTCCCGACAGATGCCCATCCAGCTTATATCATCTTCACATAGAGTTGGAAGGGACCCCAAAGGCTATCCAGTCCAACCTCCTTTTGCCTGGCAGGAAGGTACAAACCGATCCCTCCCGACAGATGCCCATCCAGCTTATCTCATCTTCATATAGAGTTGGAAGGGACTCCAAAGGCCATCCAGTCCAACCCCCTTTTGCCTGGCAGGAAGGCACAATCTGATCCCTCCCGATAGATGCCCATCCAGCTTATATCATCTTCATATAGAGTTGAAAGGGACTCCAAAGGCCATCCAATCCAGCCCCCTTTTGCCTGGTGGAAAGGCACAATCCAATCCCTCCCAACTGATGCCCATCCAGCCTATATCACCTTCATATAGAGTTGGAAGGGACCCCAAAGGCCATCCAGTCCAACCCCCTTTTGTCTGGTGGAAAGGCACAATCCGATCCCTCCTGACAGATGCCCATCCAGCTTATATCATCTTCATATAGAATTGGGAGACGATATAAGCTGGATAGGCATCTGTCAGGAGGGATCGGACATTGGACTGGATAGCCTTTGGAGTCCTTTCCAACTCTGTATGAAAGTTTTATTAATTAATATAAATTAATATAATATATTAATATGAAATTAATAATAGTAGTAATAATGTATTAACTGGGTTATTGTAGTTTTTTCGGGCTATATGGCCATGTTCTAGTGGCATTCTCTCCTGACATTTCGCCTGCATCTATGGCACTCATCCTCAGAGGTTGTGAGTATATTAATGTATTAATATTAATATTAATAATAATAATGTGATTCTGTATTAACTGGGTTATTGTAGGTTTTTTTTGGGCTATATGGCCATGTTCTAGTGGCATTCTCTCCTGACGTTTCTCCTGCATCTATGGCAAGCATCCTCAGAGGTTGTGAGAATATTAATGTATTATTATTATTATTATTATTATTAATAATAATAATAATAATAATAATAATAATAATAATAATGTGATTCTCGGTTGCATCCATAAGAGCATAATGTCAGAATCGAGGGAAGTCAAACACTATGGTCATACCTCAACTGGAATATAATAATAGTAATAATAATAATGCATTAATATCAATAATAATAGTAATAATAATAATAATGTGATGCTAGGCTGCATCCATAAGAGCACAGTGTCGAAATCGAGGGAAGTCAAAAATTATGGTCATACCTCAACTTGAATATAATAATAGTAATAATAATGTATAAATATCAATAATAGTAATAATAATAATAATAATAATAATAATAATAATAATAATAATAATGTGATTCTAGGTTGCATCCATAAGAGCATAGTGTCAAAATCGAGGGAAGTCAAAAACTATAATCGGACCTCAAAAGGAATAAGAAATTAATTATTATTATTATTATTATTATTATTAATAGTAATAATAATGTGATTCTAGGCTGCACCTCGGCCTTGGAAGTAGCCAAGGAAACCCACATTAAGCCATAAAACCGGCCCTGGAAAATCCCACGGCAAACGACATCCGTTCTGGAAGCCGAGGCCCTACTTTAGAAATTCCAGGAAAAAAGCCGCCTTGCTCCCTGCCAAAAGTTCCCAACGACAACAATGAGCCAAAGCCATAAAGGACAAAGTTGACATGTTCACAGGCCGGGGAAGGAATGCAAAGCCTCGCCGTCAGGTTTCCTGCCCATTGCTCGCACATTCACGGCTTCTCCCTGGCGACACGAGAAAGAGGAAACGCACAAAGAGTTTCCTTTAAACACAAATACATGTGGAAAGAAGGCGGTTTCAAGGATGGCTTTCAGGAATTTCAGGAATTTATTATTATTATTATTATTATTATTATTATTATTATTATTGTGTGTAAATGCAGCCCAATAATAATGGTTAACAACAACAACAACAACAATTATTATTATTGGGCTGCATTGACACTGTGGAATAATAATAATAATAACAGTGACGACAATAACAATAATAATAATGAGGCTGCATTGACATTGATGGGAGCCCCCCATGATGCAGCGAGTTAAACCGCTGAGTTGCTGAACTTGTTGGCCGAAAGGTCGCAGGTTCGAATCTGGGAGTGGCATGAGCTCCTGCTGTCAGCCCCAGCTTCTGCCAACCTAGCAGTTCGAAAACATGCAAATGTGATTAGATCAATAGGTGAGAAGGTAAGGGCACTCCATGCAGTCATGCCAGCCACATGACCTTGGAGGTGTCTAGGGACAATGCCGGCTCTTCGGCTTAGAAATGGAGATGAGCACCACAGTCCCAGAGTTGGACATGACTGGACTTAATGTCATGGGAGAACATTTACCTACCTTTACCTATTGACATTTAATAGTTTGATAAGAGAGAGAGCTAGATATAGATGAGAAATAGATAGATAGGATGAGAGATAGATAGATGAGCAATAGATAGATAGATTGATAGATGAGAGATAGGTAGATGAGAGATAATGTGAGATAGATACATAGATAGATACGTAGATAGATACATAGATAGAAAGATAGATAGACAGATGAGTGATAAATAGATGAAAGATAGATTATATAAATTGATAAATAGATAGATAAAAATAGATAAATAGATGATAGATGGCTAGATAGATAGATGATAGATAAATAGATAAGAGAGATAAGATGAGAGACAGATAGATGAGCAATATATAAATAGATTGATAGATGAGAGATAGATGTGAGATAGATAAATAGATGATAGAGAGATAGATAGATAGATAGATAGATAGATAGATAGATAGATAGATAGATAGACGATATAAATTGATAAATAGATAAATAAATAGATGATGGATGGATAGATAGATAGATGATAGATAAATAGATAAGATGAGAGATAGATAGATGAGCAATAGATATATAGATTGATAGATGAGAGATAGACAAGAGATAGATAGACAGATGAGTGATAGATAAATAGATGATAGATAGATAGATAGATAGATAGATAGATAGATAGATAGATGATATAAATTGATAACTAGATAGATAAATAGAGGATGGATGGATGGATGGATAGATAGATAGATAGATGATAGATAAATAGATAAGATGAGAGATAGATGAGCAATAGATAAATAGATTGATAGATGAGAGATAGGTAGATGAGAGATAGATAGACAGATGAGTGATAGATAGATGATAGATAGATTATATAAATTGATAGATAAAATAGATAAATAGATGATAGATGGATAGATAGATAGATAGATAGATAGAAGAGTTAGATAAGATGAGAGATAGATAGGTGAGCAAGAGATAAATAGATAGACAGATGAGTGAAAGATAAATAGGTGATAGATAGATGATATAAATTGATAAATAAATAGATAAAAATAGATAAATAGATGATAGATGGATAGATAGATAGATAGATAGATAGATAGATAGATAGATAGATAGATGATGGATAAATAGATAAGAGAGAGAGATAGATAAGATGAGAGACAGATAAGATGACAGATAGAAGATAAATAGATATGTGATAGATAAATAGATATATTATAGTTAGATAAAGGATATAAATTGATAAATAGATAAAAAGATAGATGATAGATGGATAGATAGATAATAAAAATTGATAAATAGATAAAAATAGATAAGATAGAGGAAGATGAAATTGATGAGGTGTAGATAGATAGATAGATAGATAGATAGATAGATAGATAGATAGATAGATAGATAGATAGATAGATGATATAAATTGATAATTGATGCCATGGCAGTTCAAGGGGCCTCCAACTTTATTAATTCTACAGTCTAGATGCCTATTCCCAATTTATGGTGGACCTAAGACAGGCTTTTCTGGGGCTGAGAGAGTGTGACTTGACCCAAGACTGGGGAAAAATACAGAGGGGGAAACACACCAATGAAGACGTGGCTGCGCATGACTAGAGGTCCCCCGAACTCCTCTCCCGCCTCGTTCCCGTCACATGCGCCTTCCAAGGCTCCACGACCCAGGATTTAAGGATCATGGGCTTTCGGCATACTTGGGCAGATTAGGGCGGGATCGCTCTCGGAGAACACTGGCGCAATTCTCTCTCTTTTGGTCCCGTAATTTCAGAGCTGGGACATATTTGGCCCCCTTAAAGGGTGGATTACCCCCTTGGCAGGAAGCACCACCAGGCAGCCCAGAAAGAGGGCGGGGAGGGGGTGTGGGCCTTAGCCCTCCCACTGCATCCCGGTATCTCTATATACGTCTCTATCTGTCTATCTATGTGCATACATATAAACACAAACACATACACACACTAATTTCTGTCTATCTATCGATCGATCTATCTACCTACCTACCTAT
The DNA here is from genome assembly GCF_025583915.1 of Anolis sagrei ordinatus. Taxonomy (NCBI): domain Eukaryota; kingdom Metazoa; phylum Chordata; class Lepidosauria; order Squamata; family Anolidae; genus Anolis; species Anolis sagrei. The sequence goes on along the minus strand of NW_026844589.1, from coordinate 3,083,286 downwards.
CAATCGATCTATTGATTGATCTATCAATTGATCAACAGACCAACCTATCTATCGATTGACTGACCTATCGATCTATCGATTGACCGACTGACCTATCTGTCTGTCTACCTATCAATCTATCTATCTACCTACCTACCGATCTATCTATCTATCTATCTATCTATCTATCTATCTATCTATCTATCTACCCACCTACCTACCTACCTATCTACACACCTACCTACCTATCCATCCATTGATCGACCTATCTATCTATCTACCTATCTACCTACCTACCGCTCTATCTATGTACCTATCAATCTGTCTACTTGTCTGTCTATCTATCTATCTATCTATCTATCTATCTATCTATCTATCTACCTACCGATCTATCTATGTATGTATGTACCTATCTATCTATCTACCTACCTACCTATCTACCTACCTACCTATCTATCTACACACCTACCTACCTATCGATCTATCAATCAACCTATCTACCTACCTACCTACCTACCTACCTACCTACCTACCGAACTAATTCTGTAACTATTGATCTATCTACCTATCTACCTACCTACCGATCTGTCGATGTACCTGTCGATCTACCTATCTATCTACCTATCGATCTATCGATTGACCTGTCTATCTATCTATCTATCTATCTATCTATCTACCTACCTACCGATCTATCTATGTATCTATCTATCTACCTACCTACCTATCTACCTATCGATCTATCGATTGATCTATCTATCTATCTATCTATCTACCTACCGATCTATCTATGTATCTATATATCTATGTATCTATCTATTTATCTATCTACCTACCTACCTACCTACCGATCTATCTATGTATCTATGTATCTATGTATCTATCTATCTATCTACCTATCTACCTACCGATCTATCTATGTATCTATCTATATATCTACCTACCTACCTACCTATCGATCTACACACCTACCTAACTATTGATCTATCGATCAACCTACCTACCTACCTACCTACCGAACTAATTATGTAATTATTGATCTATCTACTTATCTACCTACCTACCTACCGATCTATCTATGTACCTGTCGATCTACCTACCTACCTACCTACCTACCTACCTACCTACCTACCTATCTATCTATCTATCTATCTATCTACCGCTGTGAGTCGCCCTCGGGCTTGAGATACAGCGGTATACAAGAATAGTAAATAAATAAATAAAATAAATAAATACCTACTGATCTATCTATCTACCTATCTATCTACCTACCTATCTACCTACCTATCTATCTACCTACCGATCTATGTATCTATGTATCTATCTATCTACCTATCTATCTACCTACCTACCTATCTACCTACCTACCTATCGATCTATTGATAAACCTATCTACCTACCTACCTACCAATCTACCTATGTACCTATTGATCTACCTACCTACCTATCTACCTACCTACCTACCTACCTATCTACGTATCTACCTACCGATCTATCTATGCATGTATTGATTGACCTTTTTTTGTCTATCTATCTACCTATCTATCTATCTATCTATCTACCTATCGATCTATCTATCTACTGATCTATCTATCTATCTATCTATCATCTCTCTCTCTATCTATATCTATCTATCTGTCTATTTATCTATTTGCCTATTTCTCAATCTGTCCATGTGTCCATCTCCATGTACGTGTGTGTGTGTGTGTGTGCCTATCTGTTCATTCATCCATCTGTGCCTATCTCCATGTATGTATGTGTCTGTCTGTCTATTTGTCTATCTATCTATCTATTCATCCATCCGTCCATCCATCCATGTGTATTTGCCCATGTGTACTGCCAAGGTTGCGAAGTGGCCTTCTGGGTTGGCTGTTATGGGGTGAAGTGGCCCCTTGGGTTGGCTGTTATGGGGTGAAGTGACCACCCCCTCCCCAAGCCCCCACTCCCGTGATGTCTCTGCAAGTAAAAGGACATGATGGGAAGGGAGGAAGGAAAGAACGAAAGAGAGGAAGGAGAGAAGGAGAAGGGAAAAGGAGGGAAGAAAAGAAGGAAGGAAAGAAGAATGGGGAGGGAAGAAAAGCAAGTTGGAGGATACTACCCGTATGCTAACTGTGCTTCCTCCCCGCAGTATTTCTGGCTGTTTGTCCTCTCGCGGGGCTTGGTGGGCATCGGCGAGGCCAGCTACTCCACCATCGCGCCCACCATCATCGGCGACCTCTTCACCAAAAACACCCGGACCCTCATGCTGTCCGTCTTCTATTTCGCCATTCCTCTGGGCAGGTACAGAGCGCCCGATCTTGGCCTTGGGCGGCCGCTGGGTTCGTCCACCCTGCTGCTTCCAAAATACAATACTATACAGTGATATTGTAATATAATAATATTATATTATATTGCGATATAATGTAATGTAATATAATATGACATTACATTATCATCATCATTATTATATTAATATAATATATATAATATAATTATATTATATAATTAAAATAAGGTAATATATGATATATATACATATATACAGTACATTATACATATATATATACACAATACAATGATGTTGTAATATAATAATATTATATTATATCACAATATAATGTAATATAATATATGACATATTATCATCATTAATATTATAATATATATATCATACAATTATATAATTAAATTACAATACACTACAATGATATTGTAATATAATAATAATATATTATATTATGATATAATGTAATATAATATAATACGACATTATATTATAAAAATTAATATTATAATATATACATATCATACAATTATATAATTAAATTGTAATACACTACAATGATATTGTAATATAATAATATTATATTATGATAAAATGTAATATAATGTGACATTGTATTATAAAAATAATATTATATTTATATATCTATATCATATAATTATATAAGTAAAATAAGATAATCATATAATTATATATATACACACATTTACAGTACAATGATATTGTAATATAATAATATTATATTATAATATATATCATATTATTATATAATTAAAATAATCATATAATATAATTGTCTCTATATACACATATATACAGTACCATGATATTGTAATATAATAATATAAATGATTATAATACTATTGTTATACTAATTAATATTATATTATAATCATTAATATTACATTATAATATATATCATATTATTATATAATTAAAATAATCATATAATATAATTATATATATATATATACACACACACACATACATACATACAGTACAATGATATTGTAATATTATAATATTATAATTGAAATAATCATATATATATATATATATATACACAGTACAATGATATTGTAATATAATAATATTATATTATCATCATTAATATTATAGTATAATATATATCATATTATTATATAATTAAAATAAGACAATAATATAATATTATTATTATATTATATAATATGATATACTATTATAATATGATAAACTATTGCAATATACTCTAATCTTCCTGGCCATCTGTCAGGAAGGATCAGATTGTGTCCTCCTTCCTGGCTGAAAGGGTTTGGACTAGATGCCCTCGGGAGTGGGGGGGGGGCAGGTCTTCCAACAGAATCCCCTTCTCTAGATATTTTTTTGAGCTGAGGCTGGGTGGCCATCTGTCAGGAGGGTTTTGATTGTGTCTTCCTGCATCATAGTGCATCAGACAGTGTAGAGAAGGAACCTAGGCTGGGATGTGAAGACCGGGCTCTTTTTGACCGGCAGCCGCTTCCTTGGCTGCGTTATCTGAGTTCCCTTATCAGCCCGGCGCATTTGCGCGCATTGTGTGCGGAGGGGAGGAATCCCCTGCCTTCCTTCTCAATGCCATTTCCTGCGCGCCAATGCCGTTTCCTGTTTCCAAAGCATCTACAATGGAGAAGCGGCCCGGGCCCGGGACCTCCAACCTCCAGACAAAGGCTTGAAAGCATTCCAGTTGCCTTTGGGGGGAAATCCAAAGCATTGATGGAAGGCACCCCAAAGGCCATCCAGTCCAACCCCATTTCTGCCACGTGAGCCACCATCCGATCCCTCATGACAGATGGCCATCCATCCTCTGCTAAAATCAATTGAATCCTCAAGTTGAGAGGGACTCCAAAGGCCATCCAGTGCAACCTTTTTTCCAGAAGACACAATTTAATCCCTCCCGACAGATGGCCATCCATAGCAATAGAATCATAGAGATGGAAGGGACCCTAAAGACGCCCTCTGATCCCTCCTGGCAGATGGCCATCCAACCTCCCCCTAAGAAATGCACAATTCTAGCAATTTGGTGACTCATTCGGGTCCATGCAAGGTCGATACTGCTTTTTGTTTGTATTTTTAATTGAGTTATCCCCCCCCCCCCTTGTTTTCCAGTGGTTTAGGATACATCACCGGCTCGAGTGTCAAGCAATTGGCTGGGGACTGGCATTGGGCCCTCCGGGTGAGTTGAACTCCTCTTGAATCACAGCAACAACAACAACACTCTATTTATAAACAGCTGTATAAAGGAGAAATTCCAAAACCTGAGCGTCTGTCTCTCTATTCATCTATTCATCCATCCCTCCATCCATCCCTCCATCTATCCCTCCATCCATCCATCCATCCATCCATCGATCTATCTACCTATCTACCTACCTACCTATTTTTCTCTCTATTCATCTATTCATCCATCTATCCCACCATCTATCCATCTTTCTTTCTTTCTTTCTTTCTTTCTTTCTTTCTTTCTGTCTATTCATCTATTTATCCATCTATCCTTCCATCTATCCCTCTATCTATCTGTCTGTGTGCCCGTCACTCCGTCTTTCTATCCATCCCTCCATCCCTCCTTCCATCGATTTATTCCTCTATTTATCTATCCTTCCATTTATACCTCTATCCCTCTATCTATCCATCCATCCATCCATCCATCCATCCATCCATCCATCTCTCCATTGATTTATCCATCTATCCAACTGTCTGCCCATCTGTCTGTCCCTTTATCTATCCATCTATCCTTCCATCCCTCCATTTACCTATCACTCCATCTATCCATCCGTCCATCTACTGTCTGTCCATCCACCCATCTATCTAACATCTATCATCTATCTATATCTATCTATCTATCCATCCATCTATCTCTCCAGCCCTCCATTAATCTATCATTCTGTGGATCTATCCTTCTATCCATCTGTCTATCCTTCCATCTGTCTATCTATCCTTCTATCCAACCCTCCACCTATCTATCCCTCATTGATGTTTCTCTCCATCCATCCATCCATCCATCCATCCATCCTTTCATCTATCCCTCCCTCCACCCATCTATCCATCTATCCATCTATCTATCTATCTATCTATCTATCTATCTATCTATCTATCTATCCTTCCATCCTTCTCTCCATTGATCTATCTCTATCTATCTGTCTATCTATCCACCTGTCTGTCCATCTGCCTGTCCCTTTATCCATCTATCCTTCCATCCCTCCATTTACCTATCACTCTATCTATCCATCCCTCCATCTATTCTTCTGTCTGTCTGTCCGTCCGTCCATCTGTCCATCCACCTATCTATCATCTATCTATCTATCTATCTATCTATCTATCTATCTATCCATCCATCCATCCATCCATCCATCTATCCATCCATCCATCCACCTATCTCTCCAGCCCTCCATTAATCTATCACTCTGTGGATCTATCCCTCCTTCTATCCATCTGTCTATCCTTCCGTCTATCTATCCTTCTATCCAACCCTCCACCTATCTATCCGTCATTGATGTATCTCTCCATCCATCCATTCATCCATCCATCCATCCTTTCATCTATCCCTCCCTCCACCCATCTATCCTACTATCTATCTTTCTATCTATCTATCTATCTATCTATCTATCTATCTATCTATCTATCTATCTATCTATCTATCTATCTATCTATCCACCTGTCTGTCCCTTTATCTATCCTTCCATCCCTCCATTTACCTATCACTCCATCTATCCATCCCTCCATCTATTCTTCTGTCTGTCTGTCTGTCCATCCGTCTCTATCTACACTATCTATCTATCATCTATCTATCTATCTATCTATCTATCTATCTATCTATCTATCTATCTATCTATCATCTATCATCTATCATCTATCTATCATCTATCTATCTATCTATCTATCTATCTATCTATCTATCTATCATCTATCTATCTATCTATCTATCTCTCCAGCCCTCCATTAATCTATCACTGTGTGGATCTATCCCTCCTTCTATCTATCTGTCTACCCTTCCATCCAACCCTCCACCTATCTATCCGTCATTGATGTATCTCTCCATCCATCCATCCATCCATCCATCCATCCATCCATCCATCCATCCATCCTTCCTTCCATCCATCTATCTATCTATCTATCTCTATCTATCTATCTATCTATCTATCTATCTATCTATCTATCTATATCTATATCTATATGAATCTATCTATCTCTCTATCATCTATCTATCTATCTATCTATCTATCTATCTATCTATCTATCTATCTATCCCTCCATCCCTCCATCTCATTGGGTCCTGGCCGAGAGTGCTGGCCTTGCCTTCCTTCCCTCCTTTGACCAGGATCCCACTCGTTGGGGCAAAAGGCCAGGAAACAGTTTCCCGGCTGGGGCTTCCTCCTGGACATTTTTCCCGAGCAAAGGCATTGTGTTCCCATTCCTCCGTCTGGGGGGGGGGGGGGGGAGGCCAAGGGTCTCGTTCCCTCTTCCAAAACAGGAAGATCCCTTTGGCTGCCTTTCAGCGACAGTGAAGGGTTGAATTCAGGCGAGGGCCTTGGCTTTCCGGGACTGACAAGGATCTTCCATAAACCGGAAAACGATAAAGAGTTTGGGTGGCCTTGGGGAGAAATCCGAGCCTGCTCTAGAATCATGGAATCCTTGAGATGGAAGGGACCCCAAAGGCCATCAAGCATAACCTCGCAAGAGAGACCCCATCCGATCCCTCCCAACAGATGACCTTCCAACCCCTGCTAAAATCAATGTCATAGAATGAGAGAATCCTTGAGATGGAAAGGACCTCAAAGGCCATCCATTCAACCCCATTTCTGCCATGAAGGGAGACTGAATTTGATCCCTCCCGACAGATGGCCACCCAGCCTCTGTTCCATCCAGACCCGTGAGAACTAGGAGCTTGTTCCAAATGGGAGTCTGATAACTTGTGGGAATGCCTCGACTCTTTTCCAGGTCTCTCCCCTCCTCGGCGTCATCACTGGCACCTTGATCTTGATCTTCGTCCCAGCGGCCAAACGGGGCACGGTGGAGCCCTTGGGGGCCCAGCTCAAGGCCCGGACCTCCTGGCTGAGAGACATGAAGGCCCTCGTCCGCAAGTGAGGCGCCCTCCCCTCCCCTTCTTTCTCTTTCTTCCCTTACTCCTTTCCATTCCTTCCCCCTCCCTCCTTTTGCTTTCTTCCCCATCTCTCCTTTCTCGTCCTGCTTTCTCCTTCCCTCCTTTTTTCTTGCTTCACCCATCACTTCTTTATTTCCTTTCTATCTCTGCCCTTCTTTTCCTTCCCTCCCCTCTGACCATTTCCCCGTCCTTTCTTCTTTCCTTTTTCTTTCTTATCCTCTCCTTTTCCCCTTTCCTTTCCTCTCCTTTTTATTTCTTCCATCTATCCCTCTATTCCTCTATCTATCTATCTATCTATCTATCTATCTATCTATCTATCTATTCGTTTATCTCTCCATCCCGCCATCTATCTATCTATCTATCTATCTATCTATCTATCTATCTATCTATCTATCTATCTATCCATCCTTCCTTCCTTCCTTCCTTCCTTCCTTCCTTCCTTCCTTCCTTCCTTCCTTCCTTCCTTCCCTTCCTCCCGCCCTCCCTCCCTCCCTCCCATCCATCCATCCATCCATCCATCCATCCATCCATCCATCCATCCATTTATCTCTCCATCCCGCCATCTATCTATCTATCTATCTATCCTTCCTTCCTTCCTTCCATCCATCCATCCATCCATCCATCCATCCATCCATCCATCCATCCATCCATCCATCTATCTATCTATCTATCTATCTATCTATCTATCTATCTATCTCTCCGTCCTGCCTGCCTGCCTGCCTGCCATCCATCTATCTATCTATCTATCTATCTATCTATCTATCTATCTATCTATTCATTTGTCTCTCCATCCTGCCATCCATCTATCTATCGATCTATCTATCTATTCTTCCTTCCTTCCCTTCCTCCATCCATCCACCCATCCATCCATCCATCCATCCATCCATCCATCCATCCATCTATCTATCAATTTATCTCTCCATCTCTCTATCTATCCTTCTATCCCGCTATCCCTCTATCTATCTATCTATCTATCTATCTATCTATCTATCTATCTATTGATTTATCTCTCCATCCCTCCATCTATCTATTCTTCCATCTATCCATCCACCCAACCATCTATCCATTCCTCCATCTATTCTCCCAAATGTCTATCTATCCCTCCACCCCTTCATTAATTTTTCACTCTATCTTTCCATCTATTTGTCTATTTATCTGCCTATCCCTCTGCCCAACCCTCCATTGATCTATCCCCCATTGATGTATCCACCCATCTCTCCATCCATCCATCCATCCATCCATCCATCCATCCAATCAACCAACTCCTATCTCTCTCTCTCTCTCTCCACCCATCTATTCACCAATTTATCTATTATTTCCCTTTCCTTTTTCTTTTCCTTCCTTCTCTTCCTCTTCTGACCGTGCCCTCCTCCTCCTTCTCTCTCCAGCCGCAGCTACGTCTTCTCCTCCTTGGCCACCTCCGCCGTCTCCTTTGCCACGGGCGCCCTGGGCATGTGGATCCCGCTCTACCTCCACCGGGCCCAAGTGGTCCAGAAGACGGCCGAGACCTGCTCCGCCCAGCCCTGCGGCACCAGAGACAGGTGAGGAGACCCCCCCCCCCAGCCCCACTTTCCCTTACCTGCCTTAGAATCCCAGGTGTCTCTAACTCAGGGACGGCCTGCGTATATATGTTATCTGATTCTTTTGGGTTGGTCCTGTGGTTTCAGCCTGATCTTCGGGGCCATCACCTGCTTCACGGGCTTCCTGGGCGTGATCACGGGGGCCGGGGCCACCAAGTGGTGTCGGGGGAAGACCCAGCGGGCCGACCCCCTCGTCTGTGCCGTGGGGATGCTGGGCTCCGCCATCTTCACCTGCCTCATCTTCGTGGCAGCCAAGAGCAGCATCGTGGGTGCCTACGTATGTATCCCAACCCTTGCAAACGTTGGTCTCGTGTTGCATTCAATGTTTGGCAAGATATACCGCAGCTGACGAATAACCTGCTGTGCTGAAGCCCGGCCCTACATAGATAGATGCATATAGATACAGAGACAGATAAATAGATAGATGTATAGATAGACAGATGCTTATATGCATATAGATAGATACATAGGAGCTCATCCTGATCCGAGCTTCGAACTATCAACCTTTCGGTTGGCAAGATTTACTCGAGATGGTAGTTAACCCACTGTGCTGAAGCCCGGCCCTATATAGATAGATGCATATAGATTCAGAGACAGAAAAATAGATAAATGTATAGAAAGTTAGATGCATATAGGCATATAGATAGATACATAGGAGCTCACCCTGATCCAAACTTTGAACTGTCAACCTTTCGGTTGGCAAGATTTACTGCAGATGGCGGTTAACCCGCTGTGCTGAAGCCCGGCCCTGCATAGAGAGATGCATATAGATACAGAGACAGATAAATAGACAAATAAATGCATATAGATATATACACAGGAGCCCACCCTGATCTGGGCTTTGAACTGTCAATCTTTTGGTTGGAAAGATTTACTACAGATGGTGGTTAACCCGCTGTGCTACAGCCCAGCCCTACATAGAGAGATGCATATAGATACAGAAACAGATAGATAGATGTATAGATAGGTATATGCATATAGATAGATACATAGGAGCTCACCCTAATCCAGACCTCGAACTGTCAACCTTTCAGTTGGCAAAATTTACTGCAGATGGCGGTTAACCCGCTGTGCTAAAGCCCGGCCCTACATAGAGAGATGCATATAGATACAGAGGCAGATGAATAGATAGATATATAAATAGATGGATGCATATAGAGGGATACATAGGAGCTCACCCTGATCTGGGCTTCGAACTGTCAACCTTTTAGTTGGCAAGATTTACTCGAGATGGTGGTTAACCCGCTGTGCTGAAGCCCGGCCCTACATAGAGAAATGCATATAGATACAGAGGCAGATGAATAGATAGATGTATAGATAGATAGATGCATATAGATAGATACATAGGAGCTCACCCTGATCCAGGCTTTGAACTGTCAACCTTTTGATTGGCAAGATTTACTGCAGATGGCGGTTAACCCGCTGTGCTGAAGCCCAGCCCTACATAGAGAGATGCATATAGATACAGAAACAGATAGATAAATGTATAGATAGGTATATGCATATAGATAGATACATAGGAGCTCACCCTAATCCGGACTTCGAACTGTCAACCTTTCAGTTGGCAAAATTTACTGCAGATGGCAGTTAACCCACTGTGCTGAAGCCCGGCCCTATATAGAGAGATACATATAGATACAGAGACAGATAAATAGATAGGTGTATAGATAGACAGATGCTTATATGCATATAGATAGAGACATAAGAGCTCACCCTAATCCAGACTTCGAACTGTCAACCTTTCAGTTGGCAAAATTTACTGCAGATGGCGGTTAACCTGCTGTGCTGAAGCCCGGCCTTGCATAGAGAGATGCATATAGATACAGAGGCTGATAAATTGATAGATGTATAGATAGATAGATTCATATATGCATTTAGATAGATACATAGGAGCTCACCCTGATCCGGGCTTTGAACTGTCATCCTTTCGGTTGGAAAGATTTACTGCAGATGGCGGTTAACCCGCTGTGCTAAAGCCCAGCCCTACATAGATAGATGCATATAGATACAGAGACAGATAAATCAATAGATGTATAGATAGGTGGATGCATATATGCATATAGATAGATACATAGGAGCTCACCCTTATCCGGGTTTCAAACAGTCAACCTTTCGGTTGGCAAGATGTACTGCACATGTAGGATAACCTGCTGTGCTGAAGCCCGGCCCTACATAGAGAGATGCATATAGATACAGAAACAGATAGATAGATGTATAGCTATGTAGAGGCATATATGCATATAGGAGCTCACCCTGATCCGGGCTTCGAACGGGCAACCTTTGGCAAGATTTACTGCAGATGGCGGTTAACCTGCTGTGCTGAAGCCCGGCCCCACATAGAGAGATGCATATAGATACAGAGGCAGATAAATAGATAGATAGATGCATATAATTATATGCATATAGATAGATACATAGGAGCTCGCCCTGATCCAGGTTTCGAACTGTCATGTTTACCCCTTTGTTTCTGCTGCAGGTCTGCATTTTTGTTGGCGAAACGCTTTTGTTTTCTAATTGGGCCATCACTGCCGACATCCTTATGGTAAGCGCATTTGGGCAATTTTTGGTATGTTGCAGTGAGTATTTTTTTAGTTCAGCTTACATTTGGAGTAAATCCAAATGCTAAAAATCCATATAATAGAATCCTAGAGGTGGGAGGGACCCCCAAATACCATCCAGTCCTATTATGTTCTACCATACAGAAAGACACCATCTGATCTCTCCTGACAGTTGGCCATCCAGACTCCATATCATAAAATCCTAGAGGTGGGAGGGAACCCCAAAGGCCATCCAGACCTAGAGTTGGGAGGGAACCCCAAAGACCATCCAGTCCTATTCTGAAGACACCATCCGATCCCTCCCGACAAATGGCCATCCAGACGCTGCTAAAAATCCATATCATAGAATCCTAGAGGTGGAAGGGACCACTAAAGTCCATCCAGTCCTTTTCCCTTCTACCATAAGGAAGACACAATGTGATCCCACCCGACAGATGTTCATCCAGACTCTGCTAAAAATCCATATCATAGAATCCTAGAGGTGGAAGGGACCCCCAAAAGCCATCCAGTCCTATTATGTTCTACCATACAGAAAGACACCATCTGATCTCTCCTGACAGATGGCCATCCAGACTCCGTATCATAGAATCCTAGTGGAGGAAGGGACCCCCAAAGGCCATCCAGTCCAACCTTCTGCCATAAAGGAAGACAACATCTGATCCCTTCCAACAGATGGCCATCCAGACTCTGCTAAAAATCCATATCATAGAATCCTAGAGGTGGGAGGGACCCCCAAAGTCCATCCAGTCCTATTCTGTCATACAGAAAGACACCATCTGATCTCTCCTGACAGATGGCCATCCGGACTCCATATCAGAGAATCGTAGAGGTGGAAGGGAACCCCAAAGACCATCCAGACCTAGAGTTGGGAGGGAACCCCAAAGACCATCCAGTCCTATTCCGAAGACACCATCCGATCCCTCCCGACAGATGGCCATCCAGATGCTGCTAAAAATCCATATCATAGAATCCTAGAGGTGGAGGAGACCCCCAAAGGCCATCCAGTCCTTTTCCCTTCTGCCATAAGGAAGACACAATGTGATCCCACCCAACAGATGGTCATCCGGACTCTGCTAAAAATCCATATCATAGAATCCTAGAGGTGGAGGGACCCCCAAAGGCCATCCAGTCCTATTCTGTTCTGCCATAAAGGAAGACACCAACCGATCCCTCTCGACAGATGGCCACCCAAAGAATCCAACTTTGGGGAGCTTCCCAGTTCCATCCCTGGCCAAAGAAGGTTGGACTGGTTTTGCCTTTGGGTTTTTCTGTGATGCATGTTTTGTGCGCAATGCCTTTAGAGGCTTCCTGCAAGGCCAGAGCACCATTTCGTGCCGGGTTTCGAAACGTCAAGCTTGTCAACTTTTCCGAACTCCGTCAAAAAGTCCTGGGCCGGGGGGCCTTTTGCTGGAAATAGCCCTGCGTGGGTTTTGTGGCGGGTCGAGGCCATGAGTGGCGGACCCTGGGCCTCTACTTACTGGGGCGAGGCTCCTCCGCCCCTCCTTCCGCTTGGTCAGCAGCCCTTCTGCTCCAAGCCTTCCATCCTTTGTCGTGGATGTTGACGTTGGCGCCTCTCCCGTGGCTTCGGGTTTCGGGGCGAAGGCGTGCCAGCTCAGGCCTGTAATTGACTTCGTCCCCAAACTTGGACTTGAGGAGCTCCCGGTTTGGCTTTGGATGAAACCCTGACAGTCCTCACCTACTTGCCATTCTCCAATAGGTCTAAATACCCTGGCTTCGGATGCTAAGCAGGGCTGACCTCGGTTGGTGTTTGGATGGGAGACGGGTCAACCCAAATGTCAGAGGAAATGCCACCTCTGAGGATTCCTGGCCTCGGAAAACCCCACAAAGTGGCTTTGCCAGATCCTTCCCTTGGAATAGATATTGCCCACAACATCTGGTCTTGGTTGTGTTGTTGACAGCTGAGTTGAAGGCAGACACATATCACACAGCACTGCATACATTCATCCCTAGAGGCCTGGAGCTAATCCTTTCTATCTATAGACTGCCCTCTTGTGGCAGAGAAAAACTTGGCTCAATAGATAGGAAAGGATTAGCTCCAGGCTTCTAGGGATGAATATATGCAGTGCTCAGGTGCCATCACAAGAGGGCAGACTATAGATAGAAAGGATTAGCTATTAGCCTCTAGGGATGAATCAATTCAATCATCAGATGAAGCCACAAGAGGACAGTCTATAGATAGAAAGGATTAGTTATTTGCCTCTAACGATGAATGTATGCAGTGCTCAGGTGCAGCCACAAGAGGACAGTCTATAGATAGAAAGGATTAGCTATTACCCTCTAGGGATGAATGTATGCAGTGCTCAAGAAGGCAGTATATAGATAGAAAGGATTAGCTCCAGGCCTCTAGGGATGACTATATGCAGTGCTCAGGAGCAGCCAGAAGAAGGCAGTCTATAGATAGAAAGGATTAGCTATTAGCAGTGCTCAGATGCCTCCACAAAAGGGCAGACTACAGATAGAAAGGATTTGCTATTTGCCTCTAATGATGAATGTATGCAGTGCTCAGGTGCAGCCACAAGAGAGCAGTGTATAGATAGACAGGATCAGCTATTAGCTTCTAAGGATGAATGAATGCAATGTTCAAATGCAGCCACAAGGGGACAGTCTATAGATAGAAAGGATTAGCTATTAGCTTCTAGGTATTTATGTATGCAGTGCTCAGGTGTGACCACAAGAGGGCAGTGTATAGATAGAAAGGATTAGCTATTGGCTTGTAGGGATGAATATGCAGGGCTCAGATGCCGCCACAAGAGGGCAGTGTACAGATAGAAAGGATTAGTTCCAGGCCTCTATCTCAACAATAAGAGGGATATGATGATGATCATCATCATCATCATCGTCATCATTATCATCATCATCATTCCACTTTTGCTCTCTAAGCTATACACCGTAGCTCTAACGTTCTAACGTTTTTGTCCCTTCCCTGTGTCTTTTTCTCCCTCTTGACAGTATGTGGTCATTCCTACCCGTCGGGCGACGGCAGTGGCTTTGCAGAGCTTCACATCGCACCTTCTGGGAGACGCTGGGAGTCCCTACCTGATTGGATTTGTGAGTGTTCCTCTCCACATATTGGAGTGGGCGAGGGATTGGGACCCAACCTTGGCTTCTGAGATGGGTATAATAAGACTGCGTCTGGAAATGTCCTGACTTGCCCCCTTTCCCCTCTCCAGATTTCGGACCTGATCCGTCAGAGCACCAAGGGGACCGCGCTGTGGGAGTTCCTCAGCCTGGGCTATGCGCTCATGCTCTGCCCCTTCGTGGTGGTCCTGGGCGGGATGTTCTTCCTGGCCACCGCCCTCTTCTTCCTCGGAGACCGAGCCAAAGCCGAGCAGCAGTGAGTATGTCCCACAACGGGGCACCGAGCTGGGAGATGGGCCAATGGGTGCTAGGCGTTGCGTGTTCCGGGCTTGCTAGGCATTGCGTGTTGGGGACACACCTTTGAGACAGGCATCGTGTCACAACACAGCCATTCAGCTTGTCTAGCAGAGCAGAGGTTAAACATCTATCTATCACTTGTATATCAAGTGTCAACCATCCATCCTGCTGTCATTTATACATCCATCATTTCTCTATTACCCATATATACATCCTTCTCCCCCCATCCATCCATCATTTATCTACTACACATACATACCTCCTTCTCCATCCATCCATCCATCCATCCATCCATCCATCCATCCATCCATCCATCATGTATCTATTACTCATCCATCATTCTCCCTCCATCCATCCACCCATCCATTCCTCCATCCTCCCATCCCTCCATCATTTATCTATTATTCATCCATCACTTTACTATCGATCCATCCTTCACCAATCCAAACATCCCTCTACCCATCCCTCCATCTTCCCATCCATCCATTCATCCCTCCCTCCCTCCCTCCCTCCCTCCCTCCATTCATCCCTCCATCCATCCATCCATCCCTCCCTCCCTCCCTCCCTCCCTCCATTCATCCCTCCATCCATCCATCCCTCCCTCCCTCTATCCCTCCCTCTTTCCATCCATCCATCCACTCTTCCCTCCAACCATCCATCTCTCCGTCCATCCATCCATCCATCCATTCCTCCCTCCCTCCATCATTTATCCATTACTCATAATCCATCCATCTATCCAGCCATCCACCCACCCATTCATCCATCCTTTATCTATTACTCATCCAGACTTCATCATCCATCCATCTATCATTATCTATTATCCATCCACCCATCCGTTCTTCATCCCTCCATCCTTCTATCCTCCCATCCCTCCATCCTTTATCTATTACTCATCCAGCCTCCACCATTACCCATTAATCAATTCCCCGATCATTTATCTGTTATTCATCCTTCATCATCAATTCAACTTAACTTACTCATCCATCCATCTTCCTATCCCTCTCTCCATCCATTCATCCACCCATCAATAGATAGATAGATTCATAGTTGATGGATGGATAGATATATAGATACATGGATGCATAAACAGCTACAAAGATAGATGCATAAATAGATGCATGGATGGATACATACTAACATACAAACATAGATATATAGCTACATAGATAGATAAATGGATAGATGGAGGGATAGATAGATAGATAGATAGATAGATAGATAGATAGATAGATAGATAGATAGATAATAGATAGATGGAGGGATAGATGGCGGGATAAGTGGAGGGATAGATGGATGGATGGATGGATGGATGAAAAGAGGGATAGATAGATAGATAGATAGATAGATAGATAGATAGATAGATAGATAGATAGATAGAGGGATAGGTAGGTAGGTGGATAGATAGATAGTAGATAGATGGAGGGATAGATAGGCAGATTGATGGAGGGATAGATGGAGGGATAGATAGATAGATCAATGGAGGGACAGATGGAGGGATAGATTGATAGAGTAGAGTAGATAGATGGAGGCATAGATGGATGGACAGATCAACAGACAGTAGATAGATGGAGAGATAGATAGATAGATAGATAGATAGATAGATAGAGGGATAGATAGATGGATAGATGATAGATAGATAGATAGATAGATAGATAGATAGATAGATAGAGGGATAGATAGATAGATAGATAGATAGATAGATAGAGGGATAGGTAGGTAGGTGGATAGATAGATAGTAGATAGATGGAGGGATAGATAGGCAGATTGATGGAGGGATAGATGGAGGGATAGATAGATAGATCAATGGAGGGACAGATGGAGGGATAGATTGATAGAGTAGAGTAGATAGATGGAGGCATAGATGGATGGACAGATCAACAGACAGTAGATAGATGGAGAGATAGATAGATAGATAGATAGATAGATAGATAGAGGGATAGATAGATGGATAGATGATAGATAGATAGATAGATAGATAGATAGATAGATAGATAGAGGGATAGATAGATAGATAGATAGATAGATAGATAGATAGTAGATGGAGGAATAGATAGACAGATTGATGGAGGGATAGATGGAGGAACAGATAGATAGTAGATAGATGAAGAGATAGATGGCGGGATAGGTGGAGGGATAGATAGATGGATGGATGGATGAAAAGAGGGATAGACAGATAGATAGATAGATAGATAGATAGATAGATAGATAGATAGAGGGATAGATGGAGGGATAGATGGAGGGATAGACAGACAGACGGATGGAGGGATGAAAAGAGGGTAGATAGATAGATAGATAGATAGATAGATAGATAGATAGATAGATAGATAGATAGATGGAGGGATAGATGGAGGGATAGATGGAGGGATAGATGGAGGGATAGATGGAGGGACAGACAGACGGATGGAGGGATGAAAAGAGGGATAGATAGATAGATAGATAGATAGATAGATAGATAGATAGATAGATAGATAGAGGGGTAGATGGAGGGATAGTTGGAGGGACAGATAGATAAATAAAGAGAGAGAGAGAGAGAGAGAGATGGATAGATGTGTACATACATGCATAAATAGATGCATAGATGGATACATACACATAGATGCCTACCTATGTTGACTTTTCTGCCATACAGACTGGGGGAGAGAGAGGGGGGGCTCTTGCCTTGGCGAGTGTGCATGCGCCTGCGCCTGTGGGGAGGGAGGGCGGGGGGTCCTTTGACGTGTGTCGTCTTCCAAAGCGGAAGGTGGCAGCGACCGACTGCGCTCACCTGTCTTTCAGTCCTGATTGGGATGCGCTGGCCCCGGGCAACTCCATTAACTCGGAAGACGCGGCCCCATGATAACCGCGAGGGATTTCGGGGGTTAGTTGGCCTATATTCTTATTACTGTTTTTCATTGTTCTTTCCTGTTTCCAAACAACAACAACAACAACTCAAATTTCTCCCTTCTCCAGCTCTAAGAAGGCCTCGCAATGCCTTCTTTTTCTTTCCTTTGAAACCCAAACCCAATGGTGCCAATGTGGTTGTCCGGTTCGGTCTCTGGTTGCCTCCAGAGCCAGGAGTTGGCCCTTTTTTTTTGGACATTTCCTAAACAAACAAACACAAAGCCCCAAATTTCCCGGCAGCGTAGGCTGTGGCTTTTCCGGCATTGACTCAAAAGGCATTCGAATATCGAACCAAAATTATACCAGAAGATAATATCTGTGTGTGGTTTGCATGTCTCAGTCTGCGTTGGACTGGATGGTCGTTGGTAGATCTCCTCCCACACTAGGATTCTATGTATTTTTAATAGTCTGAATGGCCATCTGTCAGGAGGGATTGGATTGTGCCTTCCTTTCTGACAGATGGGTTGGACTGGATGACCTTTGGGGTCCCTTTGCACTCTATTATTATTATTTAGCAGAGGATGGATAGCTGCCATATGTATTTTTAATAGTCTGGATGGCCATCTGTCAAGAGGGATCAGATTGTGCCTACCTTTCTGGCAGAAGGGGGTTGGACTGGATGACATTTGGGGTCCCTTTGCACTCCAGGATATTATTATTTTTTTTTATTATTATTATTATTATTATTATTATTATTATTATTATTATTATTATTAAGCAGAGGATGAATGGCCATCATATGTATTTTTAATAGTCTGAATGGCCATCTGTCAGGAGGGATCGAACTGTGCATTCCTTTCTGGCAGAAGGGGGTTGGACTGGATGACCTTTGGGGTCCCTTTGCACTCCAGGATATTATTAATATTAGTATTAGTATTCAGCAGAGGACGAAAGACTGTCATATGTATTTTTAACAGTCTTGATGGCCATTTGTCAGGAGGGATCAGACTGTGTCTTCCTTTCTGGCAGAAGGTGGTTGGACTGGATGACCTTTGGGGTCCCTTTGCACTCCAGGATATTAATATTAGTATTAGTATTCAGCAGAGGATGAATAGCTGTCATATGTATTTTTAACACAGTTTGGAAGGCCATCTGTCAGGCGGGATCAGACTGTGTCTTCCTTTCTGGCAGAAGGGGGTTGGACTGGATGACCTTTGAGGTCCCTATGCACTCCAGGATATTATTAATATTAGTATTAATATTCAGCAGAGGACGAAAGACTGTCATATGTATTTTTAACAGTCTTGATAGCCATTTGTCAGGAGGGATCAGACTGTGTCTTCCTTTCTGGCAGAAGGTGGCTGGACTGGATGACCTTTGGGGTCCCTTTGCACTCTAGGATATTATTACTACTACTACTACTACTACTACTACTATTATTATTATTCCGCAGAGGATGAATGGCCATCATATGTATTTTTAACAGTCTAGTGGCCATCTCTCAGGAGGGATCAGACTGTGCCTTCCTTTATGGTAGAAGGGGTTGGACTGGATGACCTTTGGGGCCCCTTTGCACTCTATGATATTATTATTATTATTATTATTATTATTATTATTATTATTAATTCAGAAGAGGATGAATGCCTGTCATATCTATTTTTAACAGTCAGGATGACCATCTGTCAGGAGGGTTAGCTTGTACTTCCTGGCAGGTGGGGGTGGGACCGAATGACCTTTGGGGTCCCTACAAACTCTATATTATTATTGTTATCATTATTACTATTATTCAGCAGAGGATGAATGGCCATCAGATGTATTTTAAACAGTCTGGATGGCCATCTGTCAGGAGGGATCAGAATGTGTCTTCTTTTCTGGCAGAAGAGGGTTGGACAGGGTCCCTTTGAACTATTATTATTATTATTATTATTATGCAGGGAATTAATGCCCGTCAAGGATTCTGTGATATGTATTTTCAGCAGAGTCTGGGTGGCCATCTGTCGGGAGGGATCGGATTGTGCCTTCCTTTCTGGATGAATGGGGTTGGACTGGATGACCTTCAGGGTCCCTTTGAACTCTATATTATTATTATTATTATTATTATTATTATTATTATTATTATTATTATTATTATTATTATGCAGAGAATGAATGCCCATCAAGGATTCTGTGATATGTGTTTTCAGCAGAGTCTGGGTGGTCATCTGTTGGGAGGGATCGGATTGTGCCTACCATTCTTTCCGAACTCTAGGATTCTGTGCTTTCCCTCGAAATCCCTTAACGTGGTCCAAGCTGATTGAGCAGGAAGGCTTATGAGCTTGAGAGAGTGGATGAGGAGATAAGGGGATGAGTGGCCACACCAAGCGCATCCTCCCGCCTTCCCATTGGCCGGATTATGTCCGTTTCCCGCGCCTCCCAATCGCCCTTGATCGGAGACCCAGATCGGCCGGCCACCCCCCCCCCCCTTCGCCCTTCTGGCCGGCTGGGAAATCGGGCAAGCCGTCTGGGCAGCGGCTGGGTCACTCGCCTATTTTTATCCCCTGCTTCCTCTTTCCACGCCACCTCTGAGCATCCTTCTACTCGTGACACTGGTGGTTGGGATCCTGTCCTGCCTGCTTTCTCCCTTCTCCAGCTCAGAGGAGGCCTCCCTCACACTGTCTCCATGCTCTGGCCACTCTCTTTGGACAAGCTCCCTTTGGGGCTCTTCCTTCCTCAGTTTCCCTCTTCACTCCTCCCTCCCTTCCTCTCTCTTCCTTCCTTTCTCTTTCTTTCTTTCTTTCTTTTTTCTTTCTTTCCTTCCTTCCTTCATTCCTTCTTTCTTTCTTTCTTTCTTTCTTTCCTTTCTTTCTTTCTTTCTTTCTTTCTTTCTTTCTTTCTTTCTTTCTTTCTTTCTTTCTTTCTTTCTTTCTTTCTTTTTTTTCTTTTTTTTTCTTTTTGCCTAAGTGGAGTATCATGCATTTGTCCCCATTGAACTTCATTTTGTCATTCTTTCTTATCTTTCCTTCCACCTTCTTCCTTCCTTCCTTCCTCTTCCTTCCTTCCTTCCTTCCTCCTCTTCCTTCCTTCCTTCCTTCCTTCCTTCCTTCCTTTTCTTCCTTTTCTTCCCTTGCTTTCCCTTGTATACATCCCCTCTTCTTTCCTCCCTTCCCTTTCTCTCCCTTCCTTTCTCTTCCCTTGCTTTCCGTTATATGCCTTCTCTCGCTTCTTTCCTTCCTTCCTTCCCTTTCTCTCCCTTTTTCTTCTCTTGTATACATACCACCTCTCCTTCCTTTTCCTTCCCTTTCTCTCCCTTTTTTCTCTTTTATATACCTTCCCCCTCTCCTTTCTTTCTCCTTCCTTCCTTTCCTTTATATACCTTCCCCTTTTCCTTCCTTCCTTTCTTTCTTTCTTTCTTTCTCCCTTTCTCCCTTCTTTCCTTCCTTCCCTTATATACATTCCCCTTTCTTTCCTTCCTTCTTCATCTTCCCTTCCTTTCCCTGATATACCTTCCCCCTATCCATCCTTCCATCCATCCTTCCTTTCTTTCTTTCTTTTCTTTCCTTTCCTTCCTTTGTTCCTTCCCTCCCTTATATACCTTTCCCCTCTTCCCTTCCTTTCTTCCTTTCACTCTCTCTCTTTCTTTCCTTCCTTCCTTCCCCTTTAATACCTTCCCCCTCTCCTCCCTTCCTTCCTCTTTCCCTCCCTCCCTTCCTTTCATTCATTCTTTTTATTTCTTTCATTCCTTCCTTCTCTTTATATACCTCCCCCTCTTCTTTCTTTCTTTCATTCATTCTTTTTCTTTCCTTCCTTCCTTCCTTCCTTCCTTCCTTCCTTCCTTCCTTCCTTCCTTCCTTCCTTCCTTCCTTCCTTCCTTCCCCTTTCCTTTCATTCCCCCTCTCTCTTTCTTTCCATTCTTTCTTTCATTCCTTCCTTTTCCTTTCATTTCCCTTTCTCTTTCTCTCTCCCTTTCTTTCCATTCTTCCTTCCTCTCTTCTTCTCTTCTTTCTTTCTTTTTCTTCCTTCCTCCCTTCTTCCTTCTTCCTCCTTCTTCTCCCTCCCTCCCTCCCCTCCCTCCCTCCCTCCCTCCCTCCTCTCCTTCCCCTTATATACTTTTCCCTCTCCTTTTCTTTCTTTCTTTCTTTAATTCTTTTTCTTTCTTTCCTTCCTTCCTTCCCCTTATGTACCTTCTTGTCCTTTTCTTTCATTCATTCATTCATTCTTTTTCTTCCCTTCCTTTCCCTGATATACCTCCCCCCTCTCCTTCCTTCCTTCCTTTCATTCTTTAATTCCTTCCTTCCTTCCCCTTATATACCTTCTCGTCCTTTTCTTTCTTTCTTTTTCTTTCCTTTCCCTGATATACCTCCCCCCTCTCCTTTTCTTTTTCTTTCTTTTTCTTCCTTCCTTCCTTCTTCTTCCCTTGCTTTCCCTGATATACCTCCCCCTCTT
>NW_026844589.1:2966158-3056158 GCF_025583915.1 Anolis sagrei ordinatus | reverse complement strand
TAGATAGATAGATAGATAGATAGATAGATAGATAGATAGAGAGACAGGCAGACACAGAGAAATAGAGAAATTATCTATCTATTTATCTTATCGATCTATAGAGAAAATGATAGATAAATAAAGGTGTAAATACTAGGTAAATGGATAGACAGAGGGAGATTAGGAGAAATAGACAAATTATCTATTTCTCATCAACCAATAGAGAAAAAGATAGAGAAATGGATAAAGATTCATATAGATAAATAGACTAACAAAGAGATAAATTATCTATTTCTCATCAATCAATAGATACCTATAGATAGATAGATAGATAGATAGATAGATAGATAGATAGATAGATAGATAGATAGACAGAGAGATAAATTATCAATTTCTCTATTAATCTACTTCTATAGATAGATAAATAGATGAAGAAATATAGGTATAGATAGATAAATAGATAATTTCTCTATCAATCTTTCTATAAAGACAGAGAAATGGATAGATACATGCATATAGATAATTGAAATAGAGATATAAAGATAGATCGATCCATGCATAGAGAAATAGATAAATAAACAGAGAGAGAGGGAGTCTGAATGAATGAATGAATGAATGAATGTGTTGTCGAAGGCTTTCATGGCTGGAATCACTGGGTGGCTGTGAGTTTTCTGGGCTGTCTGGCCATATTCCAGAAGCATTCTCTCCTGACGTTTTGCCTGCATCTAGGGCAGGCATCCCCAGAGGTTGTGAGGTCTGTTGGAAACTAGGCAAATGGAGTTTCTCCCGCTCTGGACATCATTCCACAGATATATAAATCCAATTTCCTAGTTTCCAAAGATAGAACAGTGTTGGTTCCATGTGTGTGAACCAGGGAGGATCCCGACCCTTGACACCTCTCTTGTTTTCTCTGCAGGGCCAACCAACTGATGATGCCTCCAGCTTCTGTGAAAGTCTAAGTCTGGGTGAGTAACACCAAGGGGTTGGGGGTCCACATCCTATTCCTCTGGGTTGCAATCGAGAGAGGGATGGATGGATGGATGGATGGATAGATAGATAAGTGGATGGATGGATGGATGGATGGATGGATGGATGGATGGATGATAGATAGATAGATAGATAGATAGATAGATAGATAGATAGAGGGAGGTAGATGATGGGATGGATGGATGGATGATAGATAGTTAGATAGATAATAGATGATTGGATGGATAATAGGTAGGTAGGTAGGTAGATGATTGGATGGATGATAGATAGAGATGATGGGATGGATGGGTGGGTGGAGGGAGGGAGGGATGGATAGAGGGATGGGATGGATGGATGGATAGATAGATGAGATAGGTGGATGGATGGAGGGAGGGAGGGATGGAGGGATGTATGGAGGGATGGAATGAGGGATACAGGGATGGATGAATGGATAGAGGGATAGATAGATAGATGGAGGGAGGGAGGGAGAGAGAGAGAGATAGATAGATAGATAGATAGATGAGATAGGTGGGTGGGTGGATGGATGGATGGATGGATGGAGGGGTAAAGGGATGGATGAATGGATAGAGGGATGGATTGATGGATAGATAGATGAGATAGGTGGGTGGGTGGGGGGAGGGAGGGAGGGAGAGAGAGAGAGAGAGAGAGAGAGAGAGAGAGAGATAGATAGATAGATAGATAGATAGATAGATAGATAGATAGATGATGGATAGAGATATAGAGATTAGATAGATAGATAGATAGATAGATAGATAGATAGATAGATAGATAGATAGATAGATAGAGAGATAGAGGAGATAGATAGAGATAGGTGGATGGATGGATGGATGGATAGAAGATAGATAGATAGATAGATAGATAGATAGATAGATAGATAGATAGATAGATAGAGGGATGGATGGAAGATAGATAGATAGATAGATAGATAGATAGATAGATAGATAGATAGATAGATAGATAGATAGATAGACAGACAGACAGACAGATAGATAGAGGAGATAGAGATAGGTGGATGGATGAATGGATGGATGGATGGAAGATGATAGAGAAGATAACTAGATAGCTGGATAGATGAGAAAGGCAGATGAATGGATGGATGGATGGATGGATGGATAGATGAGATAGATGAGATAGGTGGATGGATGGATAAATGGATGGATAGATGGATAGATAGATGAGATAGGTGGATGGATGGATGGATGGATGGATGAATGGACGGATGTAAATGCATTATATGAAATCATAATATAATAATACTAATAATATATAATATAAGTAATATATCATATTATAACACTAATCTGAATAATATATAAGATAATAATATATAAGATAATAATAAAAATAATGCATATATATTTTATAACACTAATCCTAATAATATATAATATAATAATACTAATAATATATAATATAATTTATATAATCTATATTATAACACTAATCCTAATAATATATAATATAGTAATATAATAATACTAATAATATGTAATATAATAGTAAACATTATATATAATATAATGTATATAATCTATAATATTATAACACTAATCCTAATAATATATAATATAGTAATATAATAATACTAATAATATGTAATATAATAGTAAAAATAATATACAATATAATGTATGGATTAATGATTTAGGAAATTGACGATTTACAATGGAATTGGACAATGCTTGACAATCAGGAGACGCCAATGATGTTGTTTTTATTGCTGTTGTGGTTTATGTAATTGTAATGTTTTTAAATTGTTCTATGATACTGTGTATATTGTTTTGTTGGAAACTGCCTTGAGTCGCCGATAGGCTGAGAAAGGCGGTATACAAATACAACAAATAAATAAATAAGTATACAATCTATAATATTATAATACTAATCCTAATAATATACAATATATTATATAACACTAATCCTAATAATATATAATATAGTAATATAATAATACTAATATGTAATATAATAGTAAAATAATATATAATATAATGTATATAATCTATAATATTATAACACTAATCCTAATAATATATAATATATTATATAACACTAATCGTAATAATATATAATATAGTAATATATTAATATTAATAATATGCAATATAATAGTAAAAATAATATATAATATAATGTATATAATCTATAATATTATAACACTAATCCTAATAATATATAATATAGTAATATAATAATACTAATAATATGCAATATAATAGTAAAAATAATATATAACATAATGTATATAATCTATAATATTATAACACCAATCCTAATAATATATAATATAAGATTCCTCTCCCTTCTTGTTGGTTCAGCCCCCTTAACTAGGAGTCATTTGCAAGCCGGATGTTTGCAACTCAGGGATGGCGTGTACATTCATTGAGAAATAATTGCACCAGTCACGCCATCACGCTCCTTTCCAGTAAGAAAGGCCCAAGCTCCTTCTGCAAAGGCCCAATTCATGCGCCCAGAAGGGACAAAGCAACACTTTTTGTGCCGACACCAGAGGCTTGCGTTGTCCCAGCCCTACAGTTGGCTTGCAGTCTTTGGTTTGGGCCACCGTTGCCAGACTGTTAAGCCTATGTTTCCCTAAGCTTAGACCCTGACAGCTCTCCTTTGTTTCCTTTCCCCACAGCTGACATCTCCGGCGATGAAGGAAACCTTTTGTGAGCGGCCAAGAAACCCCCAAACAAGCACCCGGAGCAAGGAGAGCTCTCCCTCGCCACTGGGAAAGACCGCCGGGAGACCTCTTCCTAGACACAACGAGCCTCTATGGCTTCCATGGCACCGAGTGCTGTGACGGCAGCCTCGAAAGCAGTGCTCCCCTTCGCCCCAAAGAGAAACACTTGAGACAGCAGGGCACACGACGGGACTTTGGGCCAATGGGGTGGATCTCGAACCCTTTTGACAATGGTCTTTACCTCCAGCCAAAACTTTAGAAGGAACGCTTGCAAAATCCTAGATGACAACGATATTATTATTATTATTTTGCCTCCATTTGCAGAAGTCCAAAAAGACTAAACTGGGCAGAGATACATCTCATGTATATTTTGGTGAATGATCTTGGGGTTAGTATGGGGAGACATAGCGATGGGATAAGCATATGCCTCTCTAGATGCAAGTTCTTGCATATGTATGTGTGTGTGTGTGTGTGTGTGTATATATATATATATATAGAGAGAGAGACTGTATGTTTATGTATATGTGTATGTATGTGTATGTAATATATATTTATATATGCCCCTCAAAACAAAATTCTGGCTCTCTCTATATATTTAGACAGAGAGAATGTATGTATGTATGTATATATATATACATATATACATATACATATATATATACACACACACACACACACACATATACATATACATATATATATACATACATATATATATATACATATACACCTCTTGAAACAAAATTCTGTCTTGTTCTCTCTATATATACATACTTATATATATATACATATATATTGTATATAATATATAATTTAATGTATACACAATGTATATTATATATATTTAATAATATATTGTATATATAATATACACATGATGTATATGTAATATAAACAATATATATTATATAATATATATATATATATGGTATATATAATATATACATAATGTATGTTATATATAATATAAACCTATATATAATACTGTAAATATATATAATATATGGTGTATATATAATATATACATAATGTATGTATATCATATAGGTTTATATATCATATTGTAAATATATATAATATATGATATATATTATATATACATAATGTATGTATATCATATAGGTTTATATTATGGTTTGATGATTTTTGACAACGTTTTTAATTAAGAGATACTTATGATTTATGTTTTTGATGGATTTTGTGAAGATGTTATATTATATGTTAATGTTTTTTAAATGTTTTACGCTGTTGTTGGCATAAATTATTGCCTTTGTTAACCACCCTAGTTGCCTGCGGGCTGAGAGGGGCGGTATATAAATATAGTAAATAAACAAATAATGTATATTATACATAATATAAACCTATATATATTATATTATATATAATATGTTGTATATGTAATATATATACACATAATGTATATTATACATAATATAAACCTATATATCATATATAATATATATATTATATATACATAATGTATATCATACATAATATAAACCTATATATCATATATAATATATAGTATATATATTATATATATACATAATGTATATCATATATAATATAAACCTATATATCATATATTATATTATATATTATATAATATATAAACATAATATACATTATATATATATATATATCCAAAATTTTGTTTTGAGAGGCATATAAGAACTGGGTGGAGATAACAATATCTTCCGAAACATATCTCCCTCTACTTCCCTCGCTTTCTCCCCACCACCCAAGATATAGGAGATATATATATATATATATATATATATATATATATATATATATATATATATATGGTCCATATATATATATATGGTCCATATCTTGCATTGAGAGGCTTCTGCTTCTCCCATGAGCTATGTCTCCTAATGTTAATCCTAAGACCTTATTTTGTAAGTATGGGAGCCCAACTGGCCATTTTTTTGTGTCGTCTTGAGAACAAGCAGATCGGCGAGGAGACACCCACATATTGAAAAATAGTGAGATAATTATCGCCATCATCTCTGTTTCCCCCTGCTTTATGATGAGATAATTGTGATTGACTCCATGGCTTACAAGCTGGAATAATAATAATAATAACAACAACAACAACAACAACATGAGTCCACAGCAAACAAGATCACTCTGTTGGCTGTTGTATTGGATCACACGTTGGACACTTCCCAAGTGCGTAGGACTGTGTGATGTATCGGCGAATCATGCGTGTAGATCCCAGTAGCGTGACCTTTTACAGCAGACAGGTGGTAATTTTGTCCAATGATACTGGAGAATTGCAAAAGCCGTAAACCTTGGATTGAATACAAAAAAGCATTTGATTCACTGCCACACTGTTGGATCATCAAATGTCTAGATGTCATCGGGGTTTGTGAAAATTTCAGAAATTATTGTTGTTATTATTATTAGAGGTGCTTTTTGCCATTGTATTGTTGGAACAGTATTGTAACCTCTGCAGCAACCCGCCAGTGAGTTTGCATCGAAACGGGGTGTATCCTGCTTGCGTCGTCTTCATCCGCCCACAGGTCCAAGGCTGCTTGGTTATTATTTTCTTTTATTTTTGCACTATCGGTTCTCCGCTGGGACTACCTCAAACTCGCCACTGGGTTTGAACCGAACGCTTTCCCTTTTCCGATTGGGAAGGCCATTTCAAGCTCTCTTGAAGGGCAGCGCACTCCACCTCGGCACCAAAACGAAAGGCATGGCTCTCTCTGGAGAAGAAGGCGGACGGTGGAGACGTCTTTAGGCTTTTGAAGGCATATCGCTGAGTCTCGGAGGCTTGTGAGAACATCCGAGGACAGCCGGACAATCCCTCGAACGCTTTCCTGGACTCCGGGCCTTTTCCAAAGTGCCTTTTCCAAAGCTATGGCAAGCCTGGAGCCGGCTCCGAGGGGCCAAGAAGTGTCCGCGATTCCTTCCCTTTCGCCTTCCTCTTCCTCCAAAACTTTTCAATCCATGCATTGCCTTCTTTCGGCAACGGAGCGTGTTTCGACTGCACCAAACTCTGGGAGAGAGGATCCAAAAGAGAGAGCAAAGTCTTGGAGGGGGATCAAATTTCGCCAGGAGAGAAAACACTAGGATGACCAAGGGTTGTGTCGATTTATCTACCTACCTATTTCTTCATCCATCCATCCATCTATCTATCTGTATCTCTCTATCTCTTTATCTCTGTGTATCTTTTCATCTATCAATCAATGAATCTAAAGTCTATTATTGATCTCCATGTATTTATGTGTCCTTGTGTATCTATCTCTTCGTCTATCCATCCATCCATTTCATCTATCCCTCTTTGTCTCTCTCTCCTTCTTCATCTATCTCTATTTGTCTATCTCTTCATCCATCTATCTCTTTATCTCTTTGTCTATCAATCTCCCTCTTCATCCATCTGTCTTCCAATCTATCTCTTCATCCATCTATCTCTTTGTCTATCTCCCTCTTCATCTATCTCCCTCTCTCTTCATCTGTCTATGTGTGTATCTAAATCTCTTCATCCATCCATCTCTTCATCTATCTAGTCTATCTATCTATCTATCTATCTATCTATCTATCTCATCTCTCTTTGTCTCTCTCCCTCTTCATCTATTTCTTCATCTATCTCTGTTCGTCTTTGTCTCTCTTCATCTATCAATCTGTCTCTTAATATATCCATCTCTCTCTCTCCATCTATCTATATGTATTTGTGTTTAAGTATGTGCGTATTTATATCTCTCTTCATCTATCCATCTATTGATCTCCATCTATCTGTCTATCTCTTGGTCTATCTCCATGTATTTGTGTGTCTATGTGTGTATCTAACTCTTAATCTATCCATCCATCTCTTCATCTCTCCATCTTTATCTATATATCTATCTCTTCTTCTATCTGTCTCTATCTGTTTTCTTCTAGCTTTATATCTGTCTATCTCTATCTCTCCATACATCCATCTCTCCATGTCTATCCATCCATCTATCTCTTCATTTATCTATCAACCAACCAACCAATCTATCAACCAATCTGTCTCTTCATCTATCTCTCTCTCTTCATCCATCCATCCCTTTGTCTGTCTGTCTGTCCGTCTCCCTCCATCTATCCATCCATCCATCCGTGTATCCATCCCTCATCTATCTATCTATCTATCTATCTATCTATCTATCTATCTATCTATGTCTTCTTCTAGCTTTGTATCTCTCTATCTCTCCATCCATCCATCCATCTCTCCATATGTCTGTCTATCCATCCATCTATCTCTTCTTCTTTCTATCGATCAACCAACCAATCTCTTCATCTGTCTTTCTATCTCTCTTCATCCATCCATCTCTTTGTCCGTCTGTCCGTCCCTCCCTCCCTCCCTCCATCTATCTATCTATCCGTCTATCCATCTCTCTTTCTATCTATCCATCCATCCATCCCTCTATCTATCTGTCTATTTATCTGCTGCACCCCCTTCTGAATCGAAGGGTCTCTCTGCATCCGAACGCAACCCCGTTGACCCCTCTGGCTGGGGGAGGCCATCCCCATGCGCTCCCCCCTCAGCAGCAGCCTCTGTGTGTGTGTTGTGGCCTGAACTTCCGGGCGAGAGATGCGCACCGCCTTGCGTATGGAGGGCGGCGTTGGGGGCGGAAGTGTGGTGTACATTTTTGTTCTTTTTTCTTGTTATACAAGGCAGGACTGATTTTTCTGATTTTCTTTCAGAAGCAACGACAAAACTTAAAAAAAAAAAAAAAGACTACCGACAACTTATTTTATTTTTCAAGAGTAAGGACGATGGACCTCAAAAGAAAAAAATAAAGTCAAATATCTATAAATATAAATATATATATACATGGTTAAGTAAATGAGAAATAAAGAGAAGTATTTAAACTCGTTGGTTCTGTTTTGGCTTCTTCCGTACTCGCTTTTCCTACCTGTGTTGGCGCCGCGTGGCGGAGGCTTTGAAGCACGGCTCTCGTGTGGTGCCGACAGCATTTCCTGCAGCGAGAACAGCGGAGGGTCCTGCGGGAGATCGTTAGGATGCCGTTCCAAACATGACGATCCTGTGCCGTGCCTGGTTTGAATCCGAGTCGCAACCCCAGGGACACTCAGAATTATAATTTAGCAAGAAGACGGGTTAATTGAACCGGAAAGTCTTACCTCTGAGAAGACCTCTCTAGGAGTGAGCACGCAGCGGGGAACATGCCAAAAGAGTGACGTTCCATCATACGCAGCACCCAACTCGGTGACATCAGAGGATCACTTCACCTAAAGCCATCCATCCCAGCGACATCAGAGAATCACTTCACCTTGCAACGTCCATCCCAGTGACATCAGAGGGTCACTTCACTTTGCAAAGTCCATCCCAGTGACATCAAAAGATCAACTTCACTGAGCAACACCCAACTCAGTGACATCAGAAGAACACTTCATCTAGAGACATCCATCCCAGTGACGTCAGAGGATCGCTTCACCTAGCAACGTCCGTCCCAGTGACGTCAGAGGATCACTTCACCTAGCAACATCCCATCCCAGTGATGCCAGAGGATGACTTCACCTAGCAACATCCATCCCAGTGACATCAGAGGATCACTTCACCTAGCAACACCCAACCCAGTGACAGCAGAGGATCACTTCAGCTAGATATCCATCCAGGTGACATCATAGGATCACTTCACCTAGCAACATCCATCCCGGTGACGTCAGAGGATGACTTCACCTAGCAACGTCCATCACAGTGATATTAAAGGGTCACTTCACCTAGCAACACCCAATCCAGTGAAGTCAGAGGATCACTTCACCTAGCAACCTCCGTCCCAGTGACATCAGAAGATCAACTCCACTGAGCGACACCCGACTCACTGACATCAGAGGATCACTTCACCTAGAGACATCCGCCCCAGTGACATCGTAGGATCACTTCACCTAGCAACATCCAACCCAGTGATATCAGAGGATCACTTCACCTAGCAACGTCCATCACAGTGACATTAAAGGGTCACTCCACCAAGCAGCATTCATCACAGTGACATCAGAAGGTCACTTCACATTGCAACGTCCATCACAGTGATATTAAAGGGTCACTTCACCTAGCAACACCCAATCCAGTGAAGTCAGAGGATCACTTCACCTAGCAACATCCGTCCCAGCAACATCAGGGAATCACTTCACCTAGCAACATCCAACCCAGTGACATCAGAGGATCACTTCACCTAGCAACACCCAACCCAGTGACATCAGAGGATCACTTCACCTAGCAACACCCAACCCAGTGACAGCAGAGGATCACTTCACCTAGCAACACCCAACCCAGTGACAGCAGAGGATCACTTCAGCTAGATATCCATCCAGGTGACATCATAGGATCACTTCACCTAGCAACATCCGTCCCAGTGACATCAAAGGATCACTTCACCTAGCATCATCCACACCAGTGACATCAGAGGGTCACTTCACCTAGCATCATCCATCCCAGTGACATCACAGATGGTCACTTCACCTAAAAATAGTACAGACGCACGTATATATATGCATGTATGTATACACACACATTCACACAGAGATATATCGCAATATTAAAAGCATATTTTATCTTTAAAACCATACAAGAAAAATAAATTTAAAAAAAAAGAAACATGGAAAACAATGCGAAAAATCGACGACGCGTGGATCGCTCTTGCTGTAAAATGTACACAGAAGGGGGGGCTGCGTTAGTGAAGTTTCTGTATCCACGCCCGAAGCTCAAACCGGGCCCTTCCTTGCCGGTGGCGTCCCTGCTTTCTTCCCTTTCTTCTTCTTGAGCCTCCTCTTCTTTTCCAGGATGTTGCCCCGACCGGCCTTGTTCTCTTTGGACTCGGAGGGAGACTTCTTGGCCGGGGGAGCCCGGTCGGGTCCATCGCCTTCTCCTCCTCCTCCTCCTCCTCGGTTCTTCTTCCTCTTCTTTTTCCCCGCCACGGCCTCCTTGCTCCCGCTCTCGGCGCCTTCCTCCCAGGACGGGACCGGCGCAGCCTTCTTGCGGTTCTTGCGGAACTTTGTGGCCGGAAGGAAGCCCTTCTTCTTCTGCTTCTTCGGGGCCGGATCAGGGTCAACCGCCGGCTTCGGTGGGGCTTTCTCTTTTGCCGGACGCCTGCAAAGGGAAAGCAGAAAGGCACTGGTGAAAATCCCTATACTATACGTGTGTGTGTGGGTGTATGGCCACTGTCCACCTGCTTTCTCCCTTCTCCAGCTCTGAGGAAGCCTGCCTCACAATGTCTCCATGGCCAAACTGTGTTGCCCTCATACACCACTCAGAACACCACTCCGAAACAGGGCAACTCGATCTCAATATTTTTGTGATATTTTTGTGAATATTTTCATGATTATTTTTGTAAATTTATTTCATTGTCAATAGTATTTACAAAATAATCATGAATTTATTCACCAAAGAAATTTCACAAAAATATTCACGAAAATATTCACAAAACATATTCACAAAAATAATCATGAAACTATTCACAAAAATATTCACACAAATAATCATGAAAATATTCGCAAAAGTAATGAATTAATTCACAAAATTATCATGAAAATATTCGGAAAAATATTCAGAAAAATATTCACAAAATCTTGAACCTATTCACAAAAATAATCATGAAAATATTCAGAAAAATATTCTCACAAATAATCATGAAACTATTCACAAAAGTAATTAATTCAAAAAAGTTATCACAAAATAATCATGAAAATATTCAGAAAAATATTCACACAAATAATCATGAAACTATTCATAAAAATAATCAATTAATTCACAAAAATAATCACAAAATATTCATGAAAATATTTATGAAAATATTTATGAAAATATTCACAAATATATTCACACAAATAATCATGAAACTATTCACGAAAATATTCACACAAATAATAAACTATTCACAAAAATAATCACAAAATATTCATGAAAATATTCACAAATATATTCACCAAAATATTCATAAAAATATTCACAAAACATTCACAAAAACAATCATGAACTTATTTAAAAATAATCATGAAAATATTCACAAAAATTATTCACACAAATAATCATGAAACTATTCACAAAAGTAATGAATTAATTCACAAAAATAATCATGAAACTATACACAAAAATATTTGCATAAAATATATTTACAAAATAATCAAATAATATTCACAAAAATAATAATGAAAACATTCAGAAAATTATTTCCATAAAATATATGTACAAAAATATTCGCTAAACATTCAGAAAAATAATCATGAAAATATTCACAAAAATATTCATGCAAATAGTCATGAAACTATTCACAAAAGTAATGAATTAATTCACAAAAATAATCATGAAAGTATTCACAAAAATATTTGCACAAAATATATTCACAAAAATATTTACATAAAATATATACACAAAAATAATCATAAAAATTCACAAAAACAATCGAACTATGTTCATAAAAATATCGGCAAATATATTACAAAAACAATCTCGAAAACATTCACAAAATAATCATGAAACAATTTACAAAAGTAATGAAATAAATTCACAAAAATAATGAAAATATTTACAAAAATATTCACAAAAACATACACAAAAATATTCAAAAAATACTCACAAAAATTATGATGAAACTTTTCATTAAAATATTCGATATAGCTTTTGTTGCAGCTAGATTACCAAGAGTGAGATCTTGGAAGGGGGAGGACACTTACGCAAAGCCCAGGAGCTTCATGACGTGCCAGTAGAGGTCGGTGAGCCGGGCGGACTTCCCAAAGCCGGGCTGCTCCCCCAGGACACGCAAAACGGCCGGCAGCTCGGTCAGGTCCACAGCAGGGCCCTGAGAAAGGGACCCCCAAAAGGAAAGGGTCTGTTAGACACCCTACAAGTCCACTCTGAGCGAGGTTTATTCAAAAGGAGTTGGCCATTCTTTGGGGTCGAGAGAGTGTGACTTGCCCAACGTCAGACCCTTCCCAAGTGTCTAGGATTGTGTGCTGTATTGACGCATAATGCGTACAGATCTGAGTAGGGCGGCCTTTTGCAGCTGACAGGTGATAATTTTGTCAGCGCCGATTGTTTTTAAGTGCAGGCCAAGGTCTTGAGGCACTGCGCCCAGTGTGCCCATCACCACTGGGACTACCTTGACTGGCTTGTGCCAGTGTCTTCTTCTTCTTCTTCTTCTTCTTCTTCTTATTATTATTATTGAGATAAATTACCTGTTTAGTGGCCATTTTGATGAGGCAACTCAATAGCTCCAGGCACCGGATGACCTTTTCTTGGTCCACCTTGATCTTGAACTCGCCCACGGCCTTCAAAGTCTATGACAAATGGAAAAAGAGAACTGACCATCGATTCCTTATCATTCGTTATCAATATCACCCTCATGGCAATGACTACCATACTTCTTCAAGCCTAAGTTAGGCCTGCAAGTCTCCAGAATCTAGGATTCTGAGATTACTATGTCTAACAGAGACTGGGTGGCCATCTGTCGGGAGGGATCGAATGGTGTCATTCTCCATAGCAGAAGGAAGCTCGGCCTCTCATTGAACATCGAGTAAACCAAAGTGCTCTTCCAGCATAAGGCACCAGCCAATCCATCTGCAATGCTAGAAATACAGCCACCTCTCCACAACAGTGACACTGAAATACAACACTGCCTGAGCTCTGCGAGTGCAGCATTCTTCCGAATGAAGCAGAGAGTGTTTGAGGACCGGGACATCCGTAGAAAGACCAAGGGGCTTGTTAATAAAGCGATTGTCCTCCCAAACCTGGCAGCCACCTCCCCACAAAAGTCAATATTGACACTGAAATACAACACCACCCGAGCTCTGCGAGTGCAGCATTCTTCCGAATGAAGCAGAGAGTGTTTGAGGACCGGAACATCCGTAGTGAGACCAAGGGGCTTGTTAACAAAGTAATTGTCCTCCCAACCCTGGCAGCCACCCCTCCACAAAAGTCAACATTGACACCGAAATACAACACCGCCTGAGCTCTGCGAGTGCAGCATTCTTCCAAATGAAGCAGAGAGTGTTTGAGGACCGGGACATCCGTAGAGAGACCAAGGGGCTTGTTAACAAAGCAATTTCTGCAACCTTGGCAGCCACCTCTCCACAAAAGTCAACATTGACACTGAAATACAACACCACCTGAGCTCTGCGAGTGCAGCATTTTTCTATGAAGCAGAGAGTGTTTGAGGACCGGGACATCCGTAGGAGACCAAGGTGCTTGTCTATAAAGTATTGTCCTCCCAACCCCTGGCAGCCGTACCCTCCACAAAAGTCAAACATTGACATTGAAATACACACCGCCTGAGCTCTGCGAGTGCAGCATTTTCCAAATGAAGCAGAGAGTGTTTGAGGACTGGGACATCCGTAGGAGACCAAGGGGCTTGTTTATAAAGCTATTGTCCTCCCAACCCTTGGCAGCCACCTGTCCATAAAAGTCTACATTGACACTGAAATACAACACCGCCTGAGCTCTGTGAGTGCAGCATTCTTCCAAATGAAGCAGAGAGTGTTTGAGGACCGGGACATCCGTAGCAGAAATACAGCTTAATGGTGTAACATTAGTAAATGTTGACCATTTCCGCTACCTTGGCAGCCACCTCTCCACAAAAGTCAACATTGACACCGAAATACAACACCGCCTGAGCTCTGCGAGTGCAGCATTCTTCCAAATGAAGCAGAGAGTGTTTGAGGACTGGGACATCCGTAGCGAGACCAAGGGGCTTGTTGATAAAGCGATTGATGCTGATGGAAAGCGTAAACTCCCAGAAGACCCTCACCTTGGTGACTTGCTGGGTGCCGTCTCTCATCAGCTCTTCCCACTCTTTTTCAGACAGCGAGAGCTTGAAATCGCGCATCTGGAGAGCTTTCTGAAGAAGCAAGCAAGCCTGGGCCTGAAATAAAAAAAAAAATTGGGGGTGAAAACCCAGACACCATATAACACCCCACAACAGGGAATACTGTGAGATTTCTGGGACCTTTAACAGCACTATCTATCTACTATCTATGTGTGACCTTGTAACAGAGCAAATAAGACTCCACTCGGGCACGCTTGATGGACTCTGCGAAAATGTGCCGGTGTGTGGATCCGTCGAGCTCCTCTCCCTTTAAAAGCCCGAGCTCTCTCCACGCATCAAGTGGCAAATATAATTCAGGCGCAGGAGAGTACTTACTCAACCTTGCAGTCCTTGCGGATGTATATATTTTTCGCTGAGAGGCGCGAAGGGGTTGAGAGACAGGTTGGCTACGCTCCGGCGAGCAAGGCAGCCGAGAAAGGCGAGCTCTCATTATCCCGTTTTGTGGCAAAGGGAGATAAGGAAACCGGAATTTATTTACCAGAATGACTTAGAAGATCGACTTGCAAAATTAGAGGAGCTATTTATTTATCGTATCTGGAGCAAACCAAGGGTAGAGTTGTAATGTATTTAAAAACCCACAAAGTTTGAAAACTTAAATTCTTGGGTGGTGATGGCGCAGTCGTCAGCATATATGAAACTCTCTGTTCTTCCTGGTAGTGGCTGCTTATTTGTGTCAATGTTAAACATGGATGGAGCAAGCACACTCCTTTCTTTCCCCATAGAATCCTAGAGTTGGAAGAGACCTCGTGGGCCATCCAGTCTAACCACATTCCACCAAGAATCAGGTAAACCTCCCAACAAAGGATTCCCCCAGGCAGTAAGAAACCAGGCCTTGAAACCGCAAGGCCATTCACCACCAAGAAGCAGGAAAACCTCCCAACAAAGGATTCCCCCAGGCAGTAAGAAGCCAGGCCTTTAAACCGCAAAGCTATTCACCACCAAGAAGCAGGAAAACCTCCCAACAAAGGATTCCCCCAGGCAGTAAGAAGCCAGGCCTTGAAACCACAAGGCTATTCACCACCAAGAAGCAGGAAAACCTCCCAACAAAGGATTCCCCCAGGCAGTAAGAAGCCAGGCCTTGAAACCGCAAGGCCATTCACCACCAAGAAGCAGGGAAACCTCCCAACAAAGGATTCCCCCAGGCAGTAAGAAGCCAGGCCTTGAAACCGCAAGGCTATTCACCACCAAGAAGCAGGGAAACCTCCCAACAAAGGATTCCCCCAGGCAGTAAGAAGCCAGGCCTTGAAACTGCAAGGCCATTCACCACCAAGAAGCAGGGAAACCTCCCAACAAAGGATTCCCCCAGGCAGTAAGAAGCCAGGCCTTGAAACCGCAAGGCCATTCACCACCAAGAAGCAGGAAAACCTCCCAACAAAGGATTCCCCCAGGCAGTAAGAAGCCAGGCCTTGAAACTGCAAGGGCATTCACCACCAAGAATCAGGTAAACCTCCCAACAAAGGATTCCCCCAGGCAGTAAGAAGCCAGGCCTTGAAACTGCAAGGGCATTCACCACCAAGAAGCAGGAAAACCTCCCAACAAAGGATTCCCCCAGGCAGTAAGAAGCCAGGCCTTGAAACCGCAAGGCCATTCACCACCAAGAAGCAGGGAAACCTCCCAACAAAGGATTCCCCCAGGCAGTAAGAAGCCAGGCCTTGAAATCGCAAGGGCATTCACCACCAAGAAGCAGGAAAACCTCCCAACAAAGGATTCCCCCAGGCAGTAAGAAGCCAGGCCTGGAAACCGCAAGGCCATTCACCACCAAGAAGCAGGAAAACCTCCCAACAAAGGATTCCCCCAGGCAGTAAGAAGCCAGGCCTTGAAACCGCAAGGCCATTCACCACCAAGAAGCAGGGAAACCTCCCAACAAAGGATTCCCCCAGGCAGTAAGAAGCCAGGCCTTGAAACCGCAAGGCCATTCACCACCAAGAAGCAGGGAAACCTCCCAACAAAGGATTCCCCCAGGCAGTAAGAAGCCAGGCCTTGAAACTGCAAGGGCATTCACCACCAAGAAGCAGGAAAACCTCCCAACAAAGGATTCCCCCAGGCAGTAAGAAGCCAGGCCTTGAAACTGCAAGGGCATTCACCACCAAGAATCAGGTAAACCTCCCAACAAAGGATTCCCCCAGGCAGTAAGAAGCCAGGCCTTGAAACTGCAAGGGCATTCACCACCAAGAAGCAGGAAAACCTCCCAACAAAGGATTCCCCCAGGCAGTAAGAAGCCAGGCCTTGAAACCGCAAGGCCATTCACCACCAAGAAGCAGGGAAACCTCCCAACAAAGGATTCCCCCAGGCAGTAAGAAGCCAGGCCTTGAAACCACAAGGCCATTCACCACCACGAAGCAGGGAAACCTCCCAACAAAGGATTCCCCCAGGCAGTAAGAAGCCAGGCCTTGAAACCGCAAGGCCATTCACCACCAAGAAGCAGGAAACCTCCCAACAAAGGATTCCCCCAGGCAGTAAGAAGCCAGGCCTTGAAACCGCAAGGCCATTCACCACCAAGAAGCAGGGAAACCTCCCAACAAAGGATTCCCCCAGGCAGTAAGAAACCAGGCCTTGAAACCGCAAGGCCATTCACCACCAAGAAGCAGGGAAACCTCCCAACAAAGGATTCCCCCAGGCAGTAAGAAGCCAGGCCTTGAAACCGCAAGGGCATTCACCACCAAGAAGCAGGAAAACCTCCCAACAAAGGATTCCCCCAGGCAGTAAGAAGCCAGGCCTGGAAACCGCAAGGCCATTCACCACCAAGAAGCAGGTAAACCTCCCAACAAAGGATTCCCCCAGGCAGTAAGAAGCCAGGCCTTGAAACCGCAAGGCCATTCACCACCAAGAAGCAGGGAAACCTCCCAACAAAGGATTCCCCCAGGCAGTAAGAAGCCAGGCCTTGAAACCGCAAGGCTATTCACCACCAAGAAGCAGGGAAACCTCCCAACAAAGGATTCCCCCAGGCAGTAAGAAGCCAGGCCTTGAAACTGCAAGGGCATTCACCACCAAGAAGCAGGAAAACCTCCCAACAAAGGATTCCCCCAGGCAGTAAGAAGCCAGGCCTTGAAACTGCAAGGGCATTCACCACCAAGAATCAGGTAAACCTCCCAACAAAGGATTCCCCCAGGCAGTAAGAAACCAGGCCTTGAAACTGCAAGGCCATTCACCACCAAGAAGCAGGGAAACCTCCCAACAAAGGATTCCCCCAGGCAGTAAGAAGCCAGGCCTTGAAACCGCAAGGCCATTCACCACCAAGAAGCAGGGAAACCTCCCAACAAAGGATTCCCCCAGGCAGTAAGAAGCCAGGCCTTGAAACCGCAAGGCCATTCACCACCAAGAAGCAGGGAAACCTCCCAACAAAGGATTCCCCCAGGCAGTAAGAAGCCAGGCCTTGAAACCGCAAGGCCATTCACCACCAAGAAGCAGGAAAACCTCCCAACAAAGGATTCCCCCAGGCAGTAAGAAGCCAGGCCTTGAAACCGCAAGGCCATTCACCACCAAGAAGCAGGGAAACCTCCCAACAAAGGATTCCCCCAGGCAGTAAGAAGCCAGGCCTTGAAACCGCAAGGCCATTCACCACCAAGAAGCAGGGAAACCTCCCAACAAAGGATTCCCCCAGGCAGTAAGAAGCCAGGCCTTGAAACCGCAAGGCCATTCACCACCAAGAAGCAGGGAAACCTCCCAACAAAGGATTCCCCCAGGCAGTAAGAAGCCAGGCCTTGAAACTGCAAGGCCATTCACCACCAAGAAGCAGGAAAACCTCCCAACAAAGGATTCCCCCAGGCAGTAAGAAGCCAGGCCTTGAAACCGCAAGGCTATTCACCACCAAGAAGCAGGAAAACCTCCCAACAAAGGATTCCCCCAGGCAGTAAGAAGCCAGGCCTTGAAACTGCAAGGGCATTCACCACCAAGAAGCAGGAAAACCTCCCAACAAAGGATTCCCCCAGGCAGTAAGAAGCCAGGCCTTGAAATCGCAAGGGCATTCACCACCAAGAAGCAGGAAAACCTCCCAACAAAGGATTCCCCCAGGCAGTAAGAAGCCAGGCCTGGAAACCGCAAGGCCATTCACCACCAAGAAGCAGGAAAACCTCCCAACAAAGGATTCCCCCAGGCAGTAAGAAGCCAGGCCTTGAAACTGCAAGGGCATTCACCACCAAGAATCAGGTAAACCTCCCAACAAAGGATTCCCCCAGGCAGTAAGAAACCAGGCCTTGAAACTGCAAGGGCATTCACCACCAAGAAGCAGGAAAACCTCCCAACAAAGGATTCCCCCAGGCAGTAAGAAGCCAGGCCTTGAAACTGCAAGGGCATTCACCACCAAGAAGCAGGAAAACCTCCCAACAAAGGATTCCCCCAGGCAGTAAGAAGCCAGGCCTTGAAAATGCAGGGCTATTCACCACCATGAAGCAGGAAAACCTCCCAACCAAAGGATTCCCCCTGGCAGTAAGAAGCCAGGCCTTGAAACTGCAAGGCCATTCAATGCTAAACAAGGTGGCCCATTGCAACAATCACACCTACCTCAAGCAGTTCTTTCTCCCACCCTGGAGATCATTCCATAGATAGATAAACCCAATTTTCCAAGTTTCCAACAGACCTCACAACCTCTGAGGATGCCTGCCATAGATGTGGGCGAAACGTCAGGAGGGAATGCTTCTGGAACATGGCCAGATGGTCAGGAAAACTCACCACAACCCTATGATTCTGGCCATGAAAGCCTTTGACAACAACACTAGTGATAACGTTTTTATCAAATCTGCAAAACGTGAAAACGCAGAGAGCCGTCTGCATTTCCCTTTCTGGTTCCAGTCTGTCTCCACGAGCGTTTACTCACCTGCTGGGGCTGCCGGGCTCCCTCCGTGATTGACTTGACCACAGTGGGGATCAGCTGCTTGCACATGGCCTTCAAGACAAAAAAAGAAGTCATTGGTGGTCAGTCTGCCCACCGTTGCCAGAGTGTGGACATGGAGACATTGTAAGGAAGGCCTACTCAGAGCTGGAGAAGGGAGAAAGGAGGTCCCCTCAGAGCTGAAGGAGAAAGGAGGCCTCCTCAGAGCTGGAGAGAGAACAAAGGAGGCCTCCTCAGAGCTGGAGAAGGGAGAAAGGAGGTCCTCTCAGAGCTGGAGAAGGGAGAAAGGAGGTCCCCTCAGAGCTGAAGGAGAAAGGAGGCCTCCTCAGAGCTGGAGAGAGAACAAAGGAGGCCTCCTCAGAGCTGGAGAAGGGAGAAAGGAGGTCCTCTCAGAGCTGGAGAAGGGAGAAAGGAGGTCCCCTCAGAGCTGAAGGAGAAAGGAGGCCTCCTCAGAGCTGGAGAGAGAACAAAGGAGGCCTCCTCAGAGCTGGAGAAGGGAGAAAGGAGGTCCCCTCAGAGCTGAAGGAGAAAGGAGGCCTCCTCAGAGCTGGAGAGAGAACAAAGGAGGCCTCCTCAGAGCTGGAGAAGGGAGAAAGGAGGTCTTCTCAGAGCTGGAGAAGGGAGGCCTCCTCAGAGCAGAAGGGGAAAGGAGAACTTATCAGAGCTGGAAAAAGCACAAACCTCATTGGAACTTGAGGAAGGACAACGGAGGTCCTCTCAGAGCTGGAGGAGAAAGGAGGCCTCCTCAGAGCTGGAGAGAGAACAAAGGAGGCCTCCTCAGAGCTGGAGAAGGGAGAAAGGGATCTTCTCAGAGCTGGAGAAGGGAGGCCTCCTCAGAGCAGAAGGGGAAAGGATAACTTATCAGAGCTGGAAAAAGCACAAAGGAGGCCTCATTGGAACTTGAGAAAGGACAACGGAGGTCCTCTCAGAGCTGGAGGAGAAAGGAGGCCTCCTCAGAGCTGGAAAGAGAACAAAGGAGGCCTCCCCAGAGCTGGAGAAGGAGGAAAGGAGGTCCTCTCAGAGCTGGAGAAGGGAGGCCTCCTCAGAGCTGAAGCGGGAAAGGAGGCCTTCTCAGAGCTGGAAAAAGCACAGATGCCTCATCAGAGCTGGAGAAGGAAGAAAGGAGGTCCTCTCAGAGCTGGAGGAGAAGGAGGCCTCCTCAGAGCTGAAGAAACAACAAAAGAGGCCTCCTCAGAGCTGGAGAAGGAGGAAAGGAGGTCCTCTCGGAGCTGGAGGAGAAAGGAGGACTCATCAAAGTTGGAGAAAGGACAAACAAGGCCTCCTCAGAGCTGGAGAAGAGAGGAAGGAGCAGGCCTGTAGCGAGGGGGTGGTTTTAGGGATTCAAACCCTCCCCGAAATGTTTCAGATTTTTTTTTTTAAAAAAACTGGTTTACTCATGAATTTTAACTGGTTAACCCAATCCCCATGCTGCTAAGTCTATGAGATGCAAAAAATTAAGAGTCCCCCCAGAACTGTAAGCACTATCTCAAGCAAATATTGACAATTTATTCACACTGTCATTACTTGCAGCAATAGCCGATGTAGTGAAGCAACCAAGTTGGGTGTGTGTGTGTTGAAGGCCAGACTTGGTGGAGGTGGTTGACAGGGGCAGAGCTGCAGGCTAGTGAAGGCTGCTCTGCCCTCTGCTGTGCTCTTTGCTTCAGCGTGAGCTAGGAGGCAGGTTTCAACCCCCCCCCCCGAAATTTTCAACCCCTCCCCAAATTTTCACACACACCCCCGCCAAAATTGTCAACCCTCCCTGAAATTTTTTTTCTGGCTACGGCCCTGGAAGGAGGTCCTCTCAGAGCTGGAGAAAGAACAAAGGAGACCTCATTGGAACTTGAGAAAGGACAATGGAGGTCCTCTCAGAGCTGGAGAAGAAAGGAGGCCTCCTCAGAGCTGAAAAGAGAACAAAGGAGGCCTCCTCAGAGCTGGAGAAGAAGGAAAGGAGGTCCTCTCAGAG
The DNA here is from genome assembly GCF_025583915.1 of Anolis sagrei ordinatus. Lineage (NCBI taxonomy): Eukaryota > Metazoa > Chordata > Lepidosauria > Squamata > Anolidae > Anolis > Anolis sagrei. The sequence continues at coordinate 3,034,910 of NW_026844589.1, read as the reverse complement.
GTGGAGAAGGGAGGTCCTCCTCAGAGCAGGAGAAGGGGGAAAGGAGGTCCTTTCAGAGCTGGAGAAAAAACAAAGGAGACCTCATCAGAGCTGGAGAAGGAAGAAAGGAGGCCTCCTCAGAGCTGGAGAAAGGACAAATGAGGCCTCCTCAGTGCTGGAGAAGGGAGAAAGGAGGTCTTCTCAGAGCTGGAAAATGAACAAAGAAGGCCTCATCAGAGATGGAAAAGAAAGGAGGTCCCCTCAGAGCTGGAGGAGAAAGGAGGCCTCCTCAGAGCTGGAGAGAGAACAAAGAAGGCCTCATCAAAGCTGCAGGAGGAGGAAAGGAGAGTTCCAAAGAGCTGAAGGAGAAAGGAGGCCTCCTCAGAGCTGGAGAGAGAACAAAGGAGGTCCTCTCGGAAGTGGAGAGAGAACAAAGGAGACCTCATTGGAACTTCAGAAAGGACAATGGAGGTCCTCTCAGAGCTGGAGGAGAAAGGAGGCCTCCTCAGAGCTGGAGAAAGGACAAAGGATGCCTCCCCAGAGCTGGAGAAGGAGGAAAGGAGGTCCTCTCAGAGCTGGAGAAGGGAGGCCTCCTCAGAGCAGAAGAAGGGGGAAAGGAGGCTTTCTCAGAGCTGGAGAAAGTACAAAGGAGGCCTCATCAGAGCTGGAGAAGGAGGAAAGGAGATCCTCTCAAAGCTGGAGAAGAAAGGAGGCCTAATCAGAGCTGGAGTAAGGACAAAGGATGCCTCCTCAGAGCTGGAGAAGGGAGAAAGGAGGTTCTCTTAGAGCTGGAGAAGGGAGAAAGGAGGCCTCCCCAGAGCTGGAGAAGGGAGAAAGGAGATTCTCTTAGAGCTGGAGAAGAGAGAAAGGAGGCCTTCCTCTCAGAGCTGGAGAAGGGCCAGCAATGGTTCCAAATGACACTAGGATGCCGGCAGTGCTGAGACGAGAATGGATTTTGATGCACACGCGTGAACCCAAGAGGCTCTTCTGCTTCCTTACCGGGTGCCGCTCGAAAAGATCGAGGAACATGGATCCCGTCAGCGGGCTTTTGCGCTTGCTGAAGAAGAGGCTCAAGGCCTCCTTGTACGCGGTGGCCGCTCGCTCCAGATCCAGGCTGCCGGCAGGAGGCTGCGGGGAAAGGGAGAGGCAGAAGGGTGAGCGCGTCCACCCTCACGGCCCTGGAACCGCTCTGGAACTGGTTCCACCCTCACAGCCCTGGAACCGCTCTGGGGAACAACCATGTTGACGGGCCTTACCTGGGCAACCGGCACATCACTTCCTCCGCTGCTCTTCGGCTTCTTTTTTGGTGTCGCTTCGGGAGTCGCCACGTTCCCCTTCAGCACTCGGCAGAGGTACAAAGAGGCACTAAAAGCAGAGGGAACAAAGGGAGGAAAGCAAAAAGGTGTGAGCATAGCATCAGCCAGGCAGGAAGACACCCTCAAAGCCCTCCCGAAAGATGGCCATCCAGCCAGAGATGGGAAACTCCACTGGACTTCTAGGAAGCCAAACCTTCACTATAGTTGGAAAAGACTCCCAGAGGGCATCTAGTCCAACCTCCATCCACCAAAAAGGAAGACACACTCAAAGCCCTCCCAAAAGATGGCCATCCAGCCAGAGAAGGAAACCCCACTAGACTCCTAGGAAGCCTAACCTTCACTGCAGTTGGAAGAGACCCCCAGAGGGCATCTAGTCCAACCCTCGTCAGCCAGGCATGAAGACACACTCAAATCCTTGCCAAAAGATGGCCATCCAGCCAGAAAAGGAAGCTTCACTGGACTCTAGGAAGTTGGAAGAGACTCTCAGAGGGCATCTAGTCCAACCCCTGTCAGCTAGGCATGAAGACACACTCAAAGCCCTCCTGAAAGATGGCCATCCAGACAGATATGGGAAACTCCATTGGAGTCTAGGATGTTGGAAGAGACCCTCAGAGGGCACTTAATCCAACCCCTGTCAGTCAGGCAGGAAGACACAGTCAAAGCCCTCCCAAGAGATGGCCATCCAGTCAGAGAAGGACACTCCACGGGACTCCTAGGAAGGCTAACCTTCACAACAGTTGGATGACACCCCCAGAGGGCATCTAGTCCAAACCCCGTCAGCCAGGCATGAAAACACACTCAAAGCCCTCCCAAAAGATGGCCATCCAGCCAGAGAAGGAAACTCCACTGGACTACTAGGAAGCCAAACCTTCACAACAGTTGGACGAGACCCCCCAGAGGGCATCTAGTCCAACCCCCATCAGCCAGGCATGAAGACACAGTCAAAGCCCTCCCAAAAGATGGCCATCCAGCCAGAGATGGGAAACTCAATTGGATTCCCAGGAAGCCTATCCTTCAGTAGTTGGACGAGGCCCCCAGAGGGCATCTAGTCCAACCACCATCAGCCAGGCAGATCTTCAAGCTTATATATATATAAAATATAAAATAAATATAAAATAAATAAAAATATAAAAATATAAAACATAAAACATAAAATATGTGATGTAATGTTATATTATATTAGTGTTGTACAGAACTATTATAAGGCCTTGACTTAACCTCTGGTTTGCCCGTAAAATCAAATGACTTGCGTGCATTTAAAAAGCATGTCCCTTGACGTGGAAAGTTTGGGCCAGGACTGATGGTATGGGACGCCCCCCAAACTCACCTGAAACAGTACAGGGCGACAGTGGAGTCGCGCTGCTTGCAGGCTCTTTTCACCAGGCTTTCCAGCTGGTCGTGCAGTTCCTCCCGGATGGGTCCGACATTTCTGCAATACTGCTTCGATCTGCACAAGCTATTCCTGTAAAGCCAAAACAAAGCCACACGATGCACAACCCACGTCAGGAAGGCAAGACCGACTTGTTGGAAGCTAGGCAAGTGAGGTTTATATATCTGTGGAATGATGTCCAGGATAGGAGAAAGAACTCTCGTCTGTTGGAGGCAAGTGCGAAAGTTGCAACTGGCCACATTGATTAGCATGGAATGGCCTAGCAGCATCAAAGCCTGGCTGTTTCCTGCCAGGGAGAATCCTTTGTTGGGATTCCTGATTGACCGACTGTCTGCGCAGGGTTCCATACTTTCCACTTTAACAACACAACCATTCAATGCTAAGGCTTCCCAACAAAATGGAACTGTAGAGGAGAGTCTACTGAACAAGCCAGTACCTGCCACATACCAGTACTGCCACCTTCTGAGGAGTTACGAAGGTGGAGGCATTACTTTTCACTTTAACAACACAACCGTTCCATGCTAAGGCTTCCCACCAGAATGGAACTGTGGAGGAGAGTCTACTGAACAAGCCAGTCCCTGCCGCATAGCAGTACTGCCATCTGTTGACGATTTACAAAGATGGAGGCATTACTTTTCACTTTAACAACACAACCATTCCATGTTAAGGCTTTGCACCAAAATGGAACTGTAGAGGAGAGTCTACTGAACAAGCCAGTACCTGCCGCATACCAGCACTGCCATCTATCGAGGTGTTACGAAGATGGAGGCATTACTTTTCACTTTAATAACACAACCGTTCCATGCTAAGGCTTCCCACCAAAATGGAACTGTAGAGGAGAGTCTACTGAACAAGCCAGTACCTGCCGCGTACCAGTACTGTCATCTGTTGAGGAGTTACGAGGATGGAAGCATTACTTTTCACTTTAACAACGCAACTGTTGAACGCTAAGGCTTCCCACCAAAATGGAACTGCAGCTTCACATATTAAGTTTTGCACCCGCGCGTTGTCTCCTTCGACTCACGTGAAGATGTCGGCTGTCTTCCGGAGGTAGTCCTGCTCTTGCTTGTCTGAGTCGGAGCTCATGCTCTGCTCGATGACGGAGAGGAGGGGCTCGATGACGTGAAAGACCAGGGGGTTTTCCGGCTGCTTCGCCAGAAACACCTCCACCAAGTCCAGGACCTGGAAGGAGAGGCACAGAAATGGACAAGGAGACACACAGAGGTGGACAGTACTTACAAAACTAGGGGGCGGTGGTGCTTTGCTTCTAAAGTTCTGGTGGTGAAAATTTCAGAACTCTAACAAAACTTTCAAAATGTCGTTATTATTTCGTTATTGGAAATTTTTTATGACAGAATCAATTAGAAACTTCCATTTACTAGCTGGTTCATTTGGGGGTGCTGGTGCTTTGCTTCTAAAGTGTTGCTAAAGTTCTGGTGGTGAAAATTTCAGAACCCTAACAAAACTTTCAAAATGTCATTATTGGAGATGTTTATGACAGAACGAATTGGAAACTGCCATTTTCTAGCTGGTTCATTTGGGGGTGCCGATGCTTTGCTTCTAAAGTTTTGCTAAAGTTCTGGTGGCAAAAACTTTAGAACCCTAGCAAAACTTTCACAATTTCATTATTGGATATTTTTATGACAGAACCAATTAGAAACTGCCATTTACTAGCTGGTTCATTTGGAGGTGCTGGTGCTTTGTTTCTAAAGTGTTGCTAAAGTTCTGGTGGCGAAAATTTCAGAACTAACAAAACTTTCAAAATTTCATTATTATTTCGTTATTGGGGATTTTTATGACAGAACCAATTAGAAACTGCCATTTACTAGCTGGTTCATTTGGGAGTGCCGGTGCTTAGCTTCTAAAGTGTTGCTAAAGTTCTGGTGGCGAAAATTTCAGAACCCTAACAAAACTTTCAAAATTTCGTTATTGGAGATTTTTATGACAGAATCAATTAGAAACTGCCATTTACTAGCTGGTTCATTTGGGGGTGCCGGTGCTTTGTTTCTAAAGTGTTGCTAAAGTTCTGGTGGTAAAAATTTCAGAACCCTAACAAAACTTTCAAAATTTCGTTATTGGAGATTTTTATGACAATATCCATTAGAAACTGCCATTTACTAGCTGGTTCATTTGGAGGTGCTGGTGCTTTGCTTCTAAAGTGTTGCTAAAGTTCTGGTGGCGAAAATTTCAGAACCCTAACAAAGCTTTCAAAATTTCGTTATTGGAGATTTTTATGACAGAATCAATTAGAAACTGCCATTTACTAGCTGGTTCATTTGGAGGCGCTGGTGCTTTGCTTCTAAAGTGTTGCTAAAGTTCTGGTGGCGAAAATTTCAGAGTCCTAACAAAACTTTCAAAATTTCATTATTGGAGATTTTTATGACAGAACCAATTAGAAACTGCCATTTACTAGCTGGTTCATTTGGAGGCGCTGGTGCTTTGCTTCTAAAGTGTTGCTAAAGTTCTGGTGGCAAAAATTTCAGAACCCTAACAAAACTTTCAAAATTTCGTTATTGGAGATTTTTATGACAATATCAATTAGAAACTGCCATTTACTAGCTGGTTCATTTGGAGGCGCTGGTGCTTTGCTTCTAAAGTGTTGCTAAAGTTCTGGTGGCGAAAATTTCAGAACCCTAACAAAACTTTCAAAATTTCATTATTATTTCATTATTTGGAATTATTATGACGGAACCAATTCGAAACTGCCATTTACTAGGTGGTTCACTTGAGAATTATCTAATCTCCGGCACTTTAGTTGGCCCCTTTCCTGTACTTACGACACTTTCATGGCCAAGGGCGTCACCCCGCCAACCCAGCCCTCTGACTATCGCACTTTCCCTCGGCTCTTCCAAGGAATCATTGCACTTACTCTGAGCCCGAACCCAGTTTTAAATTGGCCAACCAGGGTATTGTTTTTTATGATGTTTAATCGATTTTAATGTTTTTATTATTTGTTGTTATTGGTTGTTTTTACTGTTTTATTTGTAATCCTTCGGCTTGTCCCTCTGTAAGCCGCCCCGAGTCCCTTCGGGGAGATGGAGGCTGGGTATAAAAATAAAGTTATTATTATTATTTTATTATTATTATTTAGGATTGTTATGAAAATTGGAAACGGCTATATGACTTGGGATTATGTGATTTGTTCTATGTGATTATGTAATTTTAATTAATATTACTGTTTAATTGTTATGTAATGGGATTTTATATCATTGGTTCATATTGTTGTTATTGAGACTGTTGGCATTGATTTGTTGCCTGCGTTAGCCGCCCTGAGTCCCCCCTCGGGGCTGAGAAGGGCCGGGTAGGAATGGTGTAAATAAATAATAAATTATTATTATTATTATTATTATGGAGGCAGGGTATAAAAATAAAATTGTTGTTATTATTATTATAACAAAATTTTGTAAGTTTTGTTAGAGTTCTGAAATTTTCACCACCAGAACTTTAGCCACACTTTAGAACAGTGATTGTCAACCTTTCTAATGCCGTGACCCCTAAATAAAGTTCCTCATGTTGTGGTGACCCACAACCATATTTTTGTTGCTGCTTCATAACGGTAATTTTGCTACTCTTATGAAGCATAATGGAAATATCTGATATGCAGGATGTATTTTCATTGTTCTGAATTGAACATAGTTAAAGCATAGTGACTGATCACAAAACAGTATGGACAATGGATGATGGGATTTGCAGTACCTTCAACCGATTCACCTCCAAGTTCCACAGACCACTGAGACCCCTACAAATTATTGACCTGGAACAAACTTAGCACAAAGAACCCCCAATGACCAACAGAAAATACTGGAGGGGGCTGGGAGGAATTGAGAATGATTTACGAGAGATGTAGTTCACCTTCATATGGAGAGCGCTGTGAACACAAACAACTGTACACTTGGACCCAACTTGGCACAAATACTCAATATGTCCAAATTTGAACACTTCACGACCCCCCGAAAATGGCCCAACGACCCCCCTGGGGGTTGCGACCCCCAGGTTGAGAACTGCTGCTTTAGAAGCAAAGCACCAGCGCCCTCTAGTGTTGTAAGTACTTAAGTACCATTTAGAATCATGGATTGGCCATGCCTAATATCACAGAGATGGATGGATGGCATGATGGATGGATGGCATCCTTGAAGTGACTGGACTGACCTTGAGGGAGCTGGGGGTGGTAACGGCCGACAGGGAGCTCTGGCGTGGGCTGGTCCATGAGGTCACGAAGAGTCGGAGACGACTGAACGAATGAACAACAACAACAACAATATCACAGAATCATAGATAGGGGCCGAGGTAGCACAGCAGGTTAAACCGCTAGCTGCAGAAAAACTTGCTGACTGGAAAATTGGCAGTTCGAAACCACGTGACCTCCACCAAATATGGAATTGGACCAAACCTGGCACACAGAGCCCCTCATGACCAGGAAAAAATATTTAGTTAATATTTAGCACGCTCTCAGGAGATTGGAGGGACTCATCCTCAGGCAAAACGCCTTGCCTCCTACCTTGATTTTGAACTCCCGCCGCAGGATCTTCTCCTTCCGCATTTTTTCCTTCTCGTCCTTTTTGGCCTGGACCCGCTTCCGTTGCTCGGCAAAGAGAGCCGAGAGGTTCCCATCGAGGGACATCATGGTCTCGTCATCCAAGTCATCGTCGCTGTCATCCCCTCCCTTGGATTCGACAAACGGTCAAAGTGAAAAGCGGTCCAGGGAGAGGCTTGGCATCATGGAAAGTGACATTGAGGGAGTTAAAGTGTTGAAGCCCAGAAAAGGACAGGGCCCTGATAGGGTGGTTTGGATGAAACCGGCAGCCGTTTGGGAGCTCCTGCTTACGTACTCCCTTCAGGGTTTGTGTCCAGATGGATTTGTTTTGAGATTTCAAGGGATGGTCGTAGATTACAGACCGTCCCCGTGTTACAAACATCCAATTTACAAATGACTCCTAGGGAGTTAAAGTATTGAAGCCCAGAAAAGGACAGGGCCCTGATGGGATGGTCTAGATGAAACCAGAAGCCGTTTGGGAGCTCCTGCTTACGTGCTCCCTCCAGGGTTAGTTTCCAGATGGATTTGTTTTGGGATTTCAAGGGGTGTTTTTAGATTACAGGCCGTCCCCATGTTACAAACATCAGACTTACAAACGACTCCTAGGGAGTTAAAGCGTTGAAGCTCAGAAAAGGACAGGGCCCTGATGGGATGGTCTGGATGAAACCGGCAGCTGTTTGGGAGCTCCTGCTTACGTGCTCCCTCCTGGGTTTGTGTCCAGATAATTAGTTTTAGGATTTCAAGGGGGTGTTTTAGATTACAGGCCGTGCCCGTGTTACAAACATCCAATTTACAAATGACTCCTAGGGAGTTAAAGCATTGAAGCCCAGGAAAGGACAGGGCCCTGATGGGGTGGTTTAGATGAAACCGGCAGCCGTTTGGGAGCTCCTGCTTACATGCTCCCTCCTGGATTTGTTTCCAGATGGATTTGTTTTGGGATTTCAAGGGGTGGTTTTAGATAACAGGCTGTCCCCATGTTACAAATATCTGACTTACAAACGACTCCTAATGAAGAATGGGGCTGAGACAACAGGAAAAGCAGAATTTGCACAGGAAAAATCACTAATAATAATAATAATAATAATAATAATAATAATAAATAATGCTCCTTGACTCAGTTCAGAAGTGGATTTCCCTTCCTTCTGAGGGGAAGATTCCTCTCAATTCCTGTTGTATCTGCCACGTTCTTAACTAGGAGTCGGATGTATGTAACTCGGGGACGGCCTGCAATTCCTCAGCAAAGCAAAGATGATGTTTCCTTGTGAAGGATTTGGGTTATCACGGCACAGGTCAATGACCCCCAGGGCCTCTGTGCTGCCCTCCCCTTCTTTGCCCACTGACCAGTGCATTGCCAGCCTGCAAAACGTTGGTCAGCATGGAGCGGAAGGCCTCGTCCGCCTCGCCCTCGTCTTCGCTCTCTGTCTCCGGAGCGTTGTCCTCCTCAGAGCTGTCTTCCTCGGCGGAACTCTCTCCGCTCATCCCATCGTCGCTCTCCTCCAAAAGACAGAAAGAAAAGATAAGGAATTTTCAAAAAGAGCGCGTCCTTCCATTGGGAAGCAAAAACTTTTCTATCCAGGACAGGCTTTAAAAGAGGAAGGTTTTAAAGGTCAAGTCAAGGGGTGAAGTGACTGGAGCGTTGAGTATGTTTTCAATCCGTTTATGTGGGGTTTAATTGTGAATGTTTCAGGCCATTGATATGCTTCTTCTCTCCACAAACATACAAACATACACCCAACTTAAAATGTTGGTGGGGTATCGAGGTCATTGACCCAGGAGGATAGGAGTTGTAGTCCACCCACATCCAAAGAGCCATGTATACCTATTAATGTATTATTATTATTATTGTTGTTGTTGTTGGTATTATTATTATTATATTTATTTATTATATTTATTTTTGGAGGGGAAAGGGGTGTGCGACCATTATGCGGTGAAAAAAGTAAAAAAAAAAAGACCTATCTTATCCCCAAGACAAAGATGAGTTCTGTGTTAAAAAATAATAATAATAATAATAATAATAATAATAATAGTGTTACATAGCGCTATAGGATGCTAGGAGTTTGGTTTCTGACCCTTTGGGTTGGAGAGTACTTTCCTCAGAAATTTATTTACTTATTATTTATTTAAAACTTTTACATCCCGATCTTCTCTACCTCCGTAGAGGGACTCAGACTGGCTGACAGCTAACAGTAAAAATCTAAAACATCATATATTAACAAATACATATAAAATAAATACATAAAAGCTGTTCGCCAAGATAAAAAACATGCCCAACTCAGTCCGTATATTCAGTCCATGTATTGTGGTCAATACTTTGGTCGGTTACCGGTCTCACCCATCATTCTGCAAAGGCTTTGTTCCACAACCAGGTTTTCGCTAATTTCCTACAGGTCAGGAGGGAGGAGGCAGATCTAATTTCATTCGGGAGGGAATTCTATAGCCAGGGGGCCACCACAGAAAAGGCCCTGTCTCTCGTTCCCACCAGATGTGACTGTGAAAGTGGCAAGACCGAGAGCAGGGCCTCTCCAAACGATCTTAACACTCAGGATGGTTCATAGGGGAGTCCCTTGCTTTACCTTATTCAGGTGGCAAAGAAGAGGAGCCCATGGGTGGAGGTGATTATGGAGATCCTCCTCTCCCTTCTGGTACAGTCAGAGAGCCTTCAATGAATTTTTCACCGGAGTATGCATAAAATCCCAAAATGAACAATGACTAATTCTAATGTTTAGCCTAAGAAAACTCTTGAACACAACTAGATTTCTCACCTCATCTGGCAAAGACTTCCTCTTCGTCTTCTGGGCCTCTTCGATAACCACAACTGCGCTTTCTTCATCCTGGTCTTGCTGTGGGTCGAGAACCTTGAGGAGAAACAAAGACGTGGCTGTGTAATTTTGTGAAAGATCCGGATCGTAGAACCACAGACGCCGAGGGTTGGCCATCGAAATTCAGTCCCCAAACACTCACGTCCAGAATGAGCCGCAGGGCAGCCTCCGTCATGTGCTGACACACGAGCGCATACACGCTTCTGCAGACCCGCCGGATCAATGCGCTGGACTGCGCCAGAAGGGAGAGGAGGACCTCCACAATCACCTCCACCCATTCGGGCTCCTCTTCTTCGCCGTCTGAATAAGATAAAGCAAGAGACTGAGATTCCCGGGGAAAGAATTCCTCTCTAACCAGAAGGGTCAGAAACCAAACTCCCAGCATCCTATAGCACTACGTAACATTATTATTATTATTATTATTATTATTATTATTATTATTATTATTATTTTCACCGCATAATGGTCGCACTCCCTTTCCCCCTTCAAAATAAATATAATAATAATACCAACAATACCAATAATAATACATTAGTTATAACGATAATACAATAGCATTATGTAACTATTATTATTATTATTTTCACCACATAATGGTTGCACTCCCTTTTCCCCACCAAAATAAATATAATAATAATACCAACAATAACGATAATAATACATTAGTTATAACGATAATACAATAGCACTATGTAACACTATTATTATTATTTTCACTGCATAATGGTCGCACTCCCTTTTCCCCACCAAAATAAATATAATAATAATACCAACAATAACAATAATAATACATTAGTTATAACGATAATACAATAGCACTATGTAACACTATTATTATTAGTTTCAATGCATAATTGTCACACTCCCCTTTCCCCTAAAATAAATATAATAATAATACCAACAATAACAATAATAATACATTAGTTATAACGATAATACAATAGCACTATGTAACACTATTATTATTATTTTCACTGCATAATGGTCGCACTCCCTTTTCCCCACCAAAATAAATATAATAATAATACCAACAATAACAATAATAATACATTAGTTATAACGATAATACAATAGCACTATGTAACACTATTATTATTATTTTCACTGCATAATGGTCGCACTCCCTTTTCCCCACCAAAATAAATATAATAATAATACCAACAATAACAATAATAATACATTAGTTATAACGATAATACAATAGCACTATGTAACACTATTATTATTATTATTATAATTATTTTCACCGCATAATGGTCACACTCTTTCCCCTCCAAAATAAATATAATAATAATAATACCAACAACAATAACAATAATAATACATTAGTTATAACGATAGTACAATAATACTATGTAACGATCTTTGTTCCTGGGTTATAAATGTCATTTCCTTATTGGTTCTATCCTAAAAACACTGGAAAATTTTATTCAACTGCACAAACTTTGCTTTTGTGGGAGGGACATCCTGCTATAGCACATTTTTGCTGTAGTACAGTCTGAGACTGATGGGTTCACCGATGGTTTAAGAGAATTGTGGGATTTCCTGGGGCACAAAGGGATGAAGATTCAAGTCAGGGAAATGATAGTTCTCTCTGGAAGAAACCTGACTCAAAAAGTGCAGGGCTTCAAGGTCAGTCAGAGGAGCCAGAAACTGCAACATCAGATAAGGAGTCAGGCAAAGAGATAAGTGATATGGGAGGTTCCCAGGGAAAAACACCTGGAGCTACGGAGATCAACAAACTCTTTGTTTACAGATTAGGGCAGAAAATGGTCAGAGGAGCCAGAAACAGCAACATTAGATAAGGAGTTGGTCAAGGAGCTAAATTATGCAGAAGGCTCCCAGGGAAAACACCTGGAGCTATGGAGATCAACAAAAGTCTTTGTTTACAGATTAGAGCAGAAAATAGTCAGAGGAGCCAGAAACAGCAACATTAGATAAGGAGGTGGGCAAAGAGATGTGATATGGAAGGCTCCCAAGGGAAAACACCTGGAGCTATGGAGATCAACAAAAGTCTTTGTTTACAGATTAGAGCAGAAAATAGTCAGAGGAGCCAGAAACAGCAACATCAGATAAAGAGGTGGGCAAAGAGATAAGTGATACAGAAGGCTCCCACGGGAAAACACCTGGAGCTATGGAGATCAACAAAAGTCTTTGTTTGCAGATTAGGGCAGAAAATACTCAGAGGAGCCAGAAATAGCAACATTAGATAAGGAGGTGGCCAAAGAGATAAGTGATACAGAAGGCTCCCAAGGGAAAACACCTGGAGCTATGGAGATCAACAAAAGTCTTTGTTTATAGATTAGGGCAGAAAATAGTCAGAGGAGCCAGAAAGAGCAACATTAGATAAGGAGGTGGGCAAAGAGATAAGTGATGCGGAACGCTCCAATGGGAAAACACCTGGAGCTATGGAGATCAACAAAAGTCTTTGTTTACAGATTAGAGCAGAAAATAGTCAGAGGAGCCAGAAACAGCAACATTAGATAAGGTGGTGAGCAAAGAGATGTGATACGGAAGGCTCCCAAGGAAAAACAACTGGAGCTATGGAGATCAACAAGTCTTTGTTTACAGATTAGAGCAGAAAATAGTCAGAGGAGCCAGAAACAGCAACATTAGATAAGGAGTTGGGATCTACAGATACCAATTGCTAAAAATTCCATTCTCAGACTGGGGAAGGGAAGCCAAGACGAGGAATTGCAATGATATCATTGTAATGATATAGCAATTAGAAGAGACTGTTCTGAACAAGACAATCTTCTCGGAATGGAACTCACCGGCAGAAACGGAAGTCTTCTTTTTCGGTTTCTCTCCAAAGGCTCTCTTGGTGCAGTTCTGGAGGTCGTTCAGGAGGCTCACACACTCAGCAGGAGACTAATCGGGAGGCAAATCCAGAGCGGAGAAGGCAAGAAGAGACCAAAAGACAAATATGGATGATTACACACATTTCTTCCTCTTCTTCCCTCCCAAAGACAGTTATATACAAGTTATATGTATACACATTATTATTAGCATAGCACAATCTTAGTATTATATATTACTATATTGTACCATACTGCAATATTATTAGTAATGTTACACAAAATCTGTAATACACAATTATTATATCATTATACTGTATTATTAGTAGAATTATATTGTATTACATTGTAATATTATTATCAATACTATATATAAATTCAATATATTATCATAGCATATTAGTATTATATAGTACTATTTTGTACTATACCGCTATACTGCAATATTATTATGTAATATCTAATTAGTGTATATACTTGAATATAAGCCTAGTTTTTCAGCCCCTTTTTTAGGCTGATACTCGAGTCAAGATTATTTATTCTTTTACTCTGTTTTTAGTATAATTTTATTACATGTATTATTTTACTCTATTATTATTATATTGACATTATTTTGCTCTATTATTCTATTTATTATTTTGCTCTATTATTACATTTAAAGTATTTTACCCTATTATTATTACATTTATTATTTTAATCTTATTATTATTATTATTACATTTACAGTATGTTACCCTATTATTGCTACATTTATTATTTTACTCCATTATTACTGTTTTTATTGCATTTTCATTATTTTACTCTATTATTTTTATTATTTTAATAATTATTATTTATTATTACTATTATTACTATTATTATTATTAACTTTATTTGTACCCCGCTAGCATCTCCCGAAGGACTCGATGCGGCTTACAAAGGCCAAGGCCTCAATACACAACATAACAATACAAAACCTAAAGAAAATTAAAACAATTAAAGCAATATTAAACAACAAACAATAAACAATACACCAAGACACAATGAAACTGGGCCGGGCCAGAGTAATGGGTACAGGAATTAAAAGTGCTGATGTGACATGTGATATATAAGGATTATAGGGCAAGTGCAGTGTGCAGTGTGCGGCAATCTTAGTTCTACTAAAGTGCTTCTGGGACTTGGTATTGGAGATTTCCTAATCGGGAAAGGCACATCAGAACAGCCATGTCTTCAAGTTCTTTCTAACGACTGCCAATGGAGGGGCCTGTCTAAGATCTTTGGGGAGGGTGTTCCAGAGTCGGGGGCCACCACAGAAAAGGCCCTGTCTCGTGTCCCCACCAACGCGCTTGCGACGCAGGCGGGATCACGAGCAGGGCCTCTCCAGATGACCGAAGTGAACGCGTGGGTTCGTAGATGGAAATGCGGTCACGCAGGTAGGAGGGTCCCAAACCGTTCAGGGCTTTGTAGGTAAGCATCTGCACCTTAAATTGGGCTCGGAAAATAAACGGCAGCCAGTGGAGCTCCTTAAACAGGAGGGTTGACCTCTCTCTGTAGTGGGCCCCAGTTAACATCCTGGCTGCTGCCCGTTGGACCAATTGGAGTTTCCGAGCCGTTTTCAAGGGCAGCCCCATGTAGAGCGCATTGCAGTAGTCCAATCTGGAGGTGACCAAGGCATGGACCACTCCGGCCAGATCCGCCTTCGCGAGGTACGGTCGCAGTTGGCGCATGAGTCTCAGTTGTGCGAAAGCCCTCCCAGACACCGCCGACGCCTGAGCCTCAAGCGTAAGTGATGAATCCAAGGAGGACTCCCAAACTGCGGACCTGTGGCTTCAGGGGGAGTGTAACCCCGTCCAACACAGGTTGCCACCCTATACCCGGTCTGGTTTGCGATCGACCAGGAGGATCTCTGTCTTGTCGGGATTGATCTTCAGCTTGTTCCTCCTCATCCAGATAGACACAGCGGCCAGGCACTCGTCTAGCACCCGAGAGGCCTCCTTGGAGTTGGGTGGAAAAGAGTAGTAGAGTTGTGTGTCATCTGCATAGAGATGGCACCCAACTCCAAAACTCCGGATGACCTCTCCCAGCGGTTTCATGTAGATGTTAAAAAGCATGGGAGAAAGAATAGAGCCTTGCGGGACCCCACAGGTCAAAGGCCAGGGATCCGAGCAGGCGTCTCCCAGCTTCACCATCTGGGATCGACCCTCCAAGAAGGACCGGAGCCACGACAGAACCGTGCCCCCGAGACCCATCCCAGAGAGTACATTTACATCGAAGGAGGTTAGAATAATGGTTTAATAAGAGTTGGACAGTCTTATATTAAATTACAGTTTTATGTAAATATTCAGAAACATTTAGCCTATCGATACCTCAATTAATGTAATTTTATTGGTATCTATTTTTTATTTTGAAATTGACCCATAGCGGATGCATTTCCCACCCTCAGCTTATACGTTTTCCCAGTTTTTTGTGATAAAATTAGGTGCTTCAGCTTATATTCGGGTTGGCTTATACTTGAGTATATATGGTAATAGATTGTATTGTATTATTATTAGTATTATATTGTATTTCATTATTTCAATATTATGTGTGCATACAATATATTACATTATTAGCTTAGCACAATATTAGTAATATACGTTACTATATCGTACTATATCAGTACACTGCATTATTATTATTATGTCATATCTAATTATTATATTGTATTATTAGTATTGTATTACATGGTAATACTATTATCAATATACACAAATTCACATACAATACATAAACATTAAAAAACATTTATCAAAATATTAAAATACACCATTGAATGAAACCCAGCAAAAAAGAAACGACCTATTTTTTTTCACCACATAATAGTCGCATCCCATTTTTTACTCAACAAAAAGGGGGTGGGGTAATAAAAAGTGCGACTATTATGTGATGAAATGCGGGAGTTAAATTTCAAAGCCACAGATGTCCATCAGGGCTGGTGTTACCTTGAAGAGGTGGATGCCCACCAGCAGCAAGAGGTGCTGGAAGGCGGTGGTCTTCAAGGTGAGGGTCTTCTGCTCTCTCCTCCGGAGGGCTTCCACCGTCTGCAACATCCTGCGGGGAAGGAGAAGAGTCAAAGATTGGGAGGTCCGTAAGAGGCAAATCGGGTGAAGGTACTGCAAATCCCATCATCCATGGCAAGTTTGGTGCAGATTTGCCACGGGGACCGTCTGTACATGCTTTCCATGACTGAGACCCCATCAGTGGTTCTTACCGGTCCCAAGCGAACTGGGCCTCTTCGCTGAACGGTGTCACGGCTTCGACGTGCTTCTTGTCGGAGAGGAGAGTGTTGGCGTACTGGACGGCCACGTAGATCCACGGCTCCCCGCTGGCAGCCAAGCCGTGGAGGTGCTTCTTCCGCATCTCTTCGGCCTCGGCAGAGTCTCCCAGGGCAGGCATTGTGTTCAGGTGCTGAAGCAAACTGAGGAAGAAGACGTGGTCAGAAAGAGAAGGACGAAATTCATACAGATCTCCCTTTCCCTTCTCTTCCCTCCAATCAGATTCTGCCCAGCATCCCCCACAAAGAGAACACCCCGTATTTCCTATTTGTGATTAACTGCATTTCATCAAATAGTCACTACTGTGCAATAACGGCACCCATATCTTTTGGGATGCAAAGACAGATTTTTTTTCACCACGTAATAGTCGCACTCCCCCTTTTTCGATCAAAGGAATAAATAGACAAGGTTAGAGAAGGAAAAAAGAAACCGGAAAATCAAAGGTAGTTTTTATCACCACGTAATAGTCACAGCACCTTTTTGATCAAAGGAATAAATAGACAAGGTAAGAGACAGAAAAAAGAAACTGAAGAATCAAAGACTTTTTTAACCACGTAATAGTCGTACTCCCCATTTTGATCAAAGGAATAAATAGAAAAGGTAAGAGAAGGAAAAAAGAAACTGGAGAATCAAAGGCTTTTTTCACCATGCAATAGTTGTACTCCCCTTTTTGATCAAAGGAATAAATAGACAAGGTAAGAAGGAAAAAACTGGAGAATCAAAGGCTTTTTTTTACCATGTAATAGTTGTACTCCCTTTTTGATCAAGGGAATAGACAAGGTAAGAGAAGGAAAAAAGAAACTGGAGAATCAAAGGCTTTTTTTTTCACCCTGTAATAGTCGTACTCCCCTTTCTGATCAAAGGAATAAACAGACAAGGTAAGAGAAGGAAAAAAAAGAAACTGGAGAATCAAAGCTTTTTTTTTCACCACGTAATAGTCACACCCCTTTTCTGATCAAAGGAATAGACAAGGTAAGAGAAGGGAAAAAAGAACTGAAATATCAAAGGCAATTTTTTTCACCACGTAATAGTCGCACCCACCTTTTTTGATCAAAGGAATAAAGAGACAAGCTAAGAGAAGGAAAAAGAAACTTGAGAATCAAAGGCAGATTTTTTTTCACCATGTAATAGTCGCAAAGCCAATACCTGAAAAATGAGTCTGCAGTCGCTGCACGAGTCGACTCATTCAGAGGCACCGAGGGGACGGTTTCCGTCTCTGGTATTTTGGAGGTTGTTTTCCTGGTCTTGAAAAACGCATGGAAGAAGCAGAACCTGGAAGAGCAAGGCAGAGATAGATGTCTCAATAGGGGCTGCAAAAGGAAGCGGACTGGCAACTCTAGCTGTACAGAGGCTTTCTAGACCTGTGTGGGCACCCACAACCTTATGCATTTGGTACCATTAAAAAAATGACTTTTTCAAATAACCTGGCCAATGACAGGGGCACAAGCTAGTGTTTGTGTGCATGTACATATATGTGTGTGTGTGTGTGTGTGTGTGTGTGTGTGTATATATATATACACACACGTATATGTGTATATTAGGCTTGGTTGATCCAAAAAAATGGTTCAAAACTTGTTTCAGATGTAGGTGGTTCAATTCTAAAGTCAATTCTGATTTTCACAAAAAAAATGTTCAAAACTTTTCAAAACTTCCGAGACTTCTGAATCTTTTCGTTAATGGTTTGAAAGTGTTATTTCCTGTTTAATTGGGTGGTCTTTAATTCGAAAGTAGTTGTTTTCCCCGGAAGCGGGGAAAAGCGAGTGGAGGAAATTCCTCCCTTCTCTGGTTTAAAACTGGCTTCTCTGGCTTGAGCCGAGGCCAGGGACCAGAAGTGGGGAAAATCTGAATCATTTCCGACTCACTTCATGAGTCGTAACAAAAATGGCGGAAAAAGCTTCAGAAGGGCAAAGGGACTTCCGGTTTTCTTAAAAACTTCAAAATTACTTCAAAAAGGTAATTTTTCCGACTTTATTCTTAATTACGAAGATTCCGATGGCACCTAACCATGCCTAGTGTGTGTGTGTGTGTGTGTGTGTGTATATATCTATATATTCAGATTAACTTCAAAATTCAGCAGCAGATCAGTTGCACAACTTCAGCGCTTTCCAGTAGCTTCTTCCTGCACAGTATTTTCAGTCAACTGCTCCCACAGCCTGCAGTCGACTCTGGAACCTTTTACAGACATTTGAGCACATGCCCGGACATTGTCAGTTTTACCATTGTCTTTCCCCCAGTCTAGATATTACAGACTTACCACAGCATACAGTTATATCTTGTCTTAGCAGACAGGTTCTTTTAATTACATATAGCCTTCGACGAACAACATCACAGCACAAAGAGAGAGAATACACTGTACATGACTTCCTTATATACAATTCTATACAATTACACATAGCAATCTCTGATTGGTTCCCAACTCATTAACTTAACTCAGACCCAGGATTACATCATTCACAATCACCTGGACTAGGCCAGAACACATTCCCCAAATGATTCCCTATATACAGTTAATGCATGACTCAGCATTCCCAATAGAAGCCCATTAGCAGTGGGCTCAGCTATATTACATTACAATATATTGTAAAACCTGACATATATCTATATATATCTGTTGTTACACTTTTAAAATGCACCTGTTTTGACTTACAAACAGATTCAACTTAAGAACAAGCCTATAGAACTGATCTCTTACCTGGCAATGTCAATCACAAACTCTTCTTCCCTCTTTATCTGTGGATTCTCGGCGATGCCAACGAGACGGGCAATGAGCCACTTCCTCAGCCGCGTCACGGTGTGCTCCGTCAATTCCCTGCATCAACAGAAAGAAAATGAATCCCCAAGGCTGAGACCCTTGTCTTGTCCCTTGGATACTATACTGTATGACCCTACCCGCTTTGATGATAGCCCTGAGTCCCCTCGGGGTGATAGGACGGAATATAAACAAAGATTATTATTATTATTATTATTATTATTATTATAAACACAACAAGGTGAGTCCACAGCAGACACTCTGCTGGCTGTTGTATTGTATTATTATTATTATCTGGTCGCATTCAAACCCCTCGTTCTGAGAGCGACGCCTTACGTGTCCGTCTTCTTCTCGTTCTGCTCCTGCCGCTTGGTGGCAAACTCCACGCAGGAGTCGAGGTCCGGCGCCAGAAACATGCCCTTGATCCACTGGATGTAGCTGAGCAGGGCGTCGGGAAGCAGATGCCTGGCCACCCTCCAGAAGCTGGGCACGACAGGATAGCCATGGTTGGTGAGGGTGGAGAAGCCCACCATGACGGCCACCTGCTTCTTGGGGTCGCCACAGCCTTCGAGGAACGAGCCCACCAAGGCTTCCATTTCGGGGGCAAACTTAAACCTGTTGGGGAGCTGAAAAGACATCCGCAAGTTTGCTCTAGATGCCCCATCAGTGGGGTTCAGTCTGCTCTCTGGCTGTAGGGTAAACTACAACCCCCACTCTGGTGAGCCAGTCCCCTCAAACCCTTCCAGTAGGTTGAGTGAGTCATAGAGGTTCTGTGGGCCAACCCCGCTTCTCTGGTGTGGGTGAACTACAACTCCCAGAAAGGAAGGTCAGTTCCCCTCAAACCCTTCCAGTAATCACATTTCAGCATATCAGGTCTGTGTGCCAAGTTTGGTCCACAGCCATTGGTGTTTGGTTTCACAGTGCTCTCTAGATGTAGGTGAACTACAACTCCCCCAAATCAAGGTGAATATTCCCCAAAGACCTCCAGTGCATTTTGCCCATCACGGGGCCCTGTGTGTCAAGTTAGTTCAGGGTCCATTTTTGGTGGAGTTCAGAGTGCTCTTAGATTGCAGGTAAACTATACATCTCAGTACCCACAACTCCAAAATGTCCATACCAATTCTCCTCAAAACCTACCAGTATTCAAATGTGCGCACATCGGGTATGCATGCCAAGTTTGGTCCAGATCCATTGTTGTTTGGGTTCATAGTGCGCTCTGGATGTAGGTGAACTACAACTCCTCTAAATCCTTCCAAAGAAGGAGGGCCATTGGTGTCTCTTGAGTGGTGGGAGCTACAACTGTTTGTGGAGGCCGGAGCTTGTCTGTGAAAGTGGACATCCCAGCCACATTCAGATTTTCATTTTTATTATGTGTATAGAAGATATAGAAACTGTATATACTCGAGTATAAGCCTAGTTTTTCAGCCTCTTTTTTTAGGCTGAAAAAGCTCCCCTCAGCTTATACTCGAGTCAAAGTTATTTATTATTTTACTCTGTTATTACTATTATTTTTATTACATTTATTATTTTACTCTATGGTTGGTATTATTACATTTACATTATTTTACTCTTATTATTATTTTATTACATTTATTTTATTCTATTTATTATTATTATTACATTTATTATTTCACTTTATTATTATTGTTATTACATTTATTATTTCACTTTATTATTATTATTACATTTATTATTTCACTTTATTATTATTGTTATTACATTTATTATTTTACTTTATTATTTTTATTATTATTACATTTATTATTTTACTTTATTATTCTTGTTATTACATTTATTATTTTACTCTATGATTGGTATTATTACATTTACATTATTTTACTCTTATTATTATTTTATTACATTTATTTTATTCTATTTATTATTATTATTACACTTATTATTTCACTTTATTATTATTGTTATTACATTTATTATTTTACTCTATTTATTATTATTATTACATTTATTATTTTACTTTATTATTATTGTTATTACAATTATTATTTTACCCTGTTATTACTATTATTTTTATTACATTTATTCTTTTACTCTATTATTGGTAGTATTACGTTTACATTATTTTACTCTATTTATTATTATTACATTTATACTTTTACTTTATTATTATTGTTATTACATTTATTATTTCACTTTATTATTATTGTTATTACATTTATTATTTTACTTTATTATTGTTATTACATTTATTATTTTACTTTATTACTGTTATTGAATTTATTATTTCACTTTCTTTCTTATTATTGGAAGGATATGTAAGCACATTAACACTGAAAAAGGTTAGAATAATAGTTTAATCAAAGTTGATTAGTCTTCCTTTAAATTACAGTTTTATGTAAGCATTGAAAAACATTTATACTACTGTTTCTTCAATTAATGTAATTTTATTGGTATCTATATTGATTTTGTATTAACAGTAGCTGCTGCATTTCCCGCCCTCGACTTATATTCGAGTCAATACGTTTTCCCATTTTTTGGTGGTAAAATTAGGTGCCTCGGTTTATATTTGGGTTAGCTTATACTCGAGTATATACGGTATACAGAAAAGATAGATAGAAGATATAATATAATGTAATAAGTTGTATAATGCTGCTGCTGATGCTAATAATAATAATTCTGCAATAAGTATTATTGGGCTATATGGCCATGTTCTAGAAGCATTCTCTCCTGACGTTTCGCCTGCATCTATGGCAAGCATCCTCAGAGGTAGTGAGGTCTGTTGGAATTAGGACAATGGGTTTATATATCTGTGGAATGACCAGGGTGGGACAAAGGGCTCTTGTCTGCTGGAGCTAGGTGTGTCCATTTAGCGAACCATGCTTCATCCCTCACAGATAAGATTTTGTTGTCACTCACCTTTGTTGACACAACATGGACCCCGTAGTGTCGCATGACTTCCCCTTGAAGAACCATCTTGAGCTGTTTGAGAGATAAGAGCGGGAGAGCGCTGCCCAGCAACCGGTAGCACATATAACTAGGACAGAACAAAACAAAAAGGATTTTGAATAAAGATGATGGCTAGTAGAGTATCTCCACATTTGGCGCTTGCCGAGAGCCTATGAAGGCCTGCCAAGATCGAGGATACTATCCCATAATTGATTAATTGTGGCATCAAAACTGTGTATGTATGGGTCAGGAGCAACTTGAGAAACTGCAAGTCGCTTCTGGTGTGAGAGAATTGGTCATCTGCAAGGACGCTGCCCAGGGGACGTTGCACGGATGTTTTACCACCCTTGTGGGAGGCTTCTCTCATGTCCCCGCATGAGGAGCTAGAGCTGACAAAGGGAGCTCATCCCCATTCTCCCCGGATCCGAATCTCAGATCTGTCAGTCTTCAGTCCTTACCGGCATAAGGGTTCAACCCACTGCACCACCAGGGACTCCTATGAAAACTATGACAGTGCTTATTGTAATGTTATTTTGTTATTGTATTCATGTGCTTTTTTAATGTAATTTTGATGATGTTGCTTGTTGTTTATGTTTTGGTTTTATTTTGATGTAATATGTTGTCCAGGCTTGGCCCCATGTAAGCGGCTCTGAGTCCCCATTGGGGAGATGGTGGCGGGGCATAAATAATAATAATTATTATTATTATAATTATTATTATTATTATTATTATTATTGTTATTATTACTAGCTGTCCCCTGCCACGCATTGCTGTGACCCACATGGGGGTTCTGTGTGGGAGGTTTGGCCCAATTCTATCGTTGGTGGGGTTCAGAATGCTCTTTGATTGTAGGTGAACTATAAATCCCAGCAACTACAACTCCAAATGTCAAGATTCTATTTCCCCCAAACTCCACCAGTGTTCACATTTGGGCATATTGAGTATTCGTGTAGAGTTTGGTCCAGATCCATCATTGTTTGAGTCCACAGTGCTCTCTGGATGTAGGTGAACTACAACTCCAAAACCAAAGGACACTGCCCACCAAACCCTTCCAGTATTTTCTGTTGGTCATGGGAGAACTGTGTGCCAAGTTTGGTTCAATTCCATCATTGGTGGGGTTCAGAATGCTCTTTGATTGTAGGTGAACTATAAATCCCAAATGACAAAATCAATTTTTGAGTGAAGGACATACATTGGGTTGTTAGGTGTCTTGTGTCTAAATTTGGTGTCAATTCAACAACTCCCAAATTACAAAATCAATCCTCCCCCAATGTGTTTGCATTGGGTATTTGTGCCCAGTTTGGTCCAGTGAATGAAAATACATCTTGCATACCTGATATTTACATTATGATTTATAACAGTAGTAAAATGAGTGTTATGAAGTAGCAATAAAAACAATGTTATGGTTGGGGGTCACCACAACACGAGGGACTGTATTAAGGGCATTAGGAAGGTGGAGAACCATTGTAGTAGAGGATAAAGACAATAATAATAATAATAATAATATCAGCAGTACTGGAGCCTGCGTGTTTATCTCTTTCTCTGAAAACAGATCACAGAACATTTCCAAAGTTCAAAAAGGATGATTTGTGAGACCTGCAGGGTCCGGCGTGGTCGGCGAGCAGCCCGTTTTCGACAACGTCCGTCCAGAACAGCTCAAAGCGGCCTTCCTGAAGGGCCACCTTCATCAAGTCCAAGCCGACGGTTGGAAGGCCCCGATCCTTGCGTTCGGTCTTGGCCGCCATTTTCAACACCTCCACCAATCTCGAGGGAAGAACCAAAGAAAGAGTAAGTCTGAGCCTCTTTGCTTAGATGGAGAAATAAAGCTCACAGCTGAGAGCGCTGTGCAACTAGCCGACCACAGATCTGGACCAAAATTGGCACTAAATATGGACAAGTTTGAATACAGGTTATAAAGACACTTGCATTTTGCCATCAAGCCTTCTTCTTCTTCTTCTTCTTCTTGTTATTATTATTATTATTATTATTAAGACACTTGCATTGTGCCATCAAGCCTTATTATTATTATTATTATTATTAAGACACTTGCATTTTGCCATCAAGCCTTATTATTATTATTATTACTATTATTATTATTAAGACACTTGCATTTTGCCATCAAGCCTTATTATTACTATTATTATTACTATTATTATTATTATTATTATTAAGACACTTGCATTTTGCCATCAAGCCTTATTATTATTATTATTACTATTATTATTATTATTATTAAGACACTTGCATTTTGCCATCAAGCCTTATTATTATTATTATTATTATTATAAAGACACTTGCATTTTGCCATCAAGCCTTATTATTATTATTATTATTATTATTATTATAAAGACATTTGCATTTTGCCATCAAGCCTTATTATTACTATTACTATTATTATTATTATTATAAAGACACTTGCATTTTGCCATCAAGCCTTATTATTATTATTATTATTAAGACATTTGCATTTTGCCATCAAGCCTTATTATTACTATTACTATTATTATTATTATTATTATTATAAAGACATTTGCATTTTGCCATCAAGCCTTATTATTACTATTACTATTATTATTATTATTATAAAGACACTTGCATT
Organism: Anolis sagrei ordinatus; assembly: GCF_025583915.1. Lineage (NCBI taxonomy): Eukaryota > Metazoa > Chordata > Lepidosauria > Squamata > Anolidae > Anolis > Anolis sagrei. The sequence goes on along the minus strand of NW_026844589.1, from coordinate 3,010,529 downwards.
TTGTCTTCAAACCTTACTATTATTATTATTATAAAGACACTTGCATTTTGCCATCAAGCCTTATTATTATTATTATTATAAAGACATTTGCATTTTGCCATCAAGCCTTATTATTACTATTACTATTATTATTATTATTATAAAGACACTTGCATTTTGTCTTCAAGCCTTATTATTACTATTACTATTATTATTATAAAGACACTTGCATTTTGCCATCAAGCCTTATTATTATTATTATTACTATTATTATTATTAAGACACTTGCATTTTGCCATCAAGCCTTATTATTACTATTATTATTACTATTATTATTATTATTATTATTAAGACACTTGCATTTTGCCATCAAGCCTTATTATTATTATTATTATTATTATTATTATTATTTATTATTATTATTATTAAGACACTTGCATTTTCACATCAAGCCTTATTATTATTATTATTATTATTAATAAGACACTTGCATTTTGCCATCAAACATTATTATTATTATTATTATTATTATTATTATTACTACTACTACTACTATTATTATTATAAAAACATGCATTTTGCCATCAAGCCTTATTATTATTATTATTATTATTATTATTATTATTATTATTATTATGACCCTTGCATTTTGCCATCAAGCCTTTGGAAGCTTCAGTGCTTTATGCTTGTTGATGTTTTTTGAGTCTTCTCTTTCCGACTTACCGGGGAATATTCTCCTCGGTGACGACAGCCGACGTGCCCAGGAGCGCCTTCAGCTTTTCTGGACCCAGGACCCTTGGGAACTTCTGGATGCCCACCAGCAAGAGATACAGCTGCCCCGGGGTGCTGAAAGCAGCGCTGAGCTCATCTTCCAAGATACCAAAGAGCACCTCTTCGAACACGGTTTCCGGGATCTAAGAGCAGAGAGGCAGAAGTGAGCCACTTCCTTGAATTCCCAGGCTGGGGAAAAAGGCAGGATGCCTCTCCGAAAGAGCTAAAGGCCTCTGGGACTGAGGAAGGGCAGCGTCAACACAGACCAGGATGGACCTACAAAGCAACGCAGTGGCTTTAAGAGGCCTGTAATGTTGCCATTACCTCGGCGACAATGTCCGCCAGTGTCTTGCGGGGGAGATCCTTCAGGTGGGCATGATGCTCAGAAAGGCTTTGGAGGAGCTGGACGCACTCGGAGAGGGCCTTGGGCTCCTAAACAAGAGAAAAACATTGTAATTTATATTATTTTCTATTGCTTTGTATTGTTTGTTTATTGCTTTTCTGTTTTGATGTGTTATTGGGCTTGGCCTCATGTAAGCTGCTCCAAGTCCCTTGAGGAGATGGTGGTGGGGTATAAATAAAGTATTATTATTATTATTATTATTATTATTATACTAGCTGTCCCCTGCCACACGTTGCTGTGGCCCAGTCTGGTGATCTGGAAAATAAAGTAATGAGAAAGTGTTGGTTTCTCATATATGTAATTCCTTTATGCTTGTGGGTAAACAGTATTTCTTGTTGTTTCTTTGTCAGTGTTGATGTGGAGAGTGTCTGGTTTGCTCACCCTGGAACATGCAACATATACTTGTCCTTCTTTAAGGGTCTCTTTCAAATCTGTGATACTATATCTGTGTGTGTATGAGAATCATATCTATCTATCTATATTTATGACTGGATGGCTCTCTGTCAGGAGGGCTCTGATTCCATTTTCTTGCCCTGGTGAAGGGAGTTGGACTGGATGGCCTTAAGTATTTTCTGTTGGTCATGGGGGTTCTGTGTAGGAAGTTTGCCCCATTTCTGTCGTTTGTGGGTTTCAGAATGCTCTTTAATTGTAGTGAACTATAAATCCCAGTAACTACAAATCCCAAATGTCAAGGTCTATTTCCTCCAAACTCCATCTGTGTTCATATTTAGGCATATGGAATTTTTGTGTCAAGTTTGGTCCAGATCCATCATTGTTTGAGTCCACAGTGCTCTCTGGATGTAGGTGAACTACAACTCCCAAACTCAAGGTCAATGCCCACCAAACCCTTCCAGTGTTTCTGTTGGTCATGGGAGTACCATATGCCATGTTTGGTTCAATTCCATCATTGGTGGAGTTCAGAAGGCTCTTTGATTGTAGGTGAACTATAAATCCCAGCAACTACAACTCCCAAATGTCAAGTTCTATTTTCTCCAAACTCCACCTGTGTTCACATTTGGGCATATTGAGTATTCGTGCCAAGTTTGGTCCAGATCCATCATTGTTTGAGTCCACAGTGCTCTCTGGATGTAGGTGAACTACAACTTCTAAACTCAAGGTCAATGCCCACCAAACCCTCCCAGTGTGTTCTGTTGGTCATGGAAGTCCTGTATGCCATGTTTGGTTGAATTCCATCATTGGTGGAGTTCAGAATGCTCTTTGATTGTAGGTGAACTATAAATCCCAGTAACTACAACTCCCAAATGTCAAGGTCTATTTTCCCCAAACTCCATCTGTGTTCATATTTGGGCATATGGAATATTCGTGCCAAGTTTGGTCCAGATCCATCATTGTTTGAGTCCACAGTGCTCTCTGGATGTAGGTGAACTACAATTCCCAAACTCAAGGTCAATGTCCACCAAACCTTTCCGGCATTTTCTGTTGGTCATGGGAGTTCTGTGTGCCAAATTGGGTTCAATTTCATCGTTGTTGGAGTTCAGAATGCTCTTTGATTGTAGGTGAACCATAAATCCCAGCAACTACAACATTCCTGGATGCAAAGACAAACCTATAATTGCACACAAAAGATCCAGAAATTTAAGGGACCTTTTGATCCATTCTGAATATAACTCTCCTACTACATCCCACAATCTTACCACTAGGGGTCACACTAGCTGTGGACACTGTAACTGTTGTCAACAATCACTCAAGATTAAAATATACTCTCATCCAACACTTAACATCAAGATTACCTTGCAACATTTAACAACATGTTCCACTGATAATGTAATTTACCTATTAGAATGCTCCTGCAAGCTATTATATGTTGGAATGACTACTAGACCCCTTAAAACCAGGATAAATGAACATCGTTCACGCATAAGGAATGGGTCCACTGACTCTTCACTATATGTACATTTCAATGAAAAAGCTCATACACACCATAGCTTTAAATTTTGCGCTTTAGAAAAAATATTACCCAGACCTAATGCAGATGTAAAAAAACTCCTTCTACAAAGAGAATCTTTTTGGATCTTTAAACTACAAACACTGGTTCCACAAGGACTAAATGATAAAATTGAATACACTTGTTTCTTGTGAAATGTAGTTCTACTTAAGAGGTAGCCTAGGTATGACTCATTGCTCGTTATAGAACTCCTCCAGAACAGAGCCTGTACTATTGAAGAGAGTGTAAAGAGAGTGTAAGTAGAGTAGCATGTTTCTTTATTGTTATTATAGAATGTTTCACTAGAAATGTGAATTGGGGAGTTTCATGTATCTATTGTGTATGTTATTTTTACTCCTTTATTTAGTGCATTATATATATGTGATAACATCCTGAAGAAGATAATTTTTCGAAACAAGGAGAACATACCGGGAGACCTTGTAGAAATTGTGAAATTGTGTTACCTAAGGAAGACTCTGCTGCATAAGAAGTACTCCTTAAAGACTGTGTTGCTAAAAGAAGAATTCTTTTGAGGATAAAGACAGAGACTGTTGAATTCCTGCACTGAAATCTGACTCCAGGAAAGGATGGACTTTATTATCTCTAGTCTACTATTCATTACTCTATGTTGATAAGATAACCTACATTTACTTATAATGTGCTGATAACATTACTGTTAAATGCTATAAATGCTATAAAGTCTAGACAATTTACTCCATTAGAGAACATATTACCTTGATTTATATTATTTTCTTGAGAGTCTTATAAAATACACATACATACATTCTTGTTTCTAAACTACAAATCCCAGCAACGGCAATTCCCAAATGATAAAATCAAAACATTTTGGGTGAAGGGCATACATTGTGTTGTTCGGTGTGTGCTGTCCAAATTTGGTGTCAATTCGCCCACTGGTTTTTGAGTTCTATTAATCCCACAAACGAACATTACATTTTTATTTATATAGAAGCAATATAATACTAATAGTAATACAATATAATTATATATTGTATATTACATGTAATATCACTAATAATATTACAGTATAGTGGTATAGTACAATATGGGAATGTATAATAATGCCAATAATGTAATATATTGTATTCACATATAACTTGTAAGCCGCGGAGTCCCCTTTGGGGTGAGAAGGGCGGAATATAAATGTCGTAAACAAACAAATAAATAAAGTCAAATGCTTGCAGTCGGACTTTGCTGAGAGCGTGGTTTCGCTGAGAAAGGACTCCGCTGTAGTTCAGTGGCTTCTGGGACACTCGCTATCCAGAGCGCAGTGGATCAGGGAGGGCGTGAGTCGGAAACTATAAATCATTTCACGAAACCGTCCCGTGACAAGAGTTGCTTGGGAGGCAATGCCAAAAGAACCACCATATTTCACCATATGAAATTTCATCTATGCGGACTACAGTGCCATCACCACTCAAGCAGGGAGCTTTGAAATGGTTGAACTCTACAAATACGTAAACATGTTTGTTTATGTTTATTTATGGTGTTGATTCATACCCTGCTTCCCCCCCCCCCCCCCCCCCCCCCCGGTCGGCTTTACCTTTGCGAGGCGTCCGGACTGGAACAGAGCCAACACTCCAAAGAAGTTTCCAAACAGAGCGTTTCGGAAGAGCTTCTAAAATGACAATTAAAAAAAATATATCAGTTTGGAAACTGGGGGTGGCAACGGCAGTCTTATACTCAAAATGCTTCCAGGACTGTGGGTGAACTACAACTCCCACAATGCCAGGCGATCCCCGAAAAACTCCATCAGTACTTAAAGTTTGTTATGTTGGCCAAGTTTGCTCTCGATGCATCATCGGAGGGGTTTAGTTTACCCTCTGGCTGTAGGGTAAACTACAACTCCCACTTTAAGTACTGAGTTAACCAGGGACCGAAGATCCTGCCTCTTGTCTTACCTTCTTCACTTTGCCAAGGCTGTATTTCTCTTTGATTTCGTCCAGAGCCGAGAGGAGGGAGATCTCCTCGAAACCTTGCAAAACCTAAAGAGAGGGAAGGGAGGAAGGAAGGGAGGAAACACACTTCCTCGTCAGAGCTTTCCGGGAAGCAGCAATCGTCACAGCATAATTGTGGGATTTGGAAGGAAGCAACTGGACAGGGAAATTTCCAATCCAATGAATTGCATTACAACCACAAACCAGGAGTTTAAAACAGGATTTAAACAAAACGTAATTGGGGGACTGACTCAACATGATGGGAGTTGTAGTTCCATCTTGATGCAGAGTGAACTACAACTCCCATCATGTTGAGTCAGTCTCCCAGTTACGCTTTGTTTGCTGTGCACCGTAGGAAAGGGTTAAGCGAGAGGCAGTAGGCGGGGTGATGCAAATTCCATACAAATGGAGAGAGAAAGGAACACTGGGATGTTAAAAATGTAATACAACTGTTCGGTTGCCTGACACGATAAATAAAATACCATATGAAAGGGTTAATGGAGAGGCAGTGACTGGGGTGATGCAAATTCCTCACCAATGGAGAGAGAAAGGAACACTGGGATGTGGCACTCACTATAACAACCCTCTCCACTATGTTCAGTTGCTTCTCAATTTTGCTCTTTGCTGTGTACCAAAGGAAAGAGTAGGAAAGGGTTAAGGGAGAGAGAGCGGGCAGTGTGATGCTAATTCCACACACATGGAGAGAGAAAGGAACACTGGGATGTGGCACTCACTATAACAGCCCCTCTAGTATGTTCAGTTGCTGCTCAATTTTGCTCTCTTTGCTGTGCGCCATAGGAAAGGGTTAAGGGAGAGGCAGTAGGCGGGGGTGATGCAAATTCTACACCAATGGAGAGAGAGAGGAACACTGGGATGCAGGACTCACTATAACAGCTCCCTCCAGTATGTTCAGTTGCAGCCCAATTGCGCTTTCTTTGCTGTGCGCCATAGGAAAGGGTTAAGGGAGAAGCAGTGGGCGGGGTGATGCAAATTCCACACCAATGGAGAGAAAAAGGAACACTGGGATGTACTGCTTACTAATGTCGTTGGAAGGAGGGCCCCTGGTGTCTCCTGAGTGGTCGGATTTAAAGCTGTTTGTGGGGATGGGAGGTTGTCTTTGCAAATGGACACAGATGTATTATTAATAATTATTATCAATTATTATATTAGGTGTATAGATAAAAGATAGATCGATGTTTGTGTGTTCTTGTCTGTGTAATTTAGTAATTTATTGTATGTTTATGTCCACTTGTATTTGACTTGGTTGTACTCCACCTCGAGCCATCACGTGGATAATGAAAAATAAATGCAACGAGTAAATAAATACATTAATAAAGAAATAAATAGCTCCGCACCTGTGCCAAAGCCAAACTGAATCCTGGACGGGACGCCTCTCGCGTGGCTCCCAATCCCACAACCAGGCGCTTTAACGTGTATTTCAACAGGTCGCCATCCTAAAAGAAACAATGCATGGAGACACTGAAGCAAGGCAAAGTTCTCTCTCTCTCAACCTTGCTGCTTTTTTAAATAGAGTGTGCATGGCCATCTGCCAGTAGGGATCAGATGGTGTCTTCCTTTAGGGCTGAATGGGTTTGGACTAGATGGCACTTGAGGCTCTCTTCCAAATCTAGGATATTTTATTATTATTATTATTATTATTATTATTTTTATTATTATTAAGTAGAGGCTGGGCAGCTCTCTGTCAGGAGAGATTGATGATGTCTTCCAACTCTGGCATGCTATTATTATCATGATTATCATGATTATTAAGTAGAGGCTGGGTGGCCCTCTGTTGGGAGGGATCAGGTGGTGTCTTCCAACTCTAGGATGCTATTATCATCATTATGATTAAGTAGAGGCTGGGTGGCCCTCTGTCGGGAGGGATTGGATGGTGTCTTCCAACTCTAGGATGCTATTATTATGATTATTAAGTAGAGGTTGGGTGGTACTCTTTCAGGAGGGATCAGATGGTGTCTTCCAACTCTAGGGTACTATTATTTTTATTATCATGATTATTAAATAGAGGCTGGGTGGCCCTCTGTCGGGAGGGTTCAGATAGTGTCTTCCAACCCCAGGATGCTATTATTATCATGATTATTGAGTATAAGCTGGATGACCCTCTGTTGGGAGGGATCAGATGGTTTCTTCCAACTCTAGAATGCTATTATTATTTAGATGCTGGGTGACCCTCTTTCGGGAGGGATCGGATGATGTCTTCCAACTCTAGGACGCTATTATTATTATCATGATTATTAAGTAGAGAGTGGGTGGTCTTCTGTCGGGAGGGATCAGATGGTGTCTTCCAACTCTAGGATGCTATTATTATTATTATCATGATTATTAAGTAGAGGCTGGGTGTCCCTCTGTCGGGAGGAATCAGATGGTGTCTTCCAACTCTAGGATACTATTATTATCATGACTATTAAGTAGAAGGTGGGTGGCCCTCTGTCGGGAGGAATCAGATGGTGTCTCCCAACTCTAGGATACTATTATTATCATTATTATTGAGTATAGTCTTGGTGGCTGTGACGATGTGTAAGTTTTATTCTTTGGTTATGTGTAGTTTGGACAGTGGTTTAGGGATGGTAAGTATGGGAGATTATATTTTGTTAGAGATGGTGGCTAGTGGCTTGAGCTGAGTTGCCATTGCAACGGGGGTGGAGCCAACTATCACTTCACGGCGCAGCTTTTTGAAAGTGGCAGTCTGTGGCCGGTGAGCTACAGGAAGAGACTGATTTCTCTGGTGGGAGAAACAGGGAATTAGTCAGTACGCCAGCGAGCTACTGAGTGAACTGAATCTTTTGGTGGAGATTCAGGGAATGTGTCTGTAGCCAGTGTGCTATAGGGAAAAACTGAATCTCTTGGAGATTCAGGGAATCAATTGGTGACCAAGGTGGTTGCAGAGAAGGATTATTATTAAGTGGAGTCTGGTTGGCCCTCTGTCGGGAGGGATCAGATGGTGTCTCCCAACTCTAGGATACTATTATTATGATTATTATTAAGTAGAGGCTGGGTGGCCCTCTGTCAGGAGGGATCAGATGGTGTCTTCCAAGTCTAGGATACTATTATTATGATTATTATTAAGTAGAGGCTGGGTGGCCCTCTGTCAGGAGGGATCAGATGGTGTCTTCCAAGTCTAGGATACTATTATTATGATTATGATTAAGTGGAATCTGGGTGGCCCTCTGTCAGGAGGGATCAGATAGTGTCTTCCAATTCTAGGATGCTATTATTATTATCATTATCATTAAGTGGAAGGTGGGTGGCCCTCTGTCGGGAGGGATCAGATGGTGTCTCCCAACTCTAGGATACTATTATTATGATTATGATTAAATAGAGGCTGGGTGGCCCTCTGTGAGGAGGGATCAGATGGTGTCTCCCAACTCTAGGATGCTATTATTATTATTATTATTATTATTATTATCATCATTATTATTAAGTAGACTCTGGGTGGCCATCTGTCAGGAGGGATCAGATGGTGCCTTCCAACTCTAGGATACTATTATCATCACTATTATTAAGTAGAGGCTGGGTGTCCCTCTGTCAGAAGGGATCAAATGGTGTCTCCCAACTTTAGGGTACTATTATTATCATTATGATTAAGTAGAGGATGTGTGTCCCTCTGTTAGGAGGGTTCAAATGGTGTCTCCCAACTCTAGGATACTATTATTATCATTATTATTAAGTAGAGTCTGGGTGGCCCTCTGTCAGGAGGGATCAAATGGTGTCTCCCAACTCTAGGATACTATTATTATCATTATGATTAAGTAGAAGGTGGGTGACCCTCTGTCGGGGGGATCAGATGGTGTCTTCCAACTCTAGGATACTATTATTATGGTTATTATTAAGTGGAGTCTGGGTGGCCCTCTGTCAGGAGGGATCAGATGGTGTCTCCCAACTCTAGGATACTATTATTATGGTTATTATTAAGTGGAGTCTGGGTGGCCCTCTGTCAGGAGGGATCAGATGGTGTCTCCCAACTCTAGGATGCTATTATTATTATTATTATTATTATTATTATCATCATTATTATTAAGTAGACTCTGGGTGGCCATCTGTCAGGAGGGATCAGATGGTGCCTTCCAACTCTAGGATACTATTATCATCACTATTATTAAGTAGAGGCTGGGTGTCCCTCTGTCAGAAGGGATCAAATGGTGTCTCCCAACTTTAGGGTACTATTATTATCATTATGATTAAGTAGAGGATGTGTGTCCCTCTGTTAGGAGGGTTCAAATGGTGTCTCCCAACTCTAGGATACTATTATTATCATTATTATTAAGTAGAGTCTGGGTGGCCCTCTGTCAGGAGGGATCAAATGGTGTCTCCCAACTCTAGGATACTATTATTATCATTATGATTAAGTAGAAGGTGGGTGACCCTCTGTCGGGGGGATCAGATGGTGTCTTCCAACTCTAGGATACTATTATTATGGTTATTATTAAGTGGAGTCTGGGTGGCCCTCTGTCAGGAGGGATCAGATGGTGTCTCCCAACTCTAGGATACTATTATTATGGTTATTATTAAGTGGAGTCTGGGTGTCCCTCTGTCAGGAGGCATCAGATGGTGTCTCCCAACTCTAGGATGCTATTATTATTATTATTATTATTATTAAGTAGAGTCTGGGTGGCCATCTGTGAGGAGGGATCAGATGGTGTCTTCCAACCCCAGGATGCTATTATTATCATGATTATTGAGCATAGGCTGGGTGGCCCTCTGTCAGGAGGGATCAGATGGTGTCTCCCAACTCTAGGATACTATTATTATGATGATTATTAAGTAGTGGCTGGGTGGCCCTCTGTCAGGAGGGATCAGATGGTGTCTCCCAACTCTAGGATACTATTATTATAATTAAGTGGAGTCTGGGTGGCCCTCTGTGAGGAGGGATCAGATGGTGTCTTCCAACTCTAGGATACTATTATTATGATTATTATTAAGTGGAGGGTGGATGGCCCTCTGTAGGGAGGGATCAGATGGTGTCCCCCCTGGTGTCCACGTGGGGGGTTGGACTAGATGCTCTTTGGGGTTCCCTTGGAAGCCGGGAGACTGACCTTCCGCCTCTCCTTGAGGTGTGCCAGGAGTCCCTGTGTCCCCCCCACGCGCCTCTCCTGCTCGGGCCTGGCGATCTCCCAGAAGAAGTCCAGGAACTCCCGGCTTTGGCCCAAGAGCCTCTCGGCCGACGAAGAAGAAGCCTCCGCGCCGCCATTGCTCTCCATGCTTGGGAAAAGGAACCGGATGTCAATTCCCACCTCACGCGCATGCGTATCCGCATCCACTTCTAGGGCAACATCCGGCTCTCGGGTGACACCAATCGGACTCACTTGGTATTGCATGCGGGGAGGTCATTTTGTACTACGATTACCAGAATTCTTTCCTACGGACAGCCTAGGAGTTGCAGTTCCTCCAAGCTGGAGTTGTCCTCTCCCCAATCCTTTCTTTCGCCATAGAATATTAGAGTTGGAAGAGACCTCGTGGGCCATCCAGTCTAACCACATTCCAACAAGACCTACCAACAAAGGATTCCCCAGGCATTCACCACCAAGAAGGAGGAAAACCTCCCAACAAAGGATTCCCCAGGCATTCACCACCAAGAAGCAGGAAAACCTCCCAACAAAGGATTCCCCCAAGCATTCACCACCAAGAAGTAGGAAAACCCAGGAATTCACCATCAAGAAGCATTAAAACCTCCCAACAAAGGATTCCTCCGGGCAGTAAGAAGCCAGGCCTTGTAACTGAAAGGGCATTCACCACCAAGAAGCAGGAAAATCTCCCAATAAAGGATTCCTCCAGGCAGTAAGAAGCCAGGCCTTGAAACTGCAGGACCATTCACCACCAAGAAGCAGGAAAACCTCCCAACAAAGGATTCCCCCAGGCAGTAAGAAGCCAGGCCTGGAAACTGCAAGGGCATTCCCCACCAAGAAGCAGGAAAACCTCCCAACAAAGGATTCCCCCAGGCAGTAAGAAGCCAGGCCTGGAAACTGCAAGGGCATTCCCCACAAGAAGCAGGAAAACCTCCCAACAAAGGATTCCCCCAGGCAGTAAGAAGCCAGGCCTGGAAACTGCAAGGGCATTCCCCACCAAGAAGCAGGAAAACCTCCCAACAAAGGATTCCCCCAGGCAGTAAGAAGCCAGGCCTGGAAACTGCAAGGGCATTCCCCACCAAGAAGCAGGAAAACCTCCCAACAAAGGATTCCCCCAGGCAGTAAGAAGCCAGGCCTGGAAACTGCAAGGGCATTCCCCACCAAGAAGCAGGAAAACCTCCCAACAAAGGATTCCCCCAGGCAGTAAGAAGCCAGGGCAGGAAACTGCAAAGCCATTCACCATCGAGAAGCAAGAAAAGCCCCAACAAAGGATTCCCCAGGCAGAAAGAAGCCAGGCCTTGAAACTAGAAGGACATTCACCACCAAGAATCAGGAAAACCTCCCAACAAAGGATTCCGCCAGGCCTTGAAACTGCAAGGCCATTCACCACCAAGAAGCAGGAAAACCTCCCAACAAAGGATTCCCCCAGGCAGTAAGAAGTCAGGCCTTGAAACTGCAAGGGCATTCACCACCAAGAAGCAGGAAAACCTCCCAACAAAGGATTCCGCCAGGCCTGGAAACTGCAAGGGCATTCGCCACCAAGAAGCAGGAAAACTTCCCAACAAAGGATTCCTCCAGGCAGTAAGAAGCCAGGCCTGGAAACTGCAAGGGCATTCACCATCAAAAAGCAGGAGAACCTCCCAACAAAGGATTCCGCCAGGTCTTGAAACTGCAAGGCCATTCACCACCAAGAAGCAGGAAAACCTCCCAACAAAGGATTCCCCCAGGCAGTAAGAAGCCAGGACATGAAACCGCAAGGGCATTCACTACCAAGAAGCAGGAAAACCTCCCAACAAAGGATTCCCACAGGCATTCGCCACCAAGAAGCAGGAAAACCTCCCAACAAAGGATTCCCCCAGGCAGTAAGAAGGCAGGGCAGGAAACTGCAAAGCCATTCACCATCGAGAAGCAAGAAAAGCCCCAACAAAGGATTCCCCCAGGCAGAAAGAACCAGGCCTTGAAACTAGAAGGACATTCACCACCAAGAAGCAGGAAAATTTCCCAACAAAGGATTCCCCCAGGCAGTAGGAAGCCAGGCCTTGAAACTGCAAGGGCATTCACCACCAAGAATCAGGAAAACTTCCCAACAAAGGATTCCGCCAGGCCTTGAAACTGCAAGGCCATTCACCACCAAGAAGCAGGAAAACCTCCCAACAAAGGATTCCCCAAGGCAGTAAGATGCCAGGCCTTGAGACTGCAAGGCCATTCACCACCAAGAAGCAGGAAAACCTCCCAACAAAGGATTCCGCCAGGTCTTGAAACTGCAAAGCCATTCACCACCAAGAAGCAGGAAAACCTCCCAACAAAGGATTCCCCCAGGCAGTAAGAAGCCAGGCCTTGAAACTGCAAGGGCATTCACCACCAAGAAGCAGGAAAACCTCCCAACAAAGGATTCCGCCAGGCCTGGAAACTGCAAGGGCATTCGCCACCAAGAAGCAGGAAAACTTCCCAACAAAGGATTCCTCCAGGCAGTAAGAAGCCAGGCCTGGAAACTGCAAGGGCATTCACCATCAAAAAGCAGGAGAACCTCCCAACAAAGGATTCCGCCAGGTCTTGAAACTGCAAGGCCATTCACCACCAAGAAGCAGGAAAACCTCCCAACAAAGGATTCCCCCAGGCAGTAAGAAGCCAGGCCTTGAAACTGCAAGGCCATTCACCACCAAGAAGCAGGAAAACCTCCCAACAAAGGATTCCCACAGGCATTCGCCACCAAGAAGCAGGAAAACCTCCCAACAAAGGATTCCCCCAGGCAGTAAGAAGGCAGGGCAGGAAACTGCAAAGCCATTCACCATCGAGAAGCAAGAAAAGCCCCAACAAAGGATTCCCCCAGGCAGAAAGAACCAGGCCTTGAAACTAGAAGGACATTCACCACCAAGAAGCAGGAAAATTTCCCAACAAAGGATTCCCCCAGGCAGTAGGAAGCCAGGCCTTGAAACTGCAAGGGCATTCACCACCAAGAATCAGGAAAACTTCCCAACAAAGGATTCCGCCAGGCCTTGAAACTGCAAGGCCATTCACCACCAAGAAGCAGGAAAACCTCCCAACAAAGGATTCCCCCAGGCAGTAAGAAGCCAGGCCTTGAGACTGCAAGGCCATTCACCACCAAGAAGCAGGAAAACCTCCCAACAAAGGATTCCGCCAGGTCTTGAAACTGCAAAGCCATTCACCACAAAGAAGCAGGAAAACCTCCCAACAAAGGATTCCCCCAGGCAGTAAGAAGCCAGGACATGAAACCGCAAGGGCATTCACCACCAAGAATCAGGAAAACCTCCCAACAAAGGATAACCCCAGGCAGTAAGAAGCCAGGACTTGGAACTGCAAGGGTATTTACCACCAAGAAGCAGGAGAACCCCCAACAAAAGATTCCCCCAGGCAGTAAGAAGCCAGGCCTTGAAACTGCAAGACTATTCACCACCAAGAATCAGGAAAACCTCCCAACAAAGGATTCCGCCAGGCCTTGAAACTGCAAGGCCATTCACCACCAAAAAGCAGGAAAAACCCCGACAAAGGATTCCCCCAGGCAGTAAGAAGCCAGGACTTGGAACTGCAAGGGTATTCACCACCAAGAAGCAGGAAAACCTCCCAACAATGAATTCCCCAGGAAGTTAGAAGCCAGGCCTTGAAACTACAAGGACATTCACCACCAAGAAGCATTAAAACCTCCCAACAAAGGATTCCCCAAGGCAGTAAAAAGCCAGGACTTGAAACTGCAAAGCCATTCACCACCAAGAAGCAGGAAAACCTCCCAACAAAGGATTCCCCAGGGCAGTAAGAAGCCAGGACTTGAAACTGCAAGGGCACTCACCACCAAGAAGCAGGAAAACCTCCCAACAAAGGATTCCCCCAGGCAGTAAGAAGCCAGGACTTGAAACTGCAAGGGCATTCACCACCAAGAAGCAGGAAAACCTCCCAACAAAGGATTCCCCCAGGCAGTAAGAAGCCAGCCCTTGAAACCACAAGGACATTCACCAGCCTGGAAAACCCACATAAACCTTGCATTCGAAGCACCCCTGACAGGTGGCCGTGCAGCCTATTTCAAATCTTCAAAGCACCCCCGACAGATGGCCACCCAGCCTCTGTTTCAAATCCTCAAAGATGGAGCCTCCATCACACTCCAGTGCAGAGAATTCCACTGCTGAACAGCTCTCACTGTTAGGAAGTTCTTCCTAATTTGTTTAGCCAAGTGGCCTTTACATATCTGGAGATTCTACCTGAACACATTCGGAAGAACTTCCTAACAGTGAGAGCTGTTCAGCAGTGGAACTCTCTGCCCTGGGAGTGTGATGGAGGGCCAGCTAACACTTCCCCTGATTATAATTAATACTAATAGTGTGCCATGCTAATAATATAATATATTGTATATACATATAATATTGATCATAATGTTATTATATAAAACAATATAAATCAATATAATAATATCATAACTGTAAATTACCTGTAATATTACCAATAATATTGCAGTATAGGACTATATAGTAATATATAATACTAATAGTGTGCTATACTAACACCTCCCAACAAAGGATTCCTCCAGGAAGGGAGAAGCCGGGTTTTGAAGCTGCAAGGCTTAGCAATGGTAATCAAGCGGCACTGAGTCCCTTGGGGAGATGGTAGTGAGGTCGCACTTGCCTCCAACAGACAAGAGTTCTTTCTCCCACCCTGGACATCATTCCAGAGATATATACACCTCACTTGCCTAGTTTCCAACAGACCTCACAACCTCTGGGGGTGCCTGCCCTAGATGTGAGTGAAACGTCAGGAGAGAATGCTTCTGGAACATGGTCAGACAGCCCAGAAAACTCACAACAACCTTGCATTCAAAGCACCCCCGACAGATGACCACCCACCCTCTGTTTCAAATCTTCAAAGGAGCTTCCATCACACTCCCAGGGCAGAGAGTTCCACTGTTGAACAGCTCTCACTGTTAGGAAGTTCTTCGTAATGTGTTTTTAAATGCTGTGTGTTACTGTTTTTTGTTTATTGCTTATTTTTGTTTGTGTGATTTATAGTAATTGTTTTTGTTAATTGCATTTGTTTCTGTAAGCCGCACCGAGTCCCTTGGGGAGATGGTAGTGAGGTATAAATAAAGTTTTTATTATTATTATTATTATTATTATTATTATTATTATTATTTAGCCAAGTGGGCTTTACATATATAGAGATTCCACCTGAATACATCTGTGGAATGATGTCCAGGGTGGGAGAAAGAACTCTTGTCTGTTGGAGGCAAGTGTGACTGTTGCCATTGGCCAGCTTGATTACCATTGCAAAGCCTTGCAGCTTCAAAGCCTGGCTTCTTCCTTCCTGGGGGAATCCTTTGTTGGGAGGTGTTAGTATAGCACACTATTAGTATTATACATATTACTATATTGCAACAGTCACACTTGCCTCCAACAGACAAGAGTTCTTTCTCCCACCCTGGACATCATTCCACAGGTATATACTCCTCACTTGCCTACTTTCCAACAGACCCCTCAACCTCTGAGGATGCCTGCCCTAGATGTAGGTGAAACGTCAGGAGAGAATGCTTCTGGAACATGATCAGACAGCCCAGAAAACTCACAACAACCTTGCAAAGGAGCTTCCATCACAGTCCCAGTGCAGAGAGTTCCACTGCTGAACAGCTCTCACAGTTAGGAAGTTCTTCCTAATGTGTTTAGCCAAGTGGGCTTTACATATCTGGAGATGCCACCTAAATTATATATAAATAATTATTACATTTGACTAGAACATTATACTGTAATATTATTAGTAATATTAAGTTTTATATAAGATACCATATAAGATACGTAATTATAATACCATTTTATTATTATTATTATTATTATTATTATTATTAGTAGTAGTAGTAGTAGTAATAGTATAATGTATTACATTAGCCAYGTGGGCTTTCCATATCTGGAGATTCCACCRGCACACATTAGGAAGAACTTCCTAACAGTGAGAGCTGTTCAGCAGTGGAACTCTCTGCCCTGGGAGTGTGATGGAGGCTCCTTTCTTTGAAGATTTGAAATCCAACAGASCTCACAACCTCTGAGGATGCCTGCCCTAGATGTGGGCGAAACYTCAGGAGAGAATGCTTCTAGAACATGATCAGACAGCCCAGAAAACTCACAACAACCTTGCATTCAAAGCACCCCGGACAGATTGCCACCCACCCTCTGTTTCAAAGTCTCAAAGGAGCTTCCATCACACCCCCAGGGCAGGGAGTTCCACTGCTGAACAGCTCTCACTGTTAGGAAGTTCTTTCTAATGTTTTTAGCCAAGTGGGCTTTACATATCTGGAGATTCCACCTGAACACACATATATATATTATATATTAAATTGTACTATAACATTATACTGTAATATTATTAGCAATATTACATTTAATAGAAGACATTAAATTTCGAGATATATAATTATAATATAATTTTATTAGTAGTAGTTTTGTTTTGGCTTTTTAAGTCCCTTCTGCTATGAGTGAAGGACATACATTGGATTGTTTCATTAGCCTAGTGGGCCTTACATATCTGGAGATTCCACCTGCACACATTAGGAAAAACTTCCTAACAGTGAGAGCTGTTCAGCAGTGGAACTCTCTGCCCTGGGAGTGTGATGGAGTAATACTGCAGTATAGGACAATATAGTAATATATAATACTACTATTGTGAGTCGCCTTCGGGCTTGAGATACAGCGGTATATAAGCAAAGTAAAGTAAATAAATAATACTAATAGTGTGCTATACTAACACCTCCCAACAAAGGATTCCCCAAGGAAGGAAGAAGCCAGGCTTTGAAGCTGCAACGCTTTGCAATGGTGATCAAGCTGGCCAATGGCAACAGTCACACTTGCCTCCGACAGACAAGAGTTCTTTCTCCCACCCTGGACATCATTTCACAGATATATACTCCTCACTTGCCTTAATATAAGACATTAAATTATAATATAACTTTATTAGTAGTAGTAGCATAATGTATTACATTAGCCAAGTGGGCTTTCCATATCTGGAGATTCCACCTGCACACATTAGGAAGAACTTCCTAACAGTGAGAGCTGTTCAGCAGTGGAACTCTCTGCCCTGGGAGTGTGAGGGTGGCTCCTTTCTTTGAAGATTTGAAATCCAACAGACCTCACAACCTCTGAGGATGCCTGCCTTATATACACCTCACTTGCCTAGTTTCAAACAGACCCCTCAACCTCTGAGGATGCCTGCCCTAGATGTGGGCGGAACGTCAGGAGTGAATGCTTCTACATACAGAATGGGAAAACACACATTTTTTTTTGGAGACAGGCACGCCGCGGGCAGCCCCAAGTTGGGTCCGACTGCGCAGGCGCAAAGGTCCGCTTCGCTTCAGGCAGCGCGGCGGGCAGCCCTGGGCGCGTGGCCCGCTATATAAGCGTGCGCGGGGTCCTGCGGCGCTCGCTCGCGCTCGGGGAGGCTGAGGCGACGGAAGGAGGAGGAGCAGCAGCAGCAGCAGCCATGGCGGATTTCGACTCCTACGACGACCGGGCCTACAGCAGCTTCGGAGGCGGGCGCGGGTGAGCCAGGGCGGGTGTCTCTTCCGAGGCAGAGCGGGAGGCGCCTGGGGCGGGGAGGCCTCCACGCGAGAGCGGGGATTGTGATGCTGGAGGCCTCACCCCCCCACAAGGCCTTCGGGCCTACTCGCCTCAAGGCCAGCCTTTGCCGTGGGAATGGACGCCTTTGGGCACGCCTCCCCGTTCTTGGGGTGGCTCCCTGGGCCCTCCCACACAGACAGAGCACCATCTAGAGACACACAAATGTCACACTCCTTTGTGGGGTGAACACAACTCACAAACCACTGGGGGAATTGACACCACATTTGGACACAAGGCACCTAACAGTCCAATGTATGTCCTTCACTCAAAAAGACACAGAAAAACACAGCAGAAGGAACTTAAAAAGCCAAAACAAAACACCCCAAAATTACACTGCGTGTGCAAAACCATATATACATACATACATACATATATATATGCAAGCACACATATATACACACATATATGCATATACACACACAAAACACATACACAGAAAGGGGGAAGGAAGGAGGGAAAGAAGGAGAGAAGGAAGGAAAGAAAGAAAGGGTAGAGAAAGAAGAAAGGAGAGAAAGAGGGAAAGAAGGAGGGAAGGAGAGAAAGAGGGAAAGAAAGAAGGGTAGAGAAGGAAGGAAGGGGAGAGGAGGGAGAGAAAGAGGGAAAGAAGGAGGGAAGGGGAAGGAAGAAGAAAGAGAGGAGGAGGGAAAGAAGGAGGGAAGGAGAGGAAGGAAGATAGAGAAGGAGGGAGAGAAAGAGGGAAATAAATAGGGAAAGAAGGAAAGAAAGGAAGATGGTGAAGGAGGGAGGGAAGGTTTGCCACAGCAACGCATGGCAGGTACAGCTAGTCAATAGAAATAAAAATGTAATGTTTGTTTGTGGGATTAAGACAACTTACAAACCACTGGGGGAATTGACACCACATTTGGACACAAGACATCTAACAACCCAATGCATGTTCTTCAGTCAAAAAGACACAGTAAAACACAGCAGAAGGGACTTTAAAAGCCAAAACAAAACACCCCAAAATTACAACGCATGTGCAAAACCACACACACACACACACACATATATATACACACAAACACACAACTCAAAAACCATTGGGGGAATTGACACCACATTTGGACACAAGGAACCTCTCAGGCCAACGACTGACCATCACTCATAGAAACACAGAAAAACATAGCAGAAGGGACTTAAAAAGCCAAAACAAAACACCCCAAAATTACAACGCATGTGCAAAACCACATATAGATACACAAACACAACGCATGTGCAAAACCATATATATATATACACACACAAACACACATATATGCATATACACACACAAAATACATACACAGAAAGGGGGAGGGAAGGAAGGAAAGAAAGAAGGAGGGAGAGAAAGAGGGAAATACAAATGTCACGTTCGTTTGTGGGATGAACACAACTCAACAACCACTGGGGGGATTGACACCACATTTGGACACAAGGCACCCAACAGTCCAATGTATGTCCTTCACTCAAAAAGACACAGAAATTACACCCCAAAATTATAACGCATGTGTAAAACCACATATATATATATATATATATATATATATATACACACACACACAAACACACATATATATACACACATATATGCATATATACACACAAAACACATACACAGAAAGGGGGAAGGAAGGAGAAGGAGAGAAGGAAGGAGAAGGAGGGAGAGAAAGAGGGAAAGAAGGAGGGAAGAGAAAAAAAGAAAGGAAGATAGAGAAGAGGGAGAGAAGGAGGAAAGAGGGAAGGAGGAAGGAAAGGTAGAGAAGGAAGGAAGGGAAGAGGAAGAGAGGAAAGGAAGGAGGAGGGAAGGAAGAGAAGAGAAGAAAGGAAGGAGAGGAAAAGGGAAGAAGGAGGGAAGGAAAAGAAAGAAGGAGAGAAGGAAGGAAGGGAGAGAGAGGGAGGAAAGAGAAGAGAAGGAAGGAAAGAAAGAAAGAGAAGGAAGGAAGGAGAAAAGGAGGGAGAGAAAGAGGGAAAGAAAGAGGGAAGGAGAGAAAGAAGGAAAGAAAGATAGAGAAGGAAGGAAGGAGAGGAGGGAAGGAGAGAAAGAAGGAAAGAAAGAAAGAGAAGGAAGGAGGGAGAAAAATAGGGAAAGAAGGAGGGAAGGAAAGAAAGACGGGTAAAGAAAGAAGGAAGGAAGGAGAAAAGGAGGGAGAGAAAGAGGGAAAGAAAGAGGAAAGGAGAGAAAGAAGGAAAGAAAGATAGAGAAGGAAGGAAGGAGAGGAGGGAAGGAGAGAAAGAAGGAAAGAAAGAAAGATAGAGAAGAAAGGAAGGAAGGAGGGAAAGAAATAGGGAAAGAAGGAGAGAGGGAAGGAAAGAAAGAGGTAGAGAAGGAGGGAAGAAGAGAAGGAAGGAAAGAGAGGAGGAGGGGAAGGAGAGAAGGAAAGAAAGGTAGAGAAGGAAGGAAGGAGAGAAGGAAATAAAAAAGTGAAAGAAGGAAGGAAGGAGAGAAGGAACGAAAGGGGGAAAGAGACAAGGAAGGATGAAACCAAACAGCAAAGGAAGCGAGAAAAGAAACAGGTAGAAAAGGGAGAAAGAAAAAGAGGGAGGGAGGGAAGGAGAGAAAGAAAGAAGGAGGAGAAAGAGGGAGGGAAGGTTTGCCACAGCAACGCGTGGCGGGTACAGCTAGTCTATATAAATAAAAATGTCACGTTCGTTTGTGGGATTAACAGAACTCAAAAACCACTAGGCGAATTGACACCAAATTTGGACACAAGACACCTAACAACCCAATTATGTCCTTCACTAAAAAAAATTGATTTTGTCATTTGGGAGTTGTAGTTGCTGGGATTTATAGTTTATTTACAACCAAAGAGCATTCTGAACTCCACCAACTATGGAATTGAACCAAACTTGGCACGCAGTTCTCCCATGACCAACAGAAAATACTGGAAGGGTTTGTGGGCAGTGTCCTTTGGTTTTGGAGTTGTAGTTCATCTACATCCAGAGATCACTGTGGACTCAAACAATGATGGATCTGGACCTAAATCTACACGAATACTCAATATGCCCAAATGTGAACACTGGTAGACTTTGGGGAAAATAAGATCTTGACATTTGGGAGTTGTAGTTGCTGGGATTTATAGTTCAATCACAGAGCATTCTGAACCCCACCAATGATAGAATTGGGCTGAACCTCCCACACAGAACCCCCATGTGGGCCACAGCAAAGCGTGGCAGGGGACGGGTAGTAAATAATAAAAATGTAATGTCCAAATTTGGACACAAGGCACCTAACAACCCAATGTATGTCCTTCACTCAAAAAAACACATAAAAACATAGCAGAAGGGACTTAAAAAGCCAAAACAAAACACCCCAAAATTACAACACATGTGCAAAACCACATATATATACACAAACACACATATATGCATATACACACACAAAACACATACACAGAAAGGGGGAAAGGAGAGAATGAAGGAAAGAAAGAAGGGTAGAGAAAGGAGAAAGGAGAGAAGGAGGGGGAGAAAGGGAAATAAAGAGGAGGAAAAGGAGGAAAGGAGAGAAAGGAAAATAGAGAAAGAAGGAAGGAAGGAGAGAAAGAGGGAAAGAAGGAGGGAAGGAGAGAAAGAAGGGGAGAGAAGGAAGGGGAGAGAAGGGGGAAGGAGAGAAAGAAAGGAAGATAGAGAAAGAGGGAAAGAACAAGGGAAGGAGAGAAGGAAAGGTAGAGAAGGAAGGAAGGGAGAGAGGGAGAGAAAGGGAAAGAAGGAGGGAGAAAGAAGAGAAAGAGAAGAAAGGAAGGAGGAAAAGAAGGAGGGAAGGAAAAGAAGGGAGAGGGGAAAGAAGGAGAGAAGGAAAGAAAGAAAGGTAGAGAAGGAAGGAAAGAAAGAGAGAAGGAAATAAAAAAGTGAAAGAAGGAAGGAAGGAGAGAAGGAACGAAAGAGGAAGGAAGGAAAGAGACAAGGAAGGATGAAACCAAACAGCAAAGGAAGCGAGAAAAGAAACAGGTAGAGAAGGAAGAAAGAAGAAGAGAAAGAAAAAGAGGGAGGGAGGGAAGGAGAGAAAGAAAGGAGGAGGAGAAAGAGGGAAGGAAGGTTTGCCACAGCAACGCGTGGCGGGTACAGCTAGTTTATAGAAATAAAATGTCAGAACATTCTGAACTCCACCAATGATAGTATTGGGCTGAACCTCCCACACAGAACCCCCATGTGGGTCACAGCAACGCGTGGCAGGGGATGGGTAGTAAATAATAAAAATGTAATTTTTGTTTGTGGGATTAACATAACTCAAAAACCACTGGACAAATTGACACCGAATTTGGACACAATACACCTATCGGGCCAACAAGTGACCATCACTCATAAAAAACTGAAAAACACAGCAAAAGAGACTTAAAAAGCAAAAAAAAACCTAACCAAAAAACATTACAATGCATGTGCCAAACCACGTATATACACAAACACACATATATACAAATATATACGCACATATATGCATATATACACACACAAAACACATAACCAGGGGGAAGGCAGGAATGAAAGAGGGAAAGAAGGAGAGTAAGAAGGAACGAAATAAAGGTAGAGAAGGAAATAAAAAAGTGAAAGAACAAAGAAAAGAGAGAAGGAAGCAAGGAGGGAGGGAGGGAAGGATAGAAGGAAAGGGAAAATGGAACCAAAGAGCAAAGGAAGCGAGAAAAGAAACAGCTAGAGAAGGAAGAAAAAAGAAGGGAAAGAAAAAGAGGGAGGGAAGGAAGGAGAGAAAGAAAGGAGAGAAAGAGGGAGGAAAGGTTGGCCACAGCTACCCGTGGCGGGTACAGCTAGTCTATAGAAATAAAAATGTCACGCTCGTTTGTGGGATTAACACAACTCAAAAACCACTGGGGGAATTGACACCAAATTTGGACACAAGACATCTCTCAGGCCAACGAGTGACCATCACTCATAAAAACATGGAAAAACACAGCAAAAGAGACTTAAAAAGCCAAAAAACAAAAAATTACAACACATGTACAAAACCACACATATATAGGCAAACACACATATACACAAATATATGCATCCATATATATATATACACACACATACACATACATACACACACACACACAAAACACATATACACAGACTGAGCCACAGCAATGTGTGGCAGGGGACGGCTAGTCTATATACAGTATATTCTGGCGTATAAGACTACTTTTAAACCCAAGAAAATCTTCTCAAAAGTCAGGGGTCGTCTTATACACGGGTGTAGTCTTATGCATGGGAGTCGTCTTAACTCTATATTTTAACTGGAAATGTTGGGGGTCGTCTTATACGCCCAGTCGCCTTATATGCCGGAATATACAGTAAATAAAAACGTCATGTTCCGTTGTGGGATTAACATATCTCAAAAACCAATGGATGAATTGACACCAAATTTGTACACAAGACACCTAAAAACCCAATGTAGGTTACTCACTCAAAAAAATGGATTTGTAATTTGGGAATTGTAGTTGCTGGGATTTATAGTTAACCCACAATCGAGCATTCTGAACTCCACCAATGATGGAATTGAACCAAACGTGGTACACATGACCAACGGAAAACACTAGAACAGTTATTCTCAACCTGGGGTTCCCAGCTGTTTTTGGCCTTCAACTCCCAGAAATCCTAACAACTGGTAAACTAGATGGTAAACTAGCTGGCCAAAGACATCTGGGGACCCCAGGTTGAGAACCACTGCACTAGAAGGGTTTGGTGGGTATTGGCCTTGAGTTTGGGAGTTGTAGTTCACCTATATCCAGAGAGCACTGTGGAATCAAACAAGGATGGATCTGGATTTGGGAGTTGTAGATACAGGGATTTATAGTTCACTTACAATCAAAGAGCATTCTGAACCCCACCAACGACAGAATTGGGCCAAACTTCCCACACACAACCCCCATTACCAACAGAAAATACTTAAGGCCATCCTGTCCAACTCCCTTCATTAGGACAAGAAAACGTAATCAAAGTCCTCCTGATAAATTGCCATCCAGCCATAGATATCTATATAAATAAAAATGCAATGTTCGTTTGTGGGATTAACCTAACTCAAAAAGCACAGGACAAAATGATACAAAATTTGGCCCACCCACTGTGTTCTATTTCCCTATCATGTTATTTTGTAATTGTTTGTTTTATTTTGTTATTTCATGTATTTACTGTGATGGTATTTTCTGCTGCTTTCTATTTTATTTTGCTGTACTGTCATTTTGGGCTTGGACTCGTGTTAGCCAACCCTAAATTTGGTCAGAAGACACCTAACGGACCAACAAGTGACCTTCACTCATAAAAACACAGTGGAAGGGACTTAAAACCCCTTCAAAACATGCACTGTATCGTTATTTAGTTTTTTGGGGTATTTTATGTCTCTTCCAACTGTGTTTTTCAGTGTTTTTATGAGTGAAGGTCACTTGTTGGTCCGTTAGGTGTCTTCTGGCCAAATTTTGTGTCATTTTGTCCTGTGGTTTTTGAGTTATGTTAATCCCCCAAACAAACATTAAGTTTTTATTTATATAGGTATCTATGGCTGGTTGGCAATTTGTCAGGAGGATTTTGATTACGTTTTCTTGTCCTGATGAAGGGGGTTGGACTGGGTGGCCTTAAGTATTTTCTCTTGGTCATGGGGGTTCTGTGTGGGAAGTTTGCCCCAATTATGTTGTTGGTGGGGTTCCGAATGCTCTTTGATTGTCGGTGAGCTACAAATCCCAGTAAATACAACTCCCAAATGTCAAACTCTATTTCCCCAAACTTCACCTGTGTTCCTTTTTTGGGCATAGTGAGTATTCGTGCCAAGTTTGGTCCAGATCCATCATTGTTTGAGTCCACAGTGCTCTCTGGATGTAGGTGAACTACAACTCCCAAACTCAAGGCCCACCAAACCCTTCCAGTGTTTTCTGTTGGTCATGGGAGTCCTGTGTGCCACGTTTGGTTCAATTCCATCATTGATGGGGTTCGGAATGCTCTTTGATTGTAGGTGAACTATAAATCCCAGCAACTACAACTCCCAAATGACAAAAGCCTTTTTTTTTTTTTGAGTGAAGGACATACATTAGGTTGTTACGTGTCTTGTGTCCAAATTTGGTGTCAATTCGTCCAGTGGTTTTTGAGTTACGTGAATCCCACAAACGAACATTACATTTTTATTTATATACATGACTATCACTTTGTATTTAGCCTGGAAGCAGACCGGCAGCCAGTGGAGCTGCCATAACAGGAGTTGTATACTCCAGTTTGTAACCTGGCTGTTGATCTCTGAGGTAGTTCTAGCTTTGGAACTATCTTCGAAGGCAGTCCCATGTAGAGAGTGTTACAGTCGTCCAGAGGGATGTGACTAAAGCGTGGACAACCATGTTGTATATTTTATTGCCTATGTTTTATTTTTATTGCGTTGTATTGTTGTATTTGGGCTCAGCCTCATGTAAGCCGCACCGAGTCCCTTGGGGAGATGGTAGTGGGGTACAAATAAAGTGTAATAATAATAATAAATTAAAAAAAACATGTCCAGTGTATATATATGTTATCCTTCTGTAAGTAGAGTTTTTGTAAAGCGGAGGAGTAGTTAAATGGGACAGGAAGCATATCACTTCTCCGAAGAACTTGGATTGAATTGGGATTTTTATTGTTGTTGTTTTATGTTCCATGTTGGAATAGCTGGCTTTTCTTATGCATACATAATGCGATAGTTTGGAACAGGACCAGAGTCTAAACGTGAAATGCATTTTGTTTCATATGCACCTGATATGTACAGCCTGCTTTTCCTCACTTTGTCTCAACTGTGTCATCCCTCTCTTGCCACAGGTCTCGCGGCGGTTCTGGCCTTGGCCCCCGTAAACAGAAAGAGCTTCCAACAGAGCCCCCCTTCACTGCATATGTTGGCAACCTTCCCTTCAACACAGTCCAGGGAGACATTGATACCATCTTTAAGGATCTCAGCGTAAGGAGCGTCCGGTTAGTCAGAGACAAAGAGACAGATAAATTTAAAGGTGGGTCTCTCTCTATTTTCTCTTTGTGCGAGGTTTTGCAGCCTTTGTATTGGGCTGAGGGAAGAAAGTGTTGGTTGTGGCTCTGATCCCTTTTATGTCTCCCAAACTTCCAGACCCCATAAAATACGTTATGGCCTGCCTAGCCCAGTGGTTCTCAACCTGTGGGTCCCCAGATGTTTTGGCCTCCCAGAAATCCTAACATCTAGTAAACTGGCTGGGATTTCTGGGAGTTGTAGGCCAAAACACTTGGGGAACCACGGGTTGAGAACCACCGCAATCTAGCCTTACTTAATATGCTTATTCCTTTCCCCCATTTATTCTATCTATCTATCTATCTATCTATCTATCTATCTATCTATCTATCTATCTATCTATCTATCTATCTATCTATCATGTCAGGAGCAACCAGACATTAGTATGACATTTTTAACAAAACAAACAAACAAAACACAAAGTTTTCAAGCCTGGTAGTTGATTAAATGTCCTTTGAGCAGTATCTGGCCACTTGGAGTGCCTCTGGTGTTGCCGCAAGGACGTCCTCCCTTGTGCATGTGGCAGGGCTCAGCCTCTCCGGAAGATCAAAGAGGTTGTGTGGGTTCGTAGCCGACCTGGGAAACCATATTGAGTCAAGTCTAAGCCGAGGGTTCGGGCCCCGCCTATCTTCGCGATCGCATCTCCCTCTATGAACTTTAAGATCTTTCAGGGAGGCCCTCCATTTGTTCCCACCACTGTCACAAGCACGGTTGGTGGGGACAAGAGAGAGGGCCTTCTTGGTGGTGGCCCCCCCGCCTCTGGAACACCCTTCCTGGAGAAAGAAGACAGGTCCCATCCCTCCCCTCCTTTCGTAAGAGCCTGAAGACCTGACTAGTTCTAGCTCTGCCCCAGATACTGTTGAAATTGGCCATATCTTCTTCTACCAATTACTCAAGTCACTTTCTTCTATGAGATCCTGGAAATGGACAGCCATAGACTCTACCTAATTTCCCGGGCCTGCTAAAATCGCACTAGCCCGCCCTTTTCAACTGCCTTGAACAGGCATGATTATTTTAAATATATGTGCTATTGTTGTTTTTAATGCTTATATTGTCTTGATTATGTTACTTGGAAACAGTTCTCAGTCCCCTTGGGGAGTTAGAGCAGTATATAAATAAATATAAATAAAGTTTTGTTGTTGTTGTTTGAGGGTGGGAAATACCGCAGCTACTGATCAATTGCAAAATAAAAATACTTATCAATAAAATTCCATGAATTGAGCCATCCATAGGTTCAATGTTTTTGAATGTTTACATAAAACTGTAATTTAAGATAATACTGCCCAGCACTGGTTACACTATTATTCTAACCTCCTTCAATGTAAATGTGCTTATGTATCCTTCCAATAATAGAGTAAAAATAAATGCAATAAAAATAAAAAAGAATAAAATAATGGAAATGTAATAATAACAGTTATAATAGAGTAAAATAATCAATGTAATAATTACAATAGAGTAAAATAATCAATGTAATAATTATAATAGAGTAAAATAATCAACGTAATATTTATAATAGAGTAAAATAATCAATGTAATATTTATAGTAGAGTAAAATAATCAACGGAATAATTATAAGTAGAATAAAATAATCAACGGAATAATTATAAAAGAGTAAAATAATCAATGGAATAATTATAAATAGAATAAAATACATGTAATAAATAAATAAAAATAATAAAAGTAATAAAAATAATAATAAAGCGAAATTATGGAAATGTAATAACAGTAATAATAGAGTGAAGTAATACATGTAATAATAATAATAATAATAGAGTAAAATGATAAAAGTATTACAAATATTAAGAGTAAGATAATGTAAATGTAATAATAATGGATAGAGTAAAATAATAATAATAATAATAATAGAGACTCCCCGCTTGGAGTCTCAGAAACAGCCCTCCCCTTGACTGAGGGGCCGACCAATCACAGCGGAGGAGGACTTTTGGTGGGAGGATTCACCATCTGTTTCCAAAAAGGAAGAGAAGGACAGGTGAAGAGATCCTCAGCCTTCTCTGCCAAAGGGGTTCCTAAGAGAATCAGAAATATAGGTTTCCTGATGGTGTTTGGTGACCCCCCTGAAATACCCTCGCAACCCCCCAGGTTGAGAAACGCTGGTTTAAGTCTTGATCAAGAGCCAAGGTTTTAATCAATCAATCAATCTTCCTTTTCATTTCTCACCTTCCAGGATTTTGTTATGTAGAGTTTGACGAGGTGGAATCACTTAAAGAAGCTCTGACCTACGATGGAGCAGTAAGTACCCTCTCATTTGGGGCATTTTCGGACGCACAGTATGTTTGCAATTCTCTCTGGCCAGTAGTCAGATCCCTTTCCTTCTTACCCTACAGCTTATGGGCGACCGGTCCCTCCGAGTGGACATCGCCGAGGGCAGGAAGCAAGATAAAGGCGGCTTTGGCTTCAGGAAAGGGGGCGGCCCAGAAGACAGAGGTGAGGGTTGGCTTGGTTGCTTCTTCTGATTTCTGTCACTGTAAATAATAATATAAATAATAATAATGTATTATTGTCGTTATAATTTTATGTGACTTGTTTTATATTTTCGTACCATTTTTACTGGTTGTGTGTTATATGTGCACCCTGGAGTGCTTTGTAAGCCGCCTCGAGTCGGTGGAGGGATATAAATAAAGCGACAATTTTTATGCTTATATTTTGTTAATCTTATGGTTATGTTGTTTTTTACTTTGTATGTTTTGTGATGTTACCTGGGAACCGCTCTGAGTCCCCTCGAGGAGATGGAGCGGTATATAAATAAAATTATTATTATTATTATTATTATTATTATTATTAGAATGGAGGTGGAGTGACACTGAGCAAGTGAGATTTGTGAACTTCGAGGCCTACTTAGAACTTCGAGGCCTACCAATTCATCCAGACATACAATGGTGGCTTGTGAAGCAGTCTGAAGTCTTATTATACAGGGAGAAATCTACTTCTGTCTGTAGGTGGCTCTCTGTCCGTACTCTGAAGCTGGCTAGCAGAGCTGACTAGGCTGCTGATCAGAAGCAATCCATGCTTGTTTTGCAGCTGAGCAACACTCAGGCTGGGAAAAAAAGGCATTAGTAAACCAGCTAGAGATCTACTCTTAGATCTGCTCCTAAGTTTGGTTATGAGTCTTCTCCCTTGTACACAAAGGCAGTGAATTAAGTTCAAATCCCCTCTCCCACTGCTCATTTGTGGAAGGTGAACGAATTCCCAAAATATAGGGTGCCGTTTCATCTATTAGGTATGGCTGTGAAGAATTCAGCTTAATACAGTGGTTGAATCCAGAGGCCACAGTTTGTTTATTTATTTACTTA
Organism: Anolis sagrei ordinatus; assembly: GCF_025583915.1. Taxonomy (NCBI): domain Eukaryota; kingdom Metazoa; phylum Chordata; class Lepidosauria; order Squamata; family Anolidae; genus Anolis; species Anolis sagrei. Next base: position 2,981,523 of record NW_026844589.1, on the reverse strand, counting down.
TTTACAGTATTGATATTCCGCCCTTCTCACCCCACAGGGGACTCAGGGCGGATTACAATGTACACATATATGGCAAACATTCAATGCCAAAGACACACAACAGATATAAACAGTCAGAGGCTATTTAACTTTTCTGGCTGCCAGGGGAGCTGTCACTTTCATCGTCCATCTGTGACACTGATGGAGTACTTCCACATTCCCCGCATGCTTTTGCTGGAGTCTTTTTTTATGGCCTCGTAAATTAGTTAAATTAGCCTCCCCACACATAGGTGGTACCTAATTTTCCTACTTGACAGATGCAACTGTCTTTTGGGTTGCAAAGGTCGACAACAAGCTACACAATTGGTCGGAAGCTCACTCTGTCCCGGTCTGGCTTCGAACTTACAATCTTTTGGTCAGAAGTTATGTCTATTTATTTATAATTCAAACTTCTATGCCGCCACTCCCCTGGGGCTCGGAGCGGCTTACAAGAACAGGCTAAAATCTAACACAATTTAAAAACAATTTAAAAACAATTTAAAAACAACAATATCAGAGATCAAAGGCCTAATGCAGCTGACACTCAGCCAGCTGCGCCACAGTCCGGGTTCATAGTATATTTACAGTATTTATATTCCGCTCTTCTCATCCTGAAGGTGAGAACACACACACACACATAGTGAACATGCAATTTTTGGACATACAAGACAGACAGAGGTATTTCGGCATTTTCCAGCTTCAGCGCCTGGAGGTTAAGCTCGATTCCGGCCATAGGGGTGTGCTGTCACTCTGTCTGCTGCGACAACAAGCGTAGTATTTCCCTCCTTGTTGTTTGATCGCCGGCATTTTATGGTGCCTAATTTCTCTACTTGCCGCTCAGCTATTTTCAAATTGTTTAGGTCAACAGTGAGCTTAGGCTAACAGTTCGGTGCTCAATCCAACTTGGGCTTCGAACATGCCACCTTCTGATTGGCAGTTGCTGCTGGCGACTAACCAGTTGTGTTACAGCCTGGCCCAGTTGTCTGACAGTGTTTGCAACTCACGCCGCCATTTTGGGATTGCTTACTACTTGTGTGTCTGATTCCGCTCGCAAGATTTGGCTTCAAAACAGCCATTAAAATACATGGCTGTGTGGCTCCCGTATTTAAAGGTGGCTCCCTTTCCTCCATAATATCACAGCCTTGTGTCATCACTGTGGGACCTTCTGGCCCTTCCCGCCCTCCCCAGTTGACCCATGCTTGCAATGCTTGCTTTCGTTCTAGGCATGGGCGGCGGTCCGCGGGAATCGCGAGGAGGCGGATGGGATTCCAGAGATGACTTCAATTCTGGTAGCAGTATTTTCTCCTTTTTTGTATTACTCAGGTGTTTCCTCTCAGTCTCTTCTTTTCCCTCCTTCAGATGTGCCTCTCATGCGTGGGTGGGGGTCCCCCCCCCCCCCCCCCCCCCCCCCGCAAAGTGGCGTTCCTAAACTCTTGTTTTGGCTCTTTTTTACCTTTTCACCATCATGTTTTTGTTCTGTCAGCATTGGCTCGAGACATCATTCTAGGACTTCTAGCCATCTTGTGCTTCTTTGACTGTGTTGCTAAATGTCCTTTGACCAGAAGATCCTCCATTGCGTGTGTGGCAGTGCTCAGGTTGCATTGTAGTAGGTGGTCTGTGGTTTGCTCTTCTCCGCACTCGCATGTTGTGGACTCCACTTTGTGGCCCCATTTGTTACGGTTGGCTCTGCATCACGTGGTGCCAGAGCACAGTTTGTTCAGCACCTTCCAAGTCGCCCAGTCTTCTGTGTGCCCAGGTTGGAGTCTCTCATTCGTTCTCAGCCACTGATTTAGGTTCCGCGTTTTATCCTGCCACTTTTGGACTTTGGCTTGCTGAGGTGTTCCTAAAAGTATCTCTGTAGATCTTAGGAAGCTGTTTCTTGCTTTAAGGCATTGGCACACTGGCTGATATCCGAACAGAGGATGGGCCGGAGATGTCACTGCTTCGGTCTTTTCATTACAGGCTGCTACTTCCTGGCAGATGTCAGGCAACCAGCAAAACAGTGTAATTTCTCCACTGATGGGGTCATAGGCATCCTGTGATAATGTGGAATGTCTCATTAAGAGCCACGTCCACTGTTTTAACATGGTGAGATGTGTTCCATCCTGGGCATGCGTATACAGTAGCAAAGTGGAAGGACAGATATCTTCACTGTGTCTAGTTGTGATCCCCAGGTTGTGCCAGTCAGCTTTTGTACGATATTATTTCTAGCACCCACTTTTATGCTTGATATTCAAGCAGTGTTTCCTCTAAGTCAGAGCACAGGCCAGACTGACTCCCAGGTATCCAGTGGGATTCCTTCCCAGGTGTAATCCTCAGAGTTCAAGATGCTTGTCTGTTCTGAAGGTGAAAAGCACACGTCTGTGTTTTAGATGGATTAGGAATCAGCTGGTTTCCCCTGAAATAGGCAGTAAGAGCACCTAAAGCTTTGGAGAGCCTCTGTTCAACCATTTCAAAGCTCCCTGCTTGAGTGGTGATGGCACGATCATCAGCATAGATGAAACTTAGATGGATTAGGAATCAGCTGATTTTCCCTGTCATAGGCAGTAAGAGCACTGAAAGCTTTGGAGAGCTTCTGTTCAACCATTTCCAAGCTCCCTGCTTGAGTGGTGATGGCACAATCATAAGCATAGATGAAACTTAGATGGATTAGAAATCAGCTGGTTTTCCCTGTAATGGGCAATAAGAGCACCTAAAGCTTTGGAGAGCTTCTGTTCAACCATTTCAAAGTCCCCTGCTTGTGCGGTGATGGCACGATCATCAGCATAGATGAATCTCTCTGTCCCTTCTGGCAGTGGCTGGTCATTTGAGTAAATGTTGAACATTGATGCAGGCCATTCTTCTGCTTCTCTGGCCCTGGAACTCCCGTAAAACCCACAAAGTTTGAAAACTCAAATGCTTGGGCGGTGATGGCATGATAGTCAGCATAGATAATTTCCTCAGAAGTCGAGATGTTTGTCTGTTCTGAAGGTGAAAAGCACACGTCTGGATTTTAGATGGTTTAGGAATCAGCTGGTTTCCCCTGTAATAGGCAGTTCGAGCACCTAAAGCTTTGGAGAGCTTCTGTTCAACCATTTCAAAGTCCTGTGCTTGGGCGGTGATGGCACGATCGTCATCGTAGATGAAACTCTGTCCCTTCTGGGAGTGGCGGGCCATTTGTGTAAACGTTAAACATGGATGGAGCAAGCATGTTTCCCTGAGGCAGGCTGTTCTTCTGCTTCTCTGGCCCTGGAACTCAACAAAAAAGCTCCTGTTTTGTAGCAGATTTCCTATGAAGCGGGTGAGGTGGTCATCCTGTGTGATACTATAAATTTTTCTCAGGAGAAGGCGATTTATAGTATCATATGCTGCTGACAGGTCTGTAATCTGCTTCCTTTCTATGTGCTGAGTTAGGTTCAGCATTTGCGATGTGCAGCTTATGCCTTTCCTGAAACCAACTTGCTGTGGAATCCTACATGTTGTGCTATTAGGTCTTTGTTTTGTTTCCACATCGTGTTCACCCATGTTGTTTTCATTCTTGTTTCATTCTTTCTCTTATGAAATAAATTCTACTTGCCTCCTTGCTAGCCTGTTGCTCTTAACCCTTTGGTGTCTTGGGATCCTCAGGGCTTGGCTTGGCCCTCCAAGAGCAAATGCAGCCCAGGGTTCCAGAGGCGCCCCACTGACTCCTGTTGCCCGCTGTCTTCCTCTTAAGCAGGCTTCAGGGATGACGACTTCCTGGGAGGCCGAGGACGGACGCGTCCCGGGGACCGGCGAGGAGGCGCCCCACCCATGGGAGGCACCGGACGCTTCCGAGAGGGACCTCCCATGCGTGGGTCGGGTATGGACTTCAGAGAGCCCACAGAAGGTGAGTTCGACGTCCTCTTTCCCCTCTTTATGTTGTGAGACTTTGAGCATTTGTAGTTGGGGAAAATTAGGACAGGATCCATCCTCAAGTGGCCACAGATGAGGTTGGTTCTGTGGGTTTGTTCTTAAGTTCATTATTATTATTATTATTATTATTATTATTATTATTATTATTATTATTAAAAGTTCAGTGTTTGATGTTTTGTCTTCTGTCTAACAGGCTGTGCTTTTTATTTAATATTATTTAAGTTATAATTCATGTTTATATGTTGGTTTGTATAAATTTTGCTAGTATGGATGTATTGTTGTTGTATTCAGGCATTTATTATTATTATTATTAATTATTGAAAGTTCAGTGTTTGATGTTTTGTCTTCTGTCTAACAGGCTGTGCTTTTTATTTAATATTATTTAAGTTATAATTCGTGTTTATATGTTGGGTTGTGTAAATTTTGCTAGTATGGATGTATTGTTGTTGTATTCGGACATTGAGGTTGCCTTTTATGTTTGGAATCCGCCCTGAGTTGCTTTGGAGGAGATAGAGCGAAATATAAATATATACATATAATATTTATAATATATAATATAATGCTATATAATACTAATAATAATATGGGTTGTTGTAGGTTTTTCCGGGCTATATGGCCATGTTCTGGAGGCAATTTTATAATAATAATAATATTATATTATATTTATAATATTATATTTATAATAATATGATATTATAATTATATATTTATGTTACATGTAATATTACTAATAATATTATAATAGTATAGTACAATATAGTAATATTTAATATTGATATTGTACTAAGGACTACATTATAACTTACCCGTATTTCATCGCATAATAGTCGCACTTTTGATCCTCTTTTAAAATTAATATAATATTTATTTACTGTATTTGTATGCTGCCTTTCTCAGCCAATTGGCGACTCATAACAATATAACAATATATTGTATATATATCTAATATTTATAATACCACAATGTAATACAATACTAATTTCATCGCATAATAGTTGCAGTTTTGATCCCCTTTTTAAATTAATATAATGTAATACAATACTACTAATAATATATTATAATTATATATTTATATTACATGTAATATTACTAATAATATTACAATATAATGGTATAGTACAATGTAGTAATATTTAATACTGATATTGTACTCAGCACTACGTTATAACTTACCTGTATTTCATGGCATAATAGTCGCGCTTTTGATCCCCTTTTTAAATTAATATAATGTAATGTAATGTAATATAATATATGACAATATATTGTATATGCATCTAATATTTATAATATTATAATGTAATACAATACTACTAATAGTATGCTCTCCAGCAAAGGATCACCGCCTTGTCGGGGCGCTGGAGCTTGAGCACCTCAATGATGTCATGAGCGAAACCGTGAAGGGACACCCAAGAGGGAAGGTTGTGGCAGAGAGGTCAGACCAAGCGTGATCCCTGGGGAAGGCAATGGCAAACCACTCCAGTATCCTTGCCAAGAAAACTAAATGGACCAGTACAACCAGAGATATGTTGGTATGCAATTGGAAGATGGAACTACCAGGTCGGAAGATGGCCAAAATGCTACTGCGGAGGAGCAGAGGATAAGTTCAACTAGCCCCAGGAGATGACGGGATCCCAGCTGAACTGTTTAAAATCTTAAAAGATGATGCTGTCAAGGTGATGCATGCCATTTGCCAGCAAATATGGAAAACACAAGAATGGCCATCAGACTGGAAAAAATCAACTTATATCCCCATACCAAAAAAGGGAAATGCGAAAGACTGCTCCAACTTCCGTACAGTGGCCCTTATTTCTCATGCCAGTAAGGTAATGCTCAAGATCCTGCAAGGAAGACTCCAGCAATACACGGAGCGAGAGTTGCCAGACGTTCAAGCTGGGTTTAGAAAAGGCAGAGGAACGAGAGACCAGATTGCCAATATCCGCTGGATAATGGAGAAAGGCAGGGAGTTTCAGAAAAACATCTACTTCTGCTTCATTGACTATTCTAAAGCCTTTGACTGTGTGGATCATAATAAATTGTGGCAAGTTCTTAGTGGGATGGGCATCCCAAGCCCCCTTCCCTCTCTCCTGAGGAATCTGTACAAGGACCAAGGAGCAACAGTCAGAACTGACCACGGAACAACAGACTGGTTCAAGATTGGGAAAGGCGTACGGCAAGGCTGCATCCTCTCACCCAACCTTTTTAACTTGTATGCAGAACACATCATGCGATGTGCGGGGCTTGACAAATGCAAGGCTGGGGTAAAATTGCTGGGAGAAACATTAACAACCTCAGATATGCAGATGACACCACTCTGATGGCCGAAAGCGAGGAGGAGCTGAGGAGCCTTCTAATCAAGGTGAAAGAAGAAAGCGCAAAAGCCGGGTTGCAGCTAAATGTCAAAAAAACCAAGATTATGGCAACAAGAATGATTGACAACTGGAAAATAGAGGGAGAAACCGTGGAGGCCGTGACAGACTTTGTATTTCTAGGTGCAAAGATTACTGCAGATGCAGACTGTGGCCAGGAAATCAGAAGACGCTTACTTCTTGGGAGGAGAGCAATGTCCAGTCTCGATAAAATAGTAAAGAGTAGAGACATCAGACTGGCAACAAAGATCCGCCTAGTCAAAGCCATGGGATTCCCTGTAGTAACCTACGGATGTGAGAGCTGGACCTTAGGGAAGGCTGAGCGAAGGAAGATCGATGCTTTTGAGCTGTGGTGTTGGAGGAAAGTTCTGAGAGTGCCTTGGACTGCGAGAAGATCCAACCAGTCCATCCTCCAGGAAATAAAGCCCGACTGCTCATTGGAGGGAAAGATACTAGAGACAAAGCTGAAGTACTTTGGCCACATCATGAGGAGACAGCAAAGCCTAGAGAAGACAATGATGCTGGGGAAAGTGGAAGGCAAAAGGAAGAGGGGCCGACCAAGGGCAAGATGGATGGATGGCATCCTTGAAGTGACTGGACTGACCTTGAGGGCGCTGGGGGTGGTAACGGCCGACAGGGAGCTCTGGCGTGGGCTGGTCCATGAGGTCACGAAGAGTCGGAGACGACTGAACGAATGAACAACAACAATAGTATGCTATTATAATTAAATATTTTATATTACATGTAATATTACTAATAATATTTCAATATAATGGTATAGTACAGTGTAGTAATATTTAATACTGATATTGTACTCAGCACTACGTTATAACTTACCCGTATTTCATCACATAATAGTCGCACTTTTGATCCTCTTTTTAAATTAATATAATGTAATATAATATATGACAATATATTTATATACATCTAATATTTGTAATATAATGTAATACAATACTACTAATAATATATCATAATTATATATTTTATATTACATGTAATATTACTAATAATATTTCAATATAATGGTATAGTACAATATAGTAATATTTAATACTGATATTGTACTCAGCACTATGTTATAACTTAACCATATTTCATCACATAATAGTCGCACATTTGATCCTCTTTTTAAATTAATATAATGTAATATAATATATGCCAATATATTGTATATACATCTAATATTTGTAATATAATGTAATACAATACTACTAGTAATATATTATAATTTATATATTTTATTACATGTAATATTACTAATAATATTTCAAAATAATGGTATAGTACAATATAGTAATATTTAATATTGATATTGTTCTAAGCACTACGTTATAACTTAGCCGTACTTCATCGCATAATAATCGCACTTTTGATCCCCTTTTTAAATTAATATAATGTAACATAATATATGACAATATATTGTATATACATCTAATATTTATAATATAATGTAATACAATACTACTAATAATATATTATAATTATATATTTTATATTACATGTAACATTACATTATAATGGTATAGTACAATATAGTAATATTTAATACTGATATTGTACTAAGCACTACGGTATAACTTACCTGTATTTCATCGCATAATAGTCGCACTTTTGATCCTCTTTTTAAATTAATATAATGTAATATAATATGTGACAATATATTGTATATACATCTAATATTTATAATATTATAATATAATACAATACAACTAATAATATAATATTATAATTATATATTTTATATTACATGTAATATTACAATATAATGGTATAGTACAATGTAGTAATATTTAATACTGATATTGTACTGATACTGCATCTAATATAGTCCGGAAAAACCTACAACAACCCATCTAATATTTATAATATTATAATGTAATACAATACTACTAATAGTATCCTATTATAATTAAATATTTTATATTACATGTAATATTATTAATAATATTACAATATAGTAGTATTGTACAATATAGTAATATTTAATACTGATATTGTACTCAGCACTACGTTATACTTATCCGTATTTCATCGCATAATAGTCGCACTTTTGATCCTCTTTTAAAATTAATATAATGTAATATAATATTTATTTATTTTCGGTATTTGTATACCGCCTTTCCCAGCCAATTGGCGACTCATAACAATATAACAATATACATCTAATATTTATAATACCATAATGTAATACAATACTAATAATATGATATTATAATTATATATTTTATATTACATGTAATATTACTAATAATATTTCAATTTAATGGTATAGTACAATATAGTAATATTTAATACTGATATTGTACTAAGCACTACGTTATAACTTATCTGTATTTCATCGCATAATAGTCACACTTTTGATCTCCTTTTTAAGTTAATATAATGTAACATAATATATGACAATATATTGTATATACATCTAATATTTATAATATTATAATGTAATACAATACTACTAATAGTATGCTATTATAATTATATATTTTATATTACATGTAATATTACTAATAATATTACAATATAATGGTATAGTACAATATAGTAATATTTAATACAATATAGTAATATTTAATACTGACTTTGTACTATTTTAATAGTATAATATATTGTACGTATGTATACCTTGTAAGCCGCTCTGAGTCCCCTTCGGGGTGAGCAGGGTGGCATAGAAATGACGTAAATAAATAAATATATTAATATTATTATTATATTGAATTTGTATGTCAGAACGGACATTTTGAAAGTGTAACTCCAAACAGATTTATATATATATATATAGATATAGATAGATAGATAGTTGAGGTTTGGGTAGCATAGGGAAGGCCTGTATTGATATTTACATCACAAGACTACCAGGGATGGTTGGGATGGGGCTGTGAATGGCATGGTGCCCCTTGTGCTTGTGGCTCTGGACCGTGTCTCAAGTGGAAGTGTCTCTGCTCTTCTCTTGCAGAGGAGCGAGCCCAGCGGCCCCGACTGCAGCTCAAGCCCCGGACGGTCGCGACGCCCCTCAACCAAGTCGCCAACCCCAACTCCGCCATCTTTGGCGGCGCCAAGCCCCGGGAGGAGGTCGTCAAAGGAGAGCAGGAATGAGCCGGAGGGGTTTTGGGCGAGCGAGCGAAGGAGGAGCGTGCCGGGGAAAGGGGGGCGCTGGGGTTGCGGGGAGGGGCCTGGGGGGGCGGGAGGAAGCGCCAGGCAAGCGGGCGCGCGTCCTCGGCTGTCCTCGGAACATTTCACCCTGCGGCCACCATTCCTACCATCCGACACCATTGTCCTCCTCGAAACAGAAAATGGGTAACACAAAACAAAACAAAAAAAGAAAGAAAATGTCAAGCAAACAAACAAACCAGAGCTTGTGAATGCATGTCAGCTGTTAACAAGTGGTTTCTTTTTTAGTACGTCCTTGGCTTTGCTGTATCTAGTGCCTGCCTTGTCTTCCCTCGTCCGTCCTCCGTGGGCTTCTCTCCCTCCGAGGAGCAGCTTCTTCTGCCTTCTCTTTCTCCACTGTTTCTTCCCTCCTTTCCGTGCCCTCCTTCCCTCCCTCTGCATGGCCGCCAAGATCCAAAACCCCAGCCGAGTGGAACAGGCCCCTTGTAGAAATAGCCTACGTGGCACAGGGCCCCAGACGAGGACACCTCCATACCGGGGGAGATCTAGAATCACTCCCTCTTTTGCCCACTCCCTTTTAAGGGGTTTCAAAGAGTCTTTGGAGACCCTCAGAATGGACCCTTGGCCCTCCCAGACCACTTCTGTGCCTCACGTTGCCCCACACCTGTCACCTTTGCTTGCCTTTCTTTTCTTCCTTTCCTTCCTCCTTCCTTCTTCTTCTCCTTCCCTTCTTTCTCCTTCCACCCTTTCCTCCTTCCTTCTCTTTTCTCTTTCCTCCTCTTCTTTCTTTCTCCTTTCTCTTTCTTTCCTCCTCCCTCTTTCTCTCTAATTTCTTCTCTCCCTCTTTTTGGTAAAAGTGCTATCCCTCCCGCCAGACCCCTTCATTTCCTTCCCTCTCTTCCCCTCTCTTTCTTTTCTTTCTTTCTCTTTCCTTCTCCTTTCTTCTTTTCTTTCTTTCTTTTCCTCCTTCTCTTTTTTCTTCCCTCCTTTTTCTTTCTTTCTCCCCTTTCCTTTCTTTCTTCCTTTCCCTCCCTCCTTTTTTTCTTTCCCTTTTTTCCCTCCTTCCTTCTTTCTTTCTTCCTCTCTCCCTCCTTTTTTGTCTTCCTTCCTTTCCTCCCTCGTTTCTTTCTCTTCCCTTTCTCCTTTCCTTTCTTTCTTTCTTTCTTTCTTCCCTCCCTCCTTTCTTTCTCTTCCCTTTCTCCTTTCCTTCTTTCTTTCTTCTCTCCCTCCTTTCTTTTTCTTTCTTTCTTTCCTCCCTCCTTTCTTTTTTTCTCTTTCCTCCCTCCTTCTTTCCTTCTTTCCCTCCCTTCCTCTCTCTTTCTTTCAAGGGACACATCTTCCGTTCCGTTTTCTATCTGTCAGTTGGGCCTCTCTTTGGAAGGAGGCGACGCCGAGATGTCCGGCTCCCGTTAAGACCGTTTCAGGATGGAAATGGGTTCTTTCCTCTTTTTTTTTTCCTGGTCTAGAAAGGGAAAAAATCCCGAACAATTCCACAAAGAAAAAAAAAACAATCAGCGGAGTTGGACATTTGGCAATTTAAGAGATTATCACCTTTCGTTGTTGAAAGAGTTGGTGACCCCGCCGGAATTCCTCTGGCCGCCTCCTGAAGGAACCTGGGTGTTGCATTAGCTGTTGCTTAAAGGCCGCTCTCTAAACTACACATCCCAGGATTGTACTGGAAGCAGGCATGGGGTTTAAAATGGGATCGTAACTCTTTTCACCGCGAAGTGTGATCAACTCTCGGAGATTTTTCCCCCCTTGTAAAATAGCAGGCAAATCATCCTTTTCGCTCTCTCCCAAATTGAATTGGTTCCAAGTCCAAAGCTGATAGGCTGACGGACAGAAGAGTTTGACCCCCCCCCCCCCGAAGTGTCTCTCCGCTTCTCCTCCTCCTCCTTCCCTTTGTCTTTTATTATGTCCAAGAGCCATTTGTCTGACGCTGCTTTCCGTTCTGAGACATGCCTTGTGTGTCTGTGTGGTTGTGTCCCGACACGCAATCCCACCCGAGACCCTCTCTTCTGTTTTAAAATATATATATAAGGAGAGTCGAGAATTTTAAGAAGCGCAAACGACAAAAGCCAGGCTTTTCCCCATGCGAGACTCACTTAATGGTCCTTTGGTTGGTTAGGTTCTCTTTTTTTTCCTCTCCTCAACGTGTAAGACTTCCAAACACTGAACACACCATTCTGCTTTCATGACAAAAAAAAAGTCAACAACAAAAAAAATTTATGGATATGGTATTTTGTGAATGATCTTTTAAATAAAGAAAACATTAAGTAAGGCCGAAGGCTGGTCCTTGGTTGGAATCTCTTTGTGGGTTGTCTGCCCCTTGCGAAACGTCGAGACGGAGATCTCGCTCGGAGTATTTCTAGTGTTGTTTCAAACTAGAAACAATCAGGGCCAGCTAGTCACCTCCCAACAAAGGATTCTTCCAGGCAGTAAGAAGCCACACCTTGAAAACTGCTAGGCCATTCAATGCTAATCAAGGTGGCCAATGGAAACATTCACACCTACCTCCAACAGACAATCAGGGACAGCTAATCACCTCTCAACAAAGGACTCCCCCATGCAGTAAGGAGCCAAAAAAGGATTCCCCCAGGCAGTAAGAAGCCAGACCTTGAAAACTGCTAGGCCATTAATAATGCTACTGTGAAGTTGGTTAGGAATTTGTTGATGGTCCAAATTATTATTATTATTCAGTTCTTGTAAGTTTTTTTGGGCTATATGGCCATGTTCTAGAGGCATTTCTCCTAACGTTTCGCCTGCATCTATGGCAAGCATCCTCAGAGGTAGTGAGGTCTGTTGGAATTAGGAAAAGGGGTTTATATATCTGTGGAATGACCATGGTGAGACAAAGGGCTTTTGTAAGTTGGGCTAGGTGTGAATCTATTATTATTATTATTATTATTATTATTATTATTATTATTATGGGTTTTTGTGTGTTTTCAGAAGCATTCTCTCCTGACGATTCACCCACATCTATGGCAGGTATCCTCAGAGGTTGGGAGATCTGTTGGAAACTAGGAAAATGGGGTTTGTACATCTGAGGAATGTCCAGGGTGGGAGAAAGAACTCTTGTCTGTTGGAGGGAGGTGTGAATGCTGCCATTGGCCACCTTGATTAGCATTTAATGGCCTAGCAGTTTCAAGGCCTGGCTTCTTACTGCATGGGCGGCCAACTGAAACATTCACATCTACTCAAGCTAAGTAAGAGAGGTTTATATATCTATAGACTGTTTATATATCTGGAATGGTGTCCAGGGTGGGAGAAAGAACTCTTGTCTGTTGGAGGGAGGTGTGAATGTTACCATTGGCCACCTTGATTAGCATTCAATGGCCTAGCAGTTTCAAGGTCTGGCTTCTTACTGCCTGGGGGCATCCTTTGTTGAGGGGTGATTACCTGTCCCTGATTGTTTCTTGTTTGGGATTTATGTATCTGTAGACTGTCCAGGGTGGGAGAAAGAACTCTTGTATGTTGGAGGGAGGTGTGAATGTTACCATTGGCCACCTTGATTAGCATTTAATGGCCTGGCAGTTTCAAGGCCTGGCTTCTTACTGCTTGGGTGGCCAACTGAAACATTCACATCTACTCAGACTAAATAAGGGAGGTTTATATATCTGGAATGATGTCCAGGGTGGGAGAAAGAACTCTTGTCTGTTGGAGGCAAGTGTGAATGTTTCAATTGACCACCTTGATTAGCATTGAGTGGCAGCTTCAGAGCCTGGCTGGTTGCTGCCTGAGGGGACCCTTTGTTGGGAGGTATCAGCTTGCTGGGGAACTCCAGGATAGGAAACAATCAGGGACAGCTAATCACCTCTCAACAAAGGATTCCTCCAGGCAGTAAGAAGCAACTCCTTGAAAACTGCTCGACTATCAAATGCTAATTGAAGTGGCCAGCCTACCTCCAACAGAGAAGATGCCGGTGAAACATCAGGAGAGAATGCCTCTGGAACATGGCCATAGAGCCCGAAAGACTGACAGCAATCCAATGATTCCGGCCATTAAAGCCTTCCATGATGCAATCGGTTGACAGTCCAAACTCAAAGGGTGCTTCTGTCCAAATTACTACTATTACTACAATTATTATTAACTAGCTTGTGTGTCTTAAGGAGATCTCTATGTGCTGTATTTCGTCCGCTGCTGCGAAATAGTCATGCCCCTCATTTCTTGAGTGGCAAAATTGGTATTTTTGTGTTCCTCACATAATAGTCGCAGAGCCTTTTTGTGGCTGATTCTCCTTCTTTCCCTGAAGGCAAGGCAGTTTAAAAGCTACTATCTTGGGTGCCCGGTGTTGCCCGGCTTATTTGAAAAAGTAAATTGTTTAATTGTACAAAATGCATAAGGTTGTGGGTGAACTACAACTCCCATCATGCCAGGTTAATCCTGAAAATCTCCATCAGTAATTAATGTTTGTGATGTTGGGCAAATTTGCTCTAGATGCATCCTTGGTGGGGTTCAGTGTGCTCTCTGGCTGTAGGGTGAACTACAACTCCCACTACGGTGAGTCAGTCTCCTCAAATCCCTCTAGTAGGTTGAGTGAACTACAACTCCTCTTGAAACTCTCATCACTACTCAAAGTTTGGTATGTTGGGCAAGTTGGCTGTAGATGCATCATTGGTGAGGTTCAGTGTGCTGTCTGGCTGCAGGTAAACTACAACTCCCACTATAGTGAGTCAGTTCCCTCAAACTCCTCCAGTAGGTTGAGTTAGTCATGGAGCTTATGTGTGCCATGTTTGCTCCAGATCCATCATCAGTGGAGGTCACCGTTTCTCTGGTTGTGGGAGAACTACATCTCCCAGGAAGGAAGGTCTGTTCCCCACAAACCCCTGCAGTAATATAATTTCAGCATTATCAGGTCTATGTGCCAAGTTTGGTCCAGATTCGTCGGTGTTTGGGTTTACAGTGCTCTCTGGATGTAGGTGAACTACAACTCCCCCCAAATCAAGGTGAATTTCCCCCCAAAGTATTTCTTTTTCCTGGTTGTGGGGATTCTGTATACCAAGCTTGATCCAATTTCATCTTTGGTGGAGTTCAGAGTGCTTATTGATTGCAGATGAACTATAAATCCCAGTACCTACAAAATGCCCAGGCCAATTCCCCTCTAAACCCACCAGTACTGAGCATATTGGGTATGCATGCCAAGTTTGGTCCAGATCTATTATTATTTGGCTTTATAGTGTGCTCTGGGTGTAGGTGAACTACAATGTCTATAAATCCCTCCTAAGACCTCCAGTATTCTTTGTTGTGTTCCAAGTTAGTTCCATCATTGGTGGAGTTCAGAGTACTCTTCGATTGCAGGTGAACTATACATCCCAGTACCAACAAGTGGTTGAGAACGACTGCTCTAGATGTTAGAAGCTGGCTGGCCATCTGTTGGGAAGGATTTGACTGGGTGGCCCTTGGGGGGCTCTTTTGCTGCTCTGTGACTCTTCTCTGACTCTTGGCCTGAGGAGCGGATGTCAGGTTCCGTGACTCATTGGGAGGCAGGAAACCAGCGGGGACCTGCTCTCCGTCTCTGCGCAAGCGGCCGCACTTGTGGTCTGGCTGCCTCTGCGCAACGAGAGCGAATGGACGGCGCTTGGAGGCAGAGCCAGAGCTGCAGGCGGCGTGGCGCCCAGAGACACACCTGAACCCAAAGGTATGGAGACCTTTCCCCAATTCACCTTCTCCAGCCCTCTCCTCACTTGCACCCAAAGCAGGACCAGAGACAGTCTGTCGGTTGGCTCTTCGGTTTCATTGGTTTGGACGTCAGAACAAAGACATTGGGTGTCACTCCATCTGTCCGTCCATCCATCTTTATCTGCCTAGGTTTCGATCCATTCTATCCTTTCTAACCATCCTGTCTGTCAGTCTATCCATCTACGGTATCTATCTATCTATCCATCTACCATCCACAGTATCTATCTACCTACCTACGGTATCTATCTTCCTATCTATCATATAATCCTGATGTTAGATGGGACCCCAAGGGCCATCTAGTCCAACTCCTTGTCTGTC
>NW_026844589.1:2944449-2945776 GCF_025583915.1 Anolis sagrei ordinatus | reverse complement strand
GTGGTCTAACCAAAGCAGAATAGAGCATGGGGAGCATGACTTCCCTAGATCTAGACACTATGCTCCTATTGTCTTGCCTTCTTCACTCATTGGGAATGGAGAGAGAATAGGGGAGTGCTCCTTTAATTGAAGGGGAAATGCTGGAGAAAAGGGGGAGCGTCGGATAAGACGGAAAGTCGGATAAGCAAAGGTTGGATAAGCGAGACTCTACTGTATTTGTATCGCACTTTATTTTTTTGGGGGGGGGGGGGATATTTTACGGAATCTATCAACGTGGGAGAATATGAGACAGGTTCTGGCAGCTGTCTCGTCCACCCAAAACACGTCCTGGGAGTCGGATCCCTGCAGGATCCCTTCCCTCCCACATTTGGGGCAGGCTTTGGCCTCTCAGCTTGCGCTCGGGGCAGCGGTCTTTTGACAGAGCCGGGCCAGGAGTCCCGCCATTTGCAAGAGCGAATTCACCCCTTCCGCGATCTTCATGTGCGTGTAGCCAATCTCCTAGCCAAACAGAAGAAGAGAAAGAAGACATCAGGAGATGCGGAACTGCAGGACTCGGGCGTCAAGACCCGCCGGCCGCGTCCATCCTGACATACCACAAAATCCTCCAGATCTGGTTTCCTTGTGTGTTTTTGTTGCGAAAAAGAGGTTCAAGCTGCTCTTAAGTATAATAAATAAAGACTTCTGTGTGTCAAGTAAATTCGCTCATTTAAGTGGTCAAACCCAATGTTATTTCTGATCCCCTCTCCCCTTATGAACACCCACCTTAATGAATTCCAGCTTCAGGTACTCAGCCATTTGGAAGGTTTTGCACACCCTGAAAATGTTGCCGATGATGTCTTCGGGGGAGTAGCCCAGCTTCCATAAATGGGCCAGGATCTGGATAAAGTAAGGATACAAACCCATCGTTCAGCTGTAGTTTGGGATGTTACGATTATCAGCGGCCCCATTTGAGTCCCTTGGGGAGATGGTGGTGGGGTATAACTAAAGTTGTTGTTGTTGTTATATTATAGACCAGTGGTTCCCAACCTTTTTTTGACCAGGGACCACTCTGACCAGGCACCACCACTCTCCAACATTATTACCAAAAGGGTTATGAATCAATTTCTGGGGTTCTGATTCAGAAAATGGCATTGGACAGACCCCATCAGCTCTGGTTTCTGATCCAGAACATATGCCATCCAGTACTCGTCATCTGCTCATCCACAAAAAACCATATTTAATAAACCTCGGCACTATAAGAGGGTTTCACGACACCAGTCGCTCTCGTTGTAACGGTATAGTAACAGTGAGGCCGTGAACCAAAGACTAGAATTCCTTCAGAAAGTTT
>NW_026844589.1:2934449-2939449 GCF_025583915.1 Anolis sagrei ordinatus | reverse complement strand
AAAACCAGCTGATTCCTAATCCATCTAAGTTTCATCTATGCTGACGATCGTGCCATCACCGCTCAAGCAGGGAGCTTTGAAATGGTTGAACAGAAGCTCTCCAAAGCTTGAGGTGCTCTTACTGCCTATTACGAGGAAAACCAGCTGATTCCTAATCCACCTAAGTTTCATCTATGCTGACGATCGTGCCATCACTGCTCAAGAGGGAGCTTTGAAATGGTTGAACAGAAGCTCTCCAAAGATCCAAAGCTCTCCAAAGTCTGAAAGTGCTTGATGTAATCTGTCCCGCTAAAAATGGATGAAAGAACATTTTTAAAGGTCCCTAAAGTATTACTCGTGGCAGGTTTGAGGATTGGCGACCCACCTGCCTCATGTCCCCTTGGGCGGTGAAGATGATGGCTTCCAGGCCATCGTCGGTGTACTGCACGCTCTCCTTCTCGACAATCTTCATGAGCCTTGCCAGCACCTGGCTGTCCGTCAGCTTGGAGTAGCGGAGCACGGCACAACGGGACTGGATGGGCTCTGAAGGGAGGGAGGGAAGGAAGGAGGTGGGAAGCCCCTCTGAACAAGCCAGGACCTTGGCTCACCGGGGGGTCCAACTGCCTACCAGATTGACCCCAGATCCCCAGCGTTTCCTTGCATTTTAATTATTTTGAAAGTTTATCCGCCCCATATTTTGGGGGGAAAGCAGAGCGTAAATCATGTATATATCTATGTCTGTATACTCGAGTATAAACCGACCTGAATATAAGCCGAAGCACCTAATTTGATCACAAAAAATTAGGAAAATGTATTGACTTGAGTATAAGCCGAAGGTGGAAATGCAGCACAGTAATAATAGAGTAAAATATTAAATGTAATAATAATAATAGAATAAAATAATAAATGTAATAATAGAGTAAAATAATAAATGTAATAACAGTAATAAAATAATAAATGTAAAATATTAAGAGTAAAATAATAGAAATACAATAATAACAGTAATAATAGAGTAAAATAATGAATGTAAAATATTAAGAGTAAAATAATAGAAATACAATAATAACAGTAATAATAGAGTAAAATAATGAATGTAATATTAGAGTAAAATAATGGATATGCAATAATAACAATAATAAATAGAGTAAAATAATAAATGTAATAATAAGAAGGGTAAAATAATAGAAATGTAATAACAGTAATAATAGAGTAAAACAATAAATGTAATAATAACAATAATAATAGAGTAAAATAATAAATGTAATAATACGAAGAGTAAAATAATAGAAGTGTAATAATAACAGTAATAATAGAGTAAAATAATAAATGCAATAATAATAATAATAGGAGTAAAATAATGGATATGCAATAATAACAATAATAAATAGAGTAAAATAATAAATGTAATAATAAGAAGGGTAAAATAATAGAAATGTAATAATAACAGTAATAATAGAGGAAAATAATAAATGCAATAATAAGAGTAAAATAATGGCAATGCAATAACAATAATAATAGAGTAAAATAATAAATGTAATAATAACAGAGTAAAATAATAGAAATGTAATAACAATAATAAATAGAGTAAAATAATAAATGTAATAATACAGTAAAATAATAAATATGCAATAATAACAATAATAAATAGAGTAAAATAATAAATGTAATAATAATGAGTAAAATAATGGAAATGTAATAATAACAGTAATAATAGAGTAAAATAATAAATGTAATAATAGAGTAAAATAATAGAAATGTAATAATAACAGTAATAATAGAGTAAAATAATAAATGTAATAATAAGAAGAGTAAAATGATAAATATAATAATAATAGAGTAAAATAATGGAAATGTAATAATAACAGTAATAATAGAGTAAAACAATAAATGTAATAATAAGAGTAAAACAGAGTAAAATAATAAATGTAATAATAATAAGAGTAAAATAATGGCAATGCAATAACAATAATAATAGAGTAAAATAATAAATGTAATAATAATAGAGTAAAATAATGGCAATGTAATAACAACAGTAATATAGAGTAAAATAATAAATGTAACAATGGAGTAAAATAATGGATATGTAATAATACCAATAATAAATAGAGTAAAATAATAAATGCAATAATAATAATAAATAGAGTAAAATAATGGAAATGAAATAATAACAATAATAATAGAGTAAAATAATAAATGTAATATTAGAGTAGAGTAATGGATATGCAATAATACAATAATAAATAGAGTAAAATAATAAATGTAATAATAAGAAGAGTAAAATAATGGAAATGTAATAATAACAGTAATAATAGAGGAAAACAAATGTAATAATAGAGTAAAATAATAGAGTAAGAAATGTAATAATAATAACAATAATAATAATATACTAAAATAATAAATATAAAGGAGAGGTAAAGGGTTTTAGGTTGATGGATTCTTTCCCAAACCCAACACACACACACACACACACTTTGGGCCTTTGTTATAGCGAACATAGTGGAAATGGGAAAGGGGGTCCCCAAAGAGGCCGGATCCCAGGAAGGAGTAACGCTCTCACCTATGATTTTGTCGGAGGCGTTGCAAGCGAGAGCAAAGCGCGTCGTTTTGGAGTAGATCTCCATGGTGCGCCTCAGGGCTTGCTGGGCTCCGTCTGTCATGCTACGTGGGGGACATGGGAGAAGATGAGGAAAACAAGCTAGCTCCCACCACTCAGGAGACACCCGTGGCCCTCCCTCCAATGACATTGCAGGTTATAGCGAGCGCCGTAAATATGTCCAAGAGCCCTGCCAGTGTCCTCCACCTACACCACACTGCCCACCACCCAAGGGAAGGCTTTCATTTGGGGACCATTCCATCCTAGATTGTATGTGTTTCCTCCACCACAGACACCCCAGTGTTTCTGACTCTCTCCATTGGTGTGGAATTTGCATGACCCCGCACACTGCCTCTTCCATAACCCTTTCCTATTCTTTTCTATGACACAAACAAAGGAATTGAACATACTACAGAGGTCTGGGGAGAATTCACCATGATTTGTAGGAGTTGTAGGTCCTGGGATGTATAGTTCACCTGCAATCTAAGAGCACTCTGAAACCCACCAATGATGGACCTGGATCTAACTTGGCACACAGAAGCCTCCACGACGAGCAAAACATACTGGAGGTCTTTGAAGGGATTTAGGAGAATTGTAGTTCACCTACACACTATAAACCCAAACAATGATGGATCTGGACCAAACTTGGCACGCATACCCAATATGCCCAAATTGGAATACTGGTGGGTTTTGAGGGGAATTGGCCTGGGCATTCTGGAGTTGTACGTACTGGGATTTATAGTTCACCTGCAATCCATGGGCACTCTGAACTCCACCAAAGATGGAATCGGACTAAACTTGGCACACAGAGCCCCCACGACTGGCAAAAAAATTCTGGAGGTTTTTGGAAAAATTCATCTTGATTTGGAGGAGTTGTAGTTCACCTACATCCAGAACCCAAACACTGATGGATCTCGACCAAACTTGGCACACATACTTGATATGCTGAAATTTGATTACTGGATGAGTTTGGGAGGAACTGACCTTCCTTTCTGGGAGTTGTAGTGCACCCACAACCAGAGAAATGGTGACCTCCACTGATGATTGACCTGGACCAAACTTGGCACACAGAACCTTCATGACTAACTCAACCTACTGGAGGGATATGAGGGGACTGACTCACTATAATGGGAGTTGTAGTTTAGCCAGAGAGCGCACTGAACCTCACTAATGAGGCATCTACAGCAAACTTGCCCAACATAACAAACTTCGAGTAGTGATGGGAGTTTCAAGGGGTTCACCTGGCATGATGGGAGTTGTAGTTCACCCACAACCTTATGCATTTGGCACAATTAAAAATAGATTTATTCAAATAACTAGGGCAGTGATGGGCAACCTTTTGAGCTTGGTGTGTCAAAATTTCCCAAAAACCTGAGCATAACTTGGGTGGAGTGTCATTGTGAGAAAAAAAACACAATTTTGCAATATTTATAGTTTAAATAAGAAAAATGTATAATCCATGCTGAGTTATGGAGTGAACAATGCTCAAACGTGCAGATGTTAAATTTGTACAAATTTAAGGATGGAATTAGATTGGCTCTTATAAGGTGTATTTCTCTGTATGTGGCCACATGTGTCTGCGTGTCATCAAAAATAGCCATGCGTGTCAGTGCTGACACACGTGTCATAGGTTCACCATCACGGATCTAGACACTATGCTCCTATTCTAGTAATACGCAAAATAAGGTATATAATGATAATACTTAATATAATATAAGATGATAATAATAATAATAATAATAATAATAATAATAGAAAGTCTTTAGCCTTGGGTTGGGGACCCAAGCTAATAATAATAATAATAATAATAATAATAATAATTTTTACAGAGTGGTTTTACTACCCGCTCACCTGTCTGCTTCATCCAAGATGATGATCTTATGCCGGCCTTTGGGAAGAGTGACTTTCTGCTGCGCAAACATCTTGATTTTGTTCCTCACCACATCAATACCTCTAAAAACAGAAGGTTCAGCCATTTTTAAAATCAACTCAGTGGGTCATGAGATTTGCAGAGAGGGGTCTTCAGGACTGCCATCAGCAACAAAAATATGTTTTTACACACCTGCGATTCCCAGATGCAATCCGTTTTGGAAATACATCAATTCGGAGCTAGCCAGTCCTTTAACTCTGCAGGTGTGCTTGAATCAATTTCTGATCTATTATTTGTGAAGACTACGATAAACTCCTTGGGTTTATTCTTCCAGGAGACGAGACGGAACGGCCCCATTTCCGATTTCCCCCCGCAGCCCTCGTGGCTTACCTGTCGTTGGAGGCATTCAGCTCCAGAACGGCGTCCTTCAACGCGGGGCCCAGAAGGGCTCGGGCCAAACAGAGGATGCTGGTGGTTTTCCCTGTTCCGGGAGGACCCTTTTCACAGGAAAAGAATACACATTATTTATTATTGTCATGAATGACTTTCCAATTACTT
>NW_026844589.1:2871355-2922854 GCF_025583915.1 Anolis sagrei ordinatus | reverse complement strand
GGGGGGGGGGAGAGGGGGGGGAGGGAGGGAGGGGGAGGGGGGGGGGGAGGGAAGGGAGGGAAGGGGGGGAGGGAGGGGAGGGGGAGGGGGGGGAGGAGGGAGAGGAGAGGAGGGGAGGAGGAGGAGGGGAGGAGGAGGAGGGGAGGGGGAGGGAGGAGGAGGAGGGGGGGGGGGGTATGGGAAGGTATGGGTAAGTATTTTATAGTAGTATATATAATACATAAATGCAAGATATGTATAATATATTATAGTATATTATAGTATTTATATAGTATATATTATATTATATTATTATATTATAATAGTATAGTATTAAACATATATATATATATGCAAGATATATATAATATGTAGTATATTATAGTACAGTATAGTATAATAGTATATCATATATTATTATATTATTATATTATAATAGTATATATAATACACTATATATATAATAACAATATGATATTATAATTATATATTTTATATTCTATGTATTATAATATGAATAATAGTAATAATAATAATATATTACATTAGTGCATTAGACAAGGTATTTCTCCTGCCCGCCCGCTTGCTTTTCAGTCCGAGAACCAACGAATCGAGCTAAGCAACCAAAAAAAAAAGGAAAGCCAGCCCACATCTGTTAAGCCCCGCCCCTTTCCCCCTTCCCATCCTCTTTTGTTTCCCGGCGAGGGGGGGAGCGTCCGGAGGAGGGAAGAGCCGGAGGAGCGGGGGGCGGTGTCCCTGCAAGGGGGAACAGCCCTGGCGTTGGGTTGTTTTTGTGGCGCTGTTTGCGCGCCCGCCCGCCCGCCTCCCTTTCGAAGCATCCTCCTCCTTGCCGCCTTTCTCCGCCTGGTCCTCAGGGAGTGGCGGCCCCGCCCCCTCCCGCTGATTGACAGGCGCTCTCCCGCTGGCGCTGCTCTCCATCCATTCTTTGGGGAAGGGCGGGTGCCCGGCGCGGCCTAGGCGCCTCACTCCCAGGAACCCCAGCCGGAGCCTCGATTTGGTCTCCCGCCCGGCGTGGGCGGGGAAGCGGAGGTGAGCCTGGAGGGGGGCAAACATGGAGGGAGGGAAGAGGGGGCGGCAACAAAGGCAGAGATGGAGGGGAGCAGGCAGAGACAGAGCTCTCATGGAGGCCCAAATACACACACAGGCACATTGGGTGGTCCCCTCACTGTCCTGTTGCTATACCCTTCTCAAAGGGGGAAGCGCCCTTGGAAAGTAGGCTGGAGACATGTGTATATATGACAATGCTATTATATATATATATACACACACACACACACACAGTTATATATTATATTTATATATAATGTATTATATTTTATATATATATATGATAATATTCTATTTTATATTGCTGTAATATATATATATATATATTATAGTGTTGTATATTGTATTTATATGTAATGTATTATTTTATATTTATATAAGATAATATTATATTTTATATTTATAATATATATATATATTATAGTGTCATATATTTATATATAATGTATTCTATTCTATTTACATGATAATTATATTTATATATGATCTATTCTATTTATATATATGATAATATTATATTTTATATTTATAATATATATATATTATAGTGTCATATATTTATATATAATGTATTCTATTCTATTTACATGATAATATTATATTTATATATGATCTATTCTATTTATATATATGATAATATTATATTTTATATTTATAATGTATATATTATAGTGTCATATATTTATATATAATGTATTCTATTCTATTTACATGATAATATTATATTTATATATGCATATATTTATTATATATATGTATATAGTATTGTTATGTATTATATTTATATATATCATATTCTATAATAGTGTAACATATTTATATATAATGTATTATATTCTATTTATATATATATGATAATATATTTTATATTTATTGTTATTATATATATTAGTGTTATATATTGTATTTATATATAATGTATTAATATATATTATATTATATTATATATTTATTATATATATGTATATAGTATTATCTATTATAGTATATTTTCTAATAGCATTTGCAATACATTCTATTTTCATATATATATGGTAATATATATTTTATATTTATAATATATATATATTATAGTGTTATATGTTATATTTATATATAATGTATTCTATTTATAGATACATATAAGATGCTATTATATTTTATATTTATTGCTATAATATATTATAGTGTTATATATTATATTTATATATAATGTATTCTATTTATATATATGTATATAGTATTGTTATTTCTTATGTTTATATATAATATATCATATTCTATAATAGTGTAATATATTTATATATAATGTATTATATTCTATTTATATATATGATAATATTCTATTTTATATTTAGTGCTATTATATATATATATATATATATTATACTGATATATTATATTATATATAATGTATTATTACATATAAAATATATTTTATATTTTTTACATATTTTATTATTATATCGCTCTATCATCTTCTCTCATAGGTGTCCCCATAGGTGTGCCCAAAGATCCACATATGTTCTGCTCCTCTATTTTCTATTTCTTGCCCATAATCACATTCTGATATAAATCAAGAACTGCCTATACTCAAATTTGTTGTTGTTGTTGTTGTTGTTGTTGATTCGTTCAGTCATTTCCGACTTTTCGTGACCTCATGGACCAGCCCACGCCAGAGCTCCCTGTCGGCCGTCACCACCCCCAGCTCCTTCAAGGTCAGTCCAGTCACTTCAAGGATGCCATCCATCCATCTTGCCCTTGGTCGGCCCCTCTTCCTTTTGCCTTCCACTTTCCCCAGCATAATTGTCTTCTCTAGACTTTGCTGTCTCCTCATGATGTGGCCAAAGTACTTCAACTTTGTCTCTAGTATCGTTCCCTCCAGTGAGCAGCCGGGCTTTATTTCCTGGAGGATGGACTGGTTGGATCTTCTCGCAGTCCAAGGCACTCTCAGAACTTTCCTCCAACACCACAGCTCAAAAGCATCGATCTTCCTTCGCTCAGCCTTCCCTGAAGTCCAGCTCTCACATCCGTGGTGACTATGGGGAATACCATTGCTTTGACGATGCGGATCTTTGTTGCCAGTGTGATGTCTCTACTCTTCACTATTTTATCGAGATTGGTCATTGCTCTCCTCCCAAGAGGTCAACATCTCCTGATTTCCTGGCTGCAATCTGCGTCTGCAGTAATCTTTGCACCTAGAAATATGAAGTCTGTCACTGCCTCCACATTTTCTCCCTCTATTTTCCAGTTGTCAATCATTCTTGTTGCCATAATCTTGGTTTTTTTGACGTTTTGCTGCAACCCGGCTTTTGCGCTTTCTTCTTTCACCTTGATTAGAAGGCTCCTCAGCTCCTCCTCGCTTTCGGCCATCAGAGTGGTGTCATCTGCATATCTGAGGTTGTTAATGTTTCTTCCAGCAATTTTCACCCCAGCTTTGCATTCATCGCCCTGCACATCCTCGCATGATGTGTTCTGCATACAAGTTAAAAAGGTTGGGTGAGAGTATGCAGCCTTGCCGTACGCCTTTCCCAATCTTGAACCAGTCTGTTGTTCCGTGGTCAGTTCTGACTGTTGCTACTTGGTCCTTGTACAGATTCCTCAGGAGAGAGGGAAGGGGGCTTGGGATGCCCATCCCACCAAGAACTTGCCACAATTTATTATGATCCACACAGTCAAAGGCTTTAGAATAGTCAATGAAGCAGAAGTAGATGTTTTTCTGAAACTCCCTGCCTTTCTCCATTATCCAGCGGATATTGGCAATCTGGTCTCTCGTTCCTCTGCCTTTTCTAAACCCAGCTTGAACATCTGGCAACTCTCGCTCCATGTATTGCTGGAGTCTTCCTTGCAGGATCTTGAGCATTACCTTACTGGCATGAGAAATAAGGGTAATGCTCAAGATATGTATCTCCAGCAAAGGATCACCGCCTTGTCGGGGCGCTGGAGCTTGAGCACCTCAATGATGTCATGAGCGAAACCGTGAAGGGCCACCCAAGACGGGACGGTTGTGGCAGAGAGGTCAGACCAAGCGTGATCCCTGGGGAAGGCAATGGCAAACCACTCCAGTATCCTTGCCAAGAAAACTAAATGGACCAGTACAACCAGAGATATGTCGGTATGCCATTGGAAGATGGACTCCCAGGTTCGGAAGATGGCCAAAATGCTACTGGGGGGGAGCAGAGGATAAGTTCAACTAGCCCCAGATGTGATGACGCAGCTAGCTCAAAGCCGAAAGGAAGGCTAGCGGCCGAAAGTACTGGAGGTGAACGACGAATCCGATGCTCTAAAGATCAACACACCATAGGAACCTGGAATGTAAGATCTATGAGCCAGGGCAAATTGGATGTTGTTATTGGCGAGATGTCAAGACTAAAGATAGACATTCTGGGGGTCAGCGAACTGAAGTGGACTGGAATGGGCCACTTCACATCAGATGACCACCAGATCTACTACTGCGGACAAGAGGAACATCGAAGAAATGGAGTAGCCTTCATAATTAATAAGAAATTCGCTCAAGCGGTGCTTGGATACAACCCAAAAAATGACAGAATGATCTCAATTCGAGTGCAAGGAAAGCCTTTCAACATTACAGTGATCCAAATATACGCCCCAACCACAGCTGCTGAAGAAGCAGAAGTAGATCAGTTCTATGAGGATCTGCAGGACCTACTGGATAATACACCAAAAGGAGACATTATTTTCATTACAGGAGACTGGAATGCCAGGGTGGGAAGTCAAATGACAACTGGGATCACAGGCAAGCATGGTCTGGGAGAACAAAATGAAGCGGGACGCAGGCTGATAGAATTTTGCCAGGAAAACTCGCTGTGTATAACGAATACTCTCTTCCAACAACCTAAAAGACGGCTATACATGGACCTCACCAGACGGTCAACACCGAAATCAGACTGACTACATCCTTTGCAGCCAAAGGTGGCGGACATCCATCCAGTCGGTGAAAACAAGACCTGGGGCTGACTGTAGCTCAGATCAAGAACTTCTTATTGCCCAATTTAGAATAAAACTAAAGAGATCAGGGAAAATACACAGACCAGTTAGATATGATCTCACTAACATTCCTAGCGAATATACAGTGGAAGTGAAGAACAGATTTGAAGGACTAGATTTAGTAAACAGAGTCCCAGAAGAACTATGGACAGAAGTCCGCGACATTGTTCAGGAGGCGGCAACAAAGTACGTCCCAAAGAAAAAGAAAACCAAGAAGGCAAAATGGTTGTCTGCTGAGACACTGGAAGTAGCCCAAGAAAGGAGGAAAGCAAAAGGAAACAGGGATAGTAAGGGGAGATATGCCCAGTTAAATGCGCAATTCCAGAGGTTAGCCAGAAGAGATAAGGAACTATTTTTAAATAAGCAATGCATGGAAGTGGAAGAAGACAACAGAATAGGAAGGACAAGAGACCTCTTCCAGAAAATTAGAAACATTGGAGATAATTTCAGGAGAAAATGGGCATGATAAGAAACAAAGATGGCAAGGTCCTAACAGAAGCTGAAGAGATCAAGAGAAGGTGGTGAGACTATACAGAAGATCTGTATAGGAAGGATAATAATTTCGAGGATTTTGACGGTGTGGTGAATGAATTAGAACCAGACATCCTGAGGAGTGAAGTTGAATGGGCCTTAAGAAGCATTGCTAACAACAAGGCAGCAGGAGATGACAGGATCCCAGCTGAACTGTTTAAAATCTTAAAAGATGATGCTGTCAAGGTGATGCATGCCATATGCCAGCAAATATGGAAAACACAAAGAATGGCCATCAGACTGGAAAAAATCAACTTATATCCCCATACCAAAAAAGGGAAATGCGAAAGCCTGCTCCAACTTCCGTACAGTGGCCCTTATTTCTCATGCCAGTAAGGTAATGCTCAAGATATGTATATAGTATTGTTATGTATTATATTTATATATAATATATCATATTCTATAATAGTGTAATATATTTATATCTAATGTATTATATTCTATTTTTATATATATATATATTTGATAATTATTTTATATTTGTGTATTATATATATATATATATATTATAGTGTTGTATATTGTATTTATATGTAATGTATTATATTCTATTTTATAGACATGATAATATTATATTTTATATTTATAATATATATATTATAGTGTTATATGTTATATTTATATATAATGTATTCTATTTATAGATACATATAAGATGCTATTATATTTTATATTTATTGCTATAATATATTATAGTGTTATATATTATATTTATATATAATGTATTCTATTTATATATATGTATATAGTATTGTTATTTCTTATGTTTATATATAATATATCATATTCTATAATAGTTTATATATTTAATATATATGTATATCTTCTATTTATATTATGAACACATTATTACTGCAGTGCTTATTATATATATATAATATATAATCATACTGATATATTAGTATTATATATGATGATATTCACAATAAAAATATAATTTTATATTTGTTACTATTTTATTATTATACATTGTTTGGTATATATTTATATTTATATACAAATATATTCTTTCAAACAAATATAATGATATTTAGATGTTCTTAATATAGTACTCAGTCTTGCAATATATCATTATGTAGACACGTGTGTGTGTATATATATGATACATATATTATTAGTATTATAATATTTATTAACTAAATTAGTATAATATATAACAGCCTACTAATCATAATAATATTTAATCGTAGTATATTATCAATTATTTTATAATACACTATTATTTATTATAATTATATATTATTGTAAATAAAGAACAACACTGGGCAGGTACAGCTAGTCTATATCAATAAAAATGTAATGTTCGTTTGTGGGATTAACATAACTCAAAAACCACTGGACGTATCGACACCAAATTTGGACACAAGACACCCATCAGGCCAACGAGTGACCATCACCCCTAAAAACACGCAAAAAACACAGCAGAACATACACAAAACACATATACACAGACTGGACCACAGCAACGCGTGGCAGGGGATGGCTAGTATATAATAATATTTTAATACAGTATTATATGATATTTATAATACCATATATTATATTAGAATACAATATATATTGTATTCTGTGTGGGGGGCCAAACCTCCCACACAGAACCCCCATGACCACCAGAGTGGGCCACAGCAACGCGTGGCAGGGGACAGCTAGTTTATGCATATATACTCACACAAAACACATATACACAGACTGGGTCATAGCAATGTGTGGGGGGTACAGCTAGTACGTTAATATTATTTCACATTTTTGTGTGTTACAATGGGTGCCTTGCTGAGAAATGCATCCATCTGACAGTCTTAACTGTTGTTGTTGTTAACTGGGACTTATTTTGAGGAGCCGAGCTTCTATTGTGCGTCTCCTGCTGAAAAATAAGGTTCGGTCTTATTTTCCAAGTAGGCCTTATATTAATTTTGGAGGAGATGGGGTCTGGATATAAATATAGATAGGCGTGAATTTGTGTAGCTGTGATGCAAATATTTATTGGGGAGTGGAATATCTATCTATCTATCTATCTATTGAACTAGAACTCATGCAAAGATCAAAGAAACAATGCCTCCTCCACCCACAAAGCTGGACTCTGAAGCTTCTGTAGGGTTTGTTTATTATTTCCAGAAAGGAATGTATATATCTGTCTATAGTCTAGTTCCACTGAAGAGTGGCATATATCCACTGCTAGGTCAGATCCCCTTGGCATGCCAGCCTGAAAGAAGGAAGGAGGGAAGGAGAAAGGCTAGCCATCAGCATGGAAAGTGTAGTTTGCGCCATTTCTCGAGTCCTTGAGCACCGCAGGAATAAGAGGGATGTGTCCCACGCTGAAGCCGAGCATCTGGAAGCGCTGTAAAAGCAGCGAGACAGGAAGTCATAATTAAGGCGTGAGTCAAAGAAGGATTCCAGCGCAGGCATGGATCATTGGCAGAGGCAGGCCCTGGCAGGGAGAGACAAGAATGATGGAATTGCTCAAAGTCAGCATGGGCTCCTCAAAAACAAGTCCCAGCAGATAGACTTACAAGCTTGGTAGATGCATGGAATGCTGTGGATGTGGCCTATCTTGACTTCAGCAAGAAACATAGAGTTGGTAGCGGAACCCATTTCCGCTCCTTTGGCAGCCACCTCACCACCGAAATACAACACCGCCTGAGCTCTGTGAGTGCAGCATTCTTCCAAATGAAGCAGAGAGTGTTTGAGGGCCAGGACATCCGTAGGCAGACCAAGGTGCTTGTCTATAAAGCTATTGTCCTCCCAACCCTGGCAGCCACCTCTCCACCAAAGTCAACATCTACACAGAAATACAACACCGCCTGAGCTCTGCGATTGCAGCATTTTTCCGAACGAAGCAGAAAGTGTTTGAGGTCCGTGACATCCGTAGGGATACCAAGGGACTTGTTTATAGAGCTATTGTCCTCCCAACCATGCTATACGCCTGCAAGACGTGGACTATCTACAGACATCACATGCAACTCCTAGAATGATTCCATCAGCGCTGCCTCTGGAAAATCCTGCAAATCTCTTGGGAAGACAGGCGGACAAACGTCAGCGTGCTGGAAGAAGCAAAGACCACCAGCATTCAATCGATGCTCCTCCGTCATCAACTCCGCTGGACCGGCCACGTTGTCTGTATGCCCGACCACCGTCTCCCAAAGCAGTTGCTCTACTCCAAACTCAAGAATGGAAAACGGGATGTTGATGGACAAGAAAAGAAATTGAAAGATGGGCTCAAAGCCAACCTTAAAAGCTCTGGCATAGACACTAAGAACTGGGAAGCCCTAGCCCTTGAGCGCTCCAGCTGGAGGTCAGCTGTGACCAGCAGTGCTGCAGAATTTGAAGAGGCACGGATGGAGGGCGAAAGAGAGAAACGTGCCAAGAGGAAGGCGCGTCAAGCCAACCCTGACCGAGACCACCTTCCACCTGGAAACCAATGCCCTCACTGCGGGAGACGATGCAGATCAAGAATAGGGCTCCACAGTCACCTACGGACCCACCCTGGAGGATTATCTTACTCGGACAATGAGGGATCGCCTAAGTAAGTAAGAGTTGGAAGAGACCTCGTGAGGTATCCAGTCCAGCCCCTTTCTTACTAAGGAGCAGGAAAATCGCATTCAAAACACCCCCGACAGATGGCCACCCACACTCTGGGGCAGAGAGTTCCACTGCTGAACAGCTCTCACAGTTCAGAAGTCCGTCCTCAATGGAACATTAGCTTCAAGCTGCAGGAAAGAAAGGAGATTCCACCTGAACACATTATATGATATGTGTTATACATATCAAATAAAGTAATATATATTGTATTATAAATATAATATATAACAATGTATTAAAATATATATATATTATTATATTACTATATTGTGTTATAAATTTAATATATAATAATGTATTGAAATATTATTATATATTAATATATTGTTATATTGCTAATGTTTTATTACAAATATAATATAAAATAACATTATAATATACTTTCCTGTAATTTGAAGCCATTGTTCCATTCCATCCTAGTCTTCAGGGCAGCAGAAAACAAACCTTCTCCCTCTTATCCATGGCTTCCCCTGACATATATATACATGGCCCTCATCATGTCTCCTCTCAGCTTTCTCTTCTGCAGGCTAAACATGCCCAGCTCTTTAAGCCGCTCCTCATAGGTCAGCAATTCTCAACCTGGAGGTCACAAGTGGGTGTCAAAGGGGTCACCAAAGACTACCAGAAAACACAGTATTTTCTGTTGGTTGTGGGGGTTCTGTGTGGGAAGCTTGGCTCAGTTCTATCATTAGTGGGGTTCAGAATGCTCTGATTGTAGGCAAACTAGAAATTCCAGCAAGTACAACTCCCAAATGTCAAGCCTCCCAGTATTTTTTGTTGGGCGTCAGAGTTCTGTGTGCCAAGTTTGGTTCAATTCCATCATTGGTGGAGTTCAGAATGCTCTTTGATTGTAGGTGAACTATAAATCCCAGCAACTACAACTCCCAAATGTCAAGGTATATTTTCCCCAAACTCCACTACTGTTCACATTGGGGCATATTGAGTATCCGTGCCAAGTTTGGTCCAGATGCATCATGGTCTGAGTCCACAGTTCTCTCTGGATATAGGTGAACTACAACTCCCAAACTCAAGGTCAATGCCCACCAAACCCTTCCAGTATTTTCTGTCAGTCATGGGAGTTCTGTGTGCCAAGTTTAGTTCAATTCCATCATTGGTGGAGTTCAGAATCCTCTTTGATTGTAGGTGAACTATAAATCCCAGCAACTACAACTCCCAAATGACAAAATCAATCCCCCCAAAACTCCACCAGTATTAAAATTTGGGCTTATTGGGTATTTGTGCCAAATTCAATCCAGTGAATGAAAATACATCCTGCATATCAGCTATTTACATTATGATTCATAACAGGAGCAAAATTACAGTTGTGAAATAGGAATGAAAATAATGTTATGGTTGGGGGTCACCACTAATGAGGAACTGTATTAAGGTGTCGCGGCATTCGGAAGGTTGAGAAACACTGATCTAGGTGGAGTTTCAGGGGGTGAACCTGGCCTGATGGGGGTTGTAGTTCACCCACAACCTTATGCATTTTGTAAAATAATAAAAAAGTGTCTTTATAAATAAATACTTAAATTACCAAAATATTGACCAAAAAAAATGGCGGCCTTTGTTTTCTTTCATTTCTCTAGGTCTCGGGATTTAGATGACGGGCTCCATCCCGTTGATGCCTAAGGCTGTGGCCCCACATCGTCTCCTGGAGGACCACAGGCAGTCCATGGTGTGAGCCACGCCAACGGAGGGGCCAAGATGCTGAAGCCGAGCGGCCTCAAGATCCCCGGAAGGGCTGGGAAACACTCCAGCCCTGCGGGGCGGCCGGGAGGGACGGCCGGCGCTGCGACCACAACTGCCCCGGCCACAAAGGAAGGTGAGCCCTCTCTTTTGGTCATTGTCGAGACGAAAGTTCCTTGAATTTACTGCATAAACCTTCAGTAAATAGTCCTGTATGTCCATTAATATATATAATATGCTAATATTGTAATATAATGTAATATAATATATTGTAAATACATATGATATTTATAATATTATAATGTAATGCAATATAATATAATACTACTACCAATAATATGATACCAGCTGTCCCCTGCCACGCGTTGCTGTGGCTCAGTCTGCATATGTATTTTGTGTGTGTGTATATATTTGTGTATATATGTGTGTTTGCATATATGTGTGTGTGTGTATATGTGTGTGTATATGTGTGTATATATTTGTGTATATATGTGTGTTTGCCTATATGTGTGTGTTTGTGGGTGTATATGTATGTGTGTGTATATGTGTGCATATATTTGTGTATTTGCGTGTTTATATGTGTACATGCATATTGCATATGTGTGTGCTTGTCTATATGCATATTTGTGTGTATATGTGTGTATATGTATATGTGTGTGCATATGTATATGTATATATAAATATGTGCATTTGTATATGTGTATATGTGTATGTGTATATGTGTATATTTGTGTGTATGTATGACTGTATGCATGTGTATATGTATATGGGTGTATGTGTATACGTATATGGTGTATTTTTTGGGTTTTTAAGCCTGTTCTGCTGGGGTTTTGTGTGTGTGTGTGTGTGTGTGTGTTTATGGGTGATGGAGACTCCTTGGACTGTTAGGTGCATTGTGTCCAAATTTCGTGTCAATACACACACACACACACAGATACACAAATATATACACACATATAAACATATATTCACACACATACAAAACACATATATACAGACTGGGCCACAGCAACATGTGGCAGGGGACGGCTAGTGTGTGTATGTGTGCGTGTGTGTATGTATATATATATATATATGGAATGATGTCCAAGGTGGGAGAAAGATTGTCTGCTGGAGGCATGTGTAAATGTTGCCATTGGCCAGCTTGATTTGCATTGAATGGCCTTGCAGCTGCAAAGTCAATCAGTGAGGGTCTCTTCCTTTGTTGCCTGGAGGTACCCTCTATGGAATAATGTCCAGGGTGGGAGAAAGAACTCTTGTCTGTTTGAGGTAGGTGTGAATGTCTCAGTTGGCCTCCTCTATTAGCATTGAATGGCCTTGCAGCTTCAAAGCCTGGCTGATTGTTGCCTGGGAGGGAATACTTTGTTGAGAGGTAATTATCTGGCCCTGATTGTTTCTTGTCTGGAGTTCCCTTGTTTTTTGAGTGTTGTTCTTTATTTACTGTACTGATTTTAGAAGTTGTTTTTAAAATACTGGTTGCCAGATTGTGTTCCTTTTCATGGTTTCCTCCTTCCTATTGACATTGTGCTTGTCAATTTCAATGGCTTCTCTGTGTCGCCTGACGTGGTGGTTGTGAGAGTCGTCCACCGTGGTTTTTTGAGAACCTCCTCCCTTTTCTCTCTAGCTCTCCCTGCTCAGTTCAAAACAGCACAAAACGCTTGGTACAATGGAAGCGGTTGATCCCCGGGGCGTGAAGTGCATCGTGCACAATTGGCTCTTTTTTTGGCTGGTCTAATTTTTGAAACAAAACTGCAGCTTTTTTATTGACTGCTGACGCTGGGTGTCAATGGGCACCGACCAGCTGCTGACTCCACTCTGGTCTCTTTGGCTTGTGTTCTGCGAGCCTTAAAAAAAACCTTTCTCGACATGCCGTTATGATTGAAATCTAAGTATCTTCCAGAAACGATGCAAAACCAGTTTATTCAGTCGCGTCTTGGGTTTCTCTCTCCCATTCACTTGCATTGTCTGCCTTCTCTTCTTCCTTCTTTCACTGATTACTCGTTTTGAGACCCTTGTAAACAAGGTTTGGGGCATACTCGGTTATTTTGCAGCAGATTCCTGTTCATTCAAAGCCAGGACAGGGTATATTTAAAAAATAGGTTTCCAACCTTGCTTCCATAGCTACTTATTTATTTATTGTGGCTGAAGCAAATTTATATAAATAAAAACCCACAAGAACCCCCCGGGGGGGGGGGGGGGCTCAGGGTGGCTTACAAAAGGCACAATTCGATGCCAACATAAACATAACAATGGATAAAACATGTAAACAGCAATTGTAACAATTCAGACAGTCAGTCCATACATTAAAATCAATAAAAACAATCGAATGCTCAGCGTTCGCCATCTCATAGTCCGTAAATTCATTCCATATTGTCAAGTACTCTCGATTCTAGTCATCATTGTCCCTTATCTAACTGCCAGATTGCCCGAAAGCCTGGTCCCATAACCATGTTTTTAATTTCCTTCTGAAAGAGAGGAGGGATGTCGATGACCTAATTTCCCCGGGGAGTGAATTCCACAGGTGAGGGGCCACCACCGAGAAGGCCCTGCTCCTCGTCCCCACCAATCTCACTTGTGATAGAGGTGGGATCGAGAGCAGGGCCTCCTCAGAAGATCTCAAACTCCGAGGTGGGACGTAGAGGGAGATGCGTTCGGACAGGTACGCTGGGCCGGAGCCGTATAGGGTTTTGTAGGTCAAAACCAGCACTTTGAATTGTGCTCGGAACTGGATCGGCAGCCAGTGGAGCTGACATAACAGAGGGGTGGTATGCTCCCTGTATGACGCTCTGGTGAGTAATCTGGCTGCCGCCCGCTGGACTTCCGAACAGTCTTCATAGGCAACCCCACGTAGAGCGCGTTGCAGTAATCTATTCGGGATGTAACAAGAGCGTGGACCACTAACAACCCAATCTATGTCCTTCACTCAAAATTTGGGAGTTGTAGTCATTTGGGAGTTGTAGTTCTTGGGATTTATAGTTCATGTACAATCAAAGAGCATTCTGAACTCCACCAATGATGGGATTGAACCAAAGGTGACACACGGGACTCCCATGACCAACAGAAAACACTAGAAGGGGTTGGTGGGAATTAACCTTGAGTTTTGGAGTTGTAGTTCACCTACATCCAGAGACCACTGTGGACTCAAACAATGATGGATCTGGACCACACTTTGCATGAATATTCCATATGCCCAAATATGAACACAGATGGAGTTTGGGGGAAATAGACCTTGATATTTGGGAGTTGTAGTTACTGGGATTTATAGTTCACCTACAATCAAAGAGCATTCTGAACCCCTCCAACGACAGAATTGGGGCAAACTTCCCACACAGAACCCCCATGACCAACAGAAAATACTTAAGACCATCCAGTCCAACTCTCTTCACCAGGGCAAGAAAATCTCATCAAAGCCCTCCTGACAAAGAGCCATCCAGCCATAGATATAGATCGATATATATGAGAGATATAATATCATAGATTTGAAAGGAATCCCTAAAGCGGGACAATGATATGTTGCATATTCCAGAGTATGCAAACCAGACACTTTCCACATCAACACTGACAAAGAAACAACAAGAAATACTGTTTACCCACAAGAATAAAGAGATTACATAGATTAGATACCATTACTTTATTTTCCAGACCACCAGAGTGGGCCACAGCAACGCGTTGCAGGGGACGGTTAGTTTATATAAATAAAAATGTAATGTTTGTTTGTGGGATTAGCATAACTCAAAAACCACTAGACGAATTGGCACCAAATTTGGACACAACACACCTATCAGGCCAACGAGTGACCATCACTTATAAAAACACTGGAAAACACAGCAGAAGAGACTTAAAAAGCCAAAAAATAAAATTAAAAATACATTACATTACAATGTATACGCATAACCACATAAATACACATATACACAAATATATACACACACACAAAACACATATGCACAGACTAGGCCACAGCAACGCATGGCAGGGGATGGCTAGTTATAGTAATAATAGTCTCTTGGAGTCGACTATGCAGAGAAAACAGCAGGGTATAAATAAACTTAATAATAATAATAATAATAATAATAATAATAATAATAGAGACAAATCACAGACACTCGGACCTAATGTGCATGTGCACTGTGTTGTTATGTATGTGTAAATTAATAATACTGTATATACTCGAGTATAAGCCTAGTTTTTTAGCCCCTTTTTTAGGCTGAAAAAAATCCCCTTGGCTTATACTCGAGTCAAGGTTATTTATTTATTTTTACTCTGCTATTAGTGTTATTTTTGTTACATTTATTATTTCACTCTTATTATTATTATTATTATTACATTTACATTATTTTACTCTATTATTACTTTTATTGCATTTATTATTTTACTCTATTATTGTTGTTATTACAATTATTACTTTATTATTATTATTACTATTATTATTAAATTTTCATTATTTACTCTATTATTATTTTATTACATGTTATTACATTTATTATTTTATTCTATCATTATAGGTAATAGGTAAGCACATTTACATTGAAGGAGGTTAGAATAATGGTTGAGTCAGAGTTGGGCAGTCTTATCTTAAATTACAGATTTGTGTAAATACTCAAAAACATTTAACCTACTGACAATTACAATTAGCAGCTACATTTCCCACCCTCGGCTTATACTCGAGTCAATACGTTTTTTCCAGTTTTTTGTGGTAAAATTAGGTCCCTCGGTTTATATTCAGGTCGGCTTATACTCGAGTATATACGGTAATTAGAATAACATAATTCTAATACTAATTTTAGATACATTGTCACTTTTGAGTCTCCCGAGGGAGAGAAAAACACAGTAGTAGTAGTAGTAGTAGTAGTAGTAGTAGTAATAATAATAATAATAATAATAATAATAATAATAATAGAAACCTAGCTTTGATTCGTCCGGTGGAGAGAAAAAGCAGGGTATAAATAATAATAATAATAGTAATAGTAATAATAATAATAATCTTCCTTCCTTTGGGTTGAGAAAACAAGGTTGACTTTGTTGAAGGTGTATTGCTTCAAAACGTATATAGACAAGCATCTTTGCTGGCACTTATTCCTGCCTTTGATGTGTGTGGGATCTGCTAGTCTATATAAATAAAGATGTAATGTTTGTTTGTGGGATTAACATAACTCAAAAACCACTGGACAAATGGACACCAAATTTGGACACAAGACATTTCTCAGGCCAACGAGTGACCATCACTCATGAAAACAATGAAAAACACAGCGGAAGAGACATAAAAAGCCCATTTTTTTTTAAAAAAAACCATTACAACGCATGCGCAAAACCACATATATAAACGTAAACATACATATACACATATATACACACACAAAACACATATACACAGACTGGGCCACAGCAACATATGACGGGACGGCTAGTCTATATAAATAAAAATGCAATGTTCATTTGTGGGATGAACATAACTCAAAAACCTCTGGACGAATGGACACTAAAATTGGACACAAGACACCTCTCAGGCCAACGAGTGACCATCACTCATAAAAATAGTAAAAAAGACAGCAAAAAGGACTTAACAAGCCAAAAAATAAAAGTTACAATGCATGCACAAAACCAGACATACACATATATATGCAAACACACAGTTGTCTTAAAAAGCCAAAATGCATGCACATAATAATAATAATAAATGCACATAATAATAATAATAATAATAATAATAATAATAATAATAATATACTTTTAACGGCTCCTGAACATTGAATCAGACCATATGATTGTTGCAATGGAAAAGGCTTTATGATTGTTTAACTAATGTTGTTTTAATTTATTGTATTGTATGTTTTGATCTTGTTATTATAATTGTAATTTTTGCGGCATCGAATCGTTGCCATTGTTAGCCGCTCCGAGTCCACCTGTGGGAGTGAGAAGAGCAGGGTCAAAATGTTGTAAATAAATAAATTGTCCCTCGCTACTTCGCTTTTCGTGGACTCGCTGTTTTGTGGTTTTTCGATATGGACGGTGATGGCACGATCGTCAGCATAGATGAACCTCTCTATCCTTTCTGGCAGCGGCTGATCATTTATATATATAAATATAATGTGTATATACACACAACCTTGTGTTTTCCTCCCCACAGGGTCACCACTACACAAACAAGGCTCTACGTCTTCTGCAGCCACCACCGAGAAGCCGCCGGGGTCGAAAGTTGCTGAAGTGGGAGATGACTTCCTGGGGGATTTTGTGGTGGGAGAACGTGTGTGGGTCAACGGAGTCAAGCCAGGCGTGATCCAGTATTTGGGGGAGACTCAATTTGCACCGGGACAGTGGGCAGGGGTTGTTCTAGACGACCCGGTCGGGAAGAACGATGGCTCTGTGGGCGGGGTGCGCTACTTCGAGTGCCCGCAGCTCCAGGGAATCTTCACCCGGCCTTCTAAGCTGACCCGCCAGCCCACCACGGAGGGCTCGGGCAGCGATGCCCATTCGGTGGAGTCCCTGACGGCACAGAACCTGTCCCTGCACTCGGGCACCTCCACCCCGCCGCTATCCACTCGCGTCATCCCCTTGCGGGAGAGCGTCCTCAACAGCACCATGAAGACCGGGAACGAGTCCGGATCCAACCTCTCGGACAGCGGGTCCGTGAAGAAGGGTGACAAAGACTTCAGGCTCGGAGACCGCGTCCTCGTAAGTCTCTTGGAATCCTGTTGCCAATCTTTTATGTAAGTGTATTGACCTCGGAGCATGTGCTCGGAAGCACAAAAGGAAATAAATGAAGCGTGCTACCTTCAGTCCGCTCCAAAGCCTGGAGCGGCACTTAAAGATTGATTGCTATTTACACTATAATACATGAGTAACATACATTGTTGGAAGAGAACATGTGCTTATCTCATCGCTGGCATGCATGATGCAACAGGAACTCTTCAGTGTTATGCTCTAGGCATTATTATTATTATTATTATTATTATTATTATTATTACTGCCCTGAGTCGCCTTCGGGCTGATATGGGTGGGATATAAATAATGTAAATAAATAAATAAATATAATAATAATAATTATTATTATTACTAGCCATCCCCTGCCGCGCGTTGCTGTGGCCCAGTCTGTGTACGTGTTTTGTGTGTGTGTATATATGTGTGTATGTGTGTGTACATTTGTGTATATATGAGTGTTTGCATGTGTGTATGTGTATGTGTATGTGTATGTATATATATATATATATGGGTGTATATGTGTGTGTGTGTATATTTGAGTATTTGTGTGTTTATATGTGTACATGCATATTGTGGATATGTGTGTATAGGTGTGTATATATGTGTGTATATGTGTATTTATATGTGTACATGCATATTGTGTATATGTGAGTTCTTGTCTATATAAATATTTGTGTGTATATATGTATGTATGTGGATATGTATATGTGTGTGCATGTGTGTATGTATATATATGTGTGTATATGTGTGTATTTGTGTTTGTGCATATATATCCCTGTGTGTGTATGAATGTGTGCATGTGCATATGTATATCAGTGTATGTGTTTATGTGTATATGGTGTATTTTGGAGGTTTTTAAGTCTGGTCTGCTGAGGTTTTGTGTGTGTGTGTGTGTGTATTTATGGGTGATGGACACTCGTTGGACTGTTAGGTGTGTTGTGTCCAAATTTCGTGTCAATTCGTCCAGTGGTTTTTGAATTATGTTAATCCCACAAACCAACTTTACATTTTTATTTATATAGATTATTATTATTATTATTATTATTATTATTATTATTATTATTTCCAGTATTTATATTCTGCCCTTCTCACCCCGCAGGGGACTCAGGGAAGATCACAATGCACATATACATGGCAAACATTCAATGCCATAGACCAGAGGTCCTCAATTTTTTTAAACAGAGGGCCAGGTCACAGTCCCTCAAACTGTTGGAGGGCCAGATTATAATTTGGAAAAAAAAATGAATGAATTCTTATGCACACTGCACATACCTTATTTGTAGTGCAAAAAACACTTAAAAACAATACAATAATTAAAATAATTAATAATTAGTATTTCAATGGGAAGTGTGGGCCTGCTTTTGGCTGATGAGACAGGATTGTTGTTGTTGTTGTTGTGTGCTTTCAAGTCGTTTCAGACTTAGGTTGACCCTGAGTGAGGGCCGGGTAAATGAACTTGGAGGGCCAGATTCGGCCCGCGGGCCTTAGTTTGGGAACCCCTGTCATAGATGCACAACATATATAGACAGAGACACAGAAGCTATTTAACTTTCCAACTTCATGAGGGTATGTTTCGAATTCTGACCACCAGGGGAGCTGTCGCTTCACCATCCACTTGTGACACCAATGGAGTACTTCCTCATTCTTTTGCACGCTGCTGGAGATTTTTATGGCGTCGTAAATTAGTTTGTTTATTTATTTATTTCATATATTTATATCCCGCCCTTCTCCCCACAAGGGGGACTCAGCACGGCCTCACACGAGCATCAGAGGATGCTAACAGCATAAATACCCTAAAAATTACAATTCACAATCAAATCCTTTTAAAACATTATACAACATCATCAGTAAAATTTATCAATAAATGTATAGTTTAATGTGCCAGTAAAAACAAGCCGAGTCGGGAGAATCCTGTCGCAAAATCCAAATTTCATTTTCCTATTACCGCTGGCCTCTAAATTATTTAGCCCCCTTAATAATAATAA
The DNA here is from genome assembly GCF_025583915.1 of Anolis sagrei ordinatus. Lineage (NCBI taxonomy): Eukaryota > Metazoa > Chordata > Lepidosauria > Squamata > Anolidae > Anolis > Anolis sagrei. Next base: position 2,903,340 of record NW_026844589.1, on the reverse strand, counting down.
TAATAATAATAATAATAATAATAATAATAATAATAATAATAATAATTTAGCCTCCTAAATTTCCTACTTGACAGATGCAACTGTCTTTCGGGCTGCAAAGGTCGACAGCAAGCTAGACAAATGGTCGGGAGCTTACTTCGACCCGTTTAAACCAAAGTACTGACATTTTATGAGTTGTGGCTGGCAGTTGAGTAGCGAATCCACCCCGTGTTTTGGCCAGTGTTCAGGGATTGTTTTGGCAGGAATCTTGTGACCCTCAACATATGGATGGCAGATATTTGTATCTTGATTTTACTTGCCCTGAAAAAGGCTGTCTTTATTTTTGTCCTTGCAACAGGTTGGCGGAACGAAGACGGGCGTTGTGCGCTATGTGGGGGAGACGGATTTCGCCAAAGGGGAGTGGTGTGGGGTGGAGCTGGACGAACCCCTGGGCAAGAATGATGGCGCCGTGGCCGGAACCAGGTAGGAAACGACTCCCGACTGGGAGGAAGGCCTTTTGACCACAAGAATACCACAAGAGCCAGTGGATTGTCACTTGGGAGGACCTAGAGATTCCTAGAGAGGTGTGAAGATATTAGCAATTTTATAATTGCTAATTTGCACAGTTTGCCTATTTCTGAGCCTCCTTGGTGCAGTGGTTTAAACCGCTGAGCTGCTGAACTTGCTAATAAATTAGATAATAAATCTAATAATATATAATATAATAAAATACTAGTAATATTTATTAATATTTTAATATTAATGCCAATAATAATATTGGAGCTCCTGGTGGTGCAGTGGTTTAAAACGCTGAGCTGTTGAAATTAGATAATAAATCTAATAATATATAATAATAAAAATACTAATAATATTTATTAATATTTTAATATTAATATCAATAATAATACTGGAGCCCCCGGTGGTGCAGTGGTTTAAACCACTGAGCTGATGAACTTGTTAATAAATTAGATAATAAATCTAATAATATGTAATAATGATAATAATAATAATAAAAATACTAATAATATTTATTAATATTTTAATATTAATATCAATAATAATATTGGAGCCCCCGGTGGTGCAGTGGTTTAAACCGCTGAGCTGTTGAACTTGCCAATAAGTTAGATAATAAATCTAATAATATATAGTAATAAAATACTAATAATATTTATTAATATTTTAATATTAATATCAATAATAATGGACCCCTTGTTGGCGCAGTGGGTTAAACCCCTGTGCCAGCAGGTCTGAAGACCGACAGGTCGCAGGTTCAAACCCAGGGAGAGCGCGGATGAGCTCCCTCTATCAGCTCCAGCTCCACACGCGGGGACATGAGAGAAGCCTCCCACAAGGATGTTAAAACATCACAACATCCGGGCATTCTCTGGGTAACGTCCTTCCAGACGGCCAATTCTCTCACACCAGAAGCGACTTGCAGTTTCTCAAGTCGCTCCTGACGCGACCAAAAAAAAAATCAATAATAATATTGGAGCACCCGGTGGTGCTCTGAGCTGCTGAACTTGCTGACTGAAAGGTTGCAGGTTCAAATCCATGGAGCAGGGTGAGCTCCCGCTGTTAGCCCCAGCTCCTGCCAACCTAGCAGTTCGAAAACATGCAAATGTGAGTGGACAGTAGATACCTCTCCAGCGGGAAGGTAACGGCGCTCCTTGCAGTCATGACCTTGGAGGTGTCTAAGGACAATGCCAGTTCTTTGGCTTAGAAATGGAGATGAGCCCCAACTCCCAGAGTCGGAGACGGCTGGACTTAATGTCTGGGGAAAACCTTTGCCTTTTACCTACCTTGCCTATTTCTGTAGGGATCCTGCAGTTCTCCCCCTCCCCACACAAGTGAAGGGACTACCATATTTCCTTGCATGATAGTTTCACCACGTAATAGTCGCACCCCCATTTTTGGGGTTGGTAAAATACTTTACCATTAGAAGGGTATTCAGATGAGGGAAAGACAGATCTGAGCATGGTGGAGTCGTCTTCTTTGGAGGTTTTGAAGCCAAGACTGGATGGCTGTCTGTCACAAAGGTTTTGATTATATTTAGGGCAGGGGGTTGGACTATTAGATGAGCCCCAAGGGGACATATAGTGGTATGTCCCCATTATTTTGTGCTTGAATCCTAAAGCTAAGCAGTGATGGGGCCAAGTAGACTGTGAAAAGGAGCTCCACTATTTAGGTGCCACCACTAAGAAGGCATCTTGCGTTGTCATTTCGGAAGAGGAATCAATAAGGGAGACCTAACAGATGCCTGGGAGAAGAGTGGAGGGTAATGTTTTGTGCTAGGAAGGAGCTGAAACGTCTTTAGGTGCCACCACTAAGAAGGCATCTTGTGTTGTCATCTCAGAAGGGGAGGCCTAACAGATGCCTGGGAGAAGAGTGGAGGGTAGTGTTTTGTGCTAGGAAGGAGCTGAAACATCATTTCTGTCTGTCTTTTGCCTTCAGGTATTTCCAGTGCCCTCCCAAGTTTGGCCTCTTTGCTCCTATCCACAAGGTGATCCGGATCGGCTTCCCTTCCACCAGCCCAGCCAAGGCCAAGAAGAGCAAGCGGATGGCCATGGGGGTCTCGGCTTTGACCCACAGCCCAAGCAGCTCCTCCATCAGCTCCGTCAGCTCCGTGGCCTCCTCTGTGGGGGGAAGACCCAGCCGAAGCGGACTGGTAAGGAACCTATCCCCAGAGCATGAGCAGAGAGTCATGAGTGGTTGCTGAGGATGTGCTGGAGGCTTCAGTCTAAGAGAGGCCTCAGTGTGAGGTAAACCTCAGGTGTGCCTGTAGCTTAGTAAGGCTCGGTGTTAGTTGCCCTCAGTATGAAGAGGTTTCAGCTTGAGAGAGGCCTCAGTGTGAGACAAACCTAAGGTGTACCTGTAGCTTAGTACACCTCAGTCTTAATTGTCCTCAGTATGAAGAGGTTTCAGCTTGAGAGAGGCCTCAGTGTGAGACAAACCTCAGGTGTACCTGTAGCTTAGTACACTTCAGTGTTAGTTGCCCTCAGTATGAAGAGGCTTCAGCCTGAGGGAGGCCTCAGTGTGAGGTAAACCGCAGGTATCCCTGTAGCTTAGTACGCCTCATTGTTAGTTGTGTCAGCATGAAGAGGCTTCAGTCTGAGAGAGGCCTCAGTGTGAAGTAAACCTCAGGTGTCCCTGTAGCTTAGTATACCTCAGTGTTAGTTGCCCTCAGTATGAAGAGGCTTCAGTCTGAGAGAGGCCTCAATGTGAGGTAAACCTCAGGTGTGCCTGTAGCTTAGTACGCCTCATTGTTAGTTGTGTCAGTATGAAGAGGCTTCAGTCTGAGAGAGGCCTCAGTGTGAGGTAAATCTTAGTGTTAGTAGGCCTCAGTGTGAGGTAGGCCTCAGAGTTAGTTGCCCTCAGTATGAAGAGGCTTTAGTCTGAGAGAAACCTCAGTGTGAGTTGTTTTTTTGTGGGTTTTTTTGTGTCAAGAGTGACTTGAGTTAAAGCAATGGTATTCCCCGTGGTAACCTATGGATGTGAGATCTGGACCATAAGGAAGGCTGAGCGAAGGAAGATCGATATATACAGTATGCGATTTGAGAATTTGAACATAGCACCGTCTTCCTGAGATTTAGGTGTCACCTTGAATATCGGGAAGACCTGCGATTTCCTCTGGGGGGGTCGTTTCTCCACTGCAGCTGCAGATTGCGTTGTTGTGTTCTCTCTGCAGTTGACGGAGACCTCTTCTCGCTACGCCAGGAAGATCTCCGGCACGACGGCGCTGCAGGAGGCCCTCAAGGAGAAGCAGCAGCACATCGAGCAGCTCCTGGCCGAGCGGGACCTGGAGAGAGCCGAGGTGGCCAAAGCCACCAGCCGCATCTGCGAAGTGGAGAAGGAGATTGCCATCCTGAAGGCCCAGCACGAGCAGGTAGGGTTTCTCACCCCAAATCATAGAAACATAGACTCCCAAGGGCCACCCAGTCCCACCCTGTCATATATAAGCCGTAACACCGAACGATGCGCAAGTGCGTATATGATCTAGCCAAGACCTTGTTCCCTTCCTCTCTAGTATATCTCTGAAGCAGAAGGAAATCTGCAGAGGGCGCGGACAGTCCTGGAAGGAGCCCAGAAGGAAAAAGTGGAGATGCTCAACCAGTTAGAAGAGGAGAAAAGGTATTTGTTTATCCTGTCAGAAGCCAATTGAGAATAAACATAAACATTATAATCTATTTCCTTTGACCACTTGCAGTGCCTCTGGTGTTGTTATTTATTTTATTTTATTTTATTTTATTTACGACATTTATATTTTGCTCTTCTCATCTCGAAGCGGCTTACAAGATACATATAGATATATGTATATATACACACACATACATACATACACATAGACATACAATATATTATATTATTACTATGTTGTACTATACCTATATTGTAATATCATTAGCAATATTGCATGTAACATAAAATATATAATCATAATATCATATTATTAAATTGTATTAAATTATGATATTATAAATATATTTATGTACAATATATTATATTACATTATATTATATTGTTACCATAACACAATATTATATTGTATTGTACTATATCATACTATTAGTGTGTGTGTGTGTGTGTGTGTGTGTGTGTATATATATATATATATATATATATATATAATGTTGTATTATATTGTATTAAATTATAATATCAATATTATATGTATATACAATATATTATTAGCACAGTATTTATACATCAGTGAACGTGCTGCAGGATTTTGTTCAAACTTTGAGACAAATAATACAGAAGTTGGTATTGTTTACCTCTTTACATAATTGGCATAAGAATGGCTGAATCCTGATTTTGTGGAGACCAAAATCCACTGATTGTGGTAATATGAAAATAACTAAATTAACTAAATGTATGTATTACACATACACATATAAAAAAACAGGACTGCCACATTCACATTAAGTAGAAACAACTGGTCTTCTCTTGTAATATAAAACACAGTCTTCGTGTGAGTAAATGTCCTGTTTTTTTATATGTGTATGTGTAATATATACATTTAGTTAATTTAGTTATTTTCATATTACCACAATCAGTGGATTTTGGTCTCCACAGTGTTAGGGGAACCCATTTTTTTTCTGAATCCTGATTTTGCCACATAAATTAAACATGGTTTGCTTTTCTCTGCAGGAAAGTTGAAGATTTGCAGTTCCGGGTCGAGGAGGAGTCCATTACGAAGGGAGACTTGGAGGTAAATTTATATTTCTCCATCATGGTGTCTGTGGAATCACACAAATTGGTGAATCATATGCCTGTTCACATGGAATTAAGACCCCCGAGAAGTATATTTTCTAGACAGGGTGGACGGGAGGAATCAGCCCCAAAAGGCTCAAAGACTATTATGTGAGGAACACAAAAATACCAGTTTTTAAGGGGTGGGAGGGGGGAATCAGCCTCAAAAAGCTTGGTGACTATTATGTGAAAAACACAAAAATACCAGTTTTTAAGGGGTGAGAGGGAGGAATCAGCCTCAAAAAGATCTGCGACTATTATGTGAAAAACATAAAAATACCGGTTTTTAAGGGGTGAGAGAGAGGAATCAACCTCAAAAGGCTCTGCGACAATGATGTGAGGAACACAAAAATACCTGTTTTTAAGGGGTGGGAGGGAGGAACCAGCCTCAAAAAGCTCTGCAACTATTATGTGAGAAACACAAAAATACCTGTTTTTAAGGGGTGAGAGGGAGGAATCAGCCTCAAAAAGCTCTGCGACTATTATGTSAGAAACACAAAAATACCGGTTTTTAAGAGGTGAGAGGGAGGAATCAGCCTCAAAAAGTTCTRCGACTATTATGTGAGAAACACAAAAATACCAGTTTTTAAGGGATGGGAGGGAGGAATCAGCCTCAAAAAGCTCTGCGACTATTATGTGAGAAACACAAAAATACCAGTTTTTAAGGGATGGGAGGGAGGAATCAGCCTCAAAAAGTTCTGCGACTATTATGTGAGAAACACAAAAATACCAGTTTTGTCACCCAAAAGTGGGGGAGTGCGGGAACAACACTGTAGCTTCCTCTGGTTCCTTCTCTTTTCTGTATCTACTCTCTCCCATTTCTCTATTCTTTTCTCCTTCTTTTCCTCGCCTTCTTTTCTTCCCGACGCGCGGCCAGACTCAGACGCAGCTGGAGCATGCCCGAATAAGGGAGCTCGAGCAGAGCCTCCTGTTTGAGAAGACACAGGCCGAAAAGCTTCTCAAAGAGATGGAGGAGACGAGGGTAATCCCAGCCGCCCCCCAACTAACCTGCTTTCCCCTTCCACCCTACGACCGCTGCTCCGTTCCATCCTGCTGTGCTCCATTTCCAGCCAGCTGCCTGTGTTGGGTCAGATCGCTTGCCCGCCGCATCTCTTTGACCCCAACCAACCCTTGGCTTCTAAAATCTTGCTCTCTTTCCCGCACTATCTCTTTCTGAGCTTTCATTCTTTCATTTTGACATATTTACTTTGCAATTTTCTCTCTGCCTTCTGGAAATTTCCTTGCAATCTTCTCTTCCGTCAACAGAGCAATGTTCTCCTTTGGTTTCTGCTCTCCAGCTTCTCATGCAACATGACGCCATTTGAACGGGAGCAATAATTTCGCCATCTGCCATCTGCTATAACCAATCTTTAATCCATCATGGCTAACTTGTGACCCTGTTGCGTGTGCGGCTAGCCGCCTTGGCAAGCCATTGTATCAGGGATTCACCTGCCTGGGACGAGAGGGGAAGAGGGGTTGTTTTTAATCACATTTCAGGAGTGGAAATAGTATAAGTCAGTGTGTTGTCTGATGAAGGCTTTCACGGCCGGAATCACTGGGTTGCTTCGAGTTTTCCAAGCTATCTGGCCATGTTCCAGAAGCATTCTCTCCTGACTTTTAGCCCACATCTATGACAGGCATCCTCAGAGGTTGTGATTTCATAGTTTTTAAACTGCCTTGGCTTTGGGGTGGGAGGGAGGAATCAGCCTCAAAAGGCTTGAGGCTATTATGTGAGGGACACAAAAATACAATTTTTAAGGAGTGGGAGGGAGGAATCAGCCTCAAAAGGCTTGAGACTATTATGTGAGGAACACAAAAATACGATTTTTAAGGAGTGGGAGGGAGGAATCAGCCTCAAAAGGCTTGAGACTATTATGTGAGGAACACAAAAATACAATTTTTAAGGAGTGGGAGGGAGGAATCAGCCTCAAAAGGCTTGAGACTATTATGTGAGGAACACAAAAATATGATTTTTAAGGAGTGGGAGGGAGGAATCAGCCTCAAAAGGCTTGAGACTATTATGTGAGGAACACAAAAATACAATTTTTAAGGAGTGGGAGGGAGGAATCAGCCTCAAAAGGCTTGAGACTATTATGTGAGGAACACAAAAATAAAAATTTTTAAGGGGTGGGAGAGAGGAATCAGCCTCAAAAGGCTTGAGACTATTATGTGAGGAACACAAAATATGATTTTTAAGGGGTGGGAGGGAGGAATCAGCCTCAAAAGGCTTGAGACTATTATGTGAGGAACACAAAAATACAATTTTTAAGGAGTGGGAGGGAGGAATCAGCCTCAAAAGGCTTGAGACTATTATGTGAGGAACACAAAAATACAATTTTTAAGGGGTGGGAAGGAGGAATCAGCCTCAAAAGGCTCTGCGCCTGTTATGCGAGGAACACAAAAATACCAGTTTTTAAGGGGTGGGAAACTAGCCAAGTGGGGTTAATAATCTGTGGAAGGTCCAGGGTAGGAGTAAGAACTCTTTCAAGTGTGAATGCTGCAATTGATTGCCTTGATTAGCATCGAATAGCTTTGCAGCTCAAGTCGTAGTGTAGCTTCCCCCAACTGCATGGCCTCCAGATGTCATTAGATCCCAGCTTGCAGTTGGGTCAGTTGCCAGGAAAGTTGGGATTGGTCATGGAGCAACATCTGGAATGCTACAGGTTGTCTGAAAGAATAGCTAAATGAAATATGGAGATGCAAGAGCTGACTTTGTGCCTATATACGTTTGTGTGTGTGTGTGTGTACATTTTAGCTGACCACGGTTGCAGAGAAGTCCAGAATCCTTCAGCTCGAGGAAGAGCTGTCCTTCACGCGGACGGAGGTGGAGGAGCTGAGGCAGTGCTTGAAGGCCTCCAGCCAAGCCGATTCTCCAGACCACAGCTTTGGCCTGCAAACGGAAGCCCTCCGCCTGCGGGATCAGCTGCTTTCGGCCACCAAGGAGCACCAGAAGGAGAGCGTCCAGCTGAAGGAGACGTATGAGAGGGCCCTGAAGAAGCACCAGCAGGAGGCGGAGCGCTTGAAAGCTCACAACGAGAAATACGCCCAAGAGATTGCGGACCTCAAGCAGAAGGTCCAGCAGGCCACCAACGAGAACATGGGCCTGATGGACAACTGGAAGTCGAAGCTGGACACGTTGGCGTCCGACCATCAGAAGTCGCTCGAGGACCTCAAGGCCACCTTGAGCACCGGTCCAGATTCCCAGCACAAGGAGATCGTGGAGCTGAAAACCGTCATGGAGAGCGTCAAGCTGGAGCACCAGCTGGAGCTGGAAAACCTCAAAGCCAAGCATGACATTGAGATGGCCGTCCACGTGAAGGAGAAGGAGGGCCTGAAGCTGAAGCTGCAGGAGGCCAAGGACGCGTGGGAAGAAAGCAACAACAACTGGAAGGCGCAGCTGGAAAGCAAGACTAACCAGTACTTGCTTGAAATCCAGGAGCTGAAGGAGAAGAACCGGGACAGCGAGGTCCGCGCCCGCGAGGCGGAGAAGCTGCACAGCGACTACAAAGACCAGGCCCAAGCCATCGCTTTCTTGAAAGAGCAGATCTCTCTGGCGGAGAAGAAGAGGCTGGACTACGAGACGCTGCAGAAGGCCGAGGCCCAGAGCAAGCAAGAGATCCAGCGCCTGCAGGAAAAGGTCCTGGTCTTGGAGAACAAGCTGCAGTCCACGGAACCGCTCCACCCTTCCCAACACGCCAACGTATGGCTTTGCATTGCTTTGAATACTCAAGATATTTAATTCTGTTTCAATATTTGTATATTATTTTTAAATTGTATTGAAATACTTTTAATGTAAGGCGCTTTGAGTCTCCTTTGTGAAGAGAAAAAGCGGGATATAAATAAATATAATAATAATAATGGCACAATAATAATAATAATAGCATTATAATAATAATAACAATAATAATAATAATGGCACAACTGCAATGCTTTTAATGTAAGCCGCTTTGAGTCTCCTTTGTGGAGGGAAAAAGTGGGATATAAATAATAATAATAATAATAATAATAATAATAATAATAATGGCACAACTGCAATGCTTTTAATGTAAGCCGCTTTGAGTCTCCTTTGTGAAAAGAAAAAGTGGGATATAAATAATAATAATAATAATAATAATAATAATAATAATGGCACAACTGCAATGCTTTTAATGTAAGCCGCTTTGAGTCTCCTTTGTGAAAAGAAAAAGTGGGATATAAATAATAATAATAATAATAATAATAATAATAATAATAATAATGGCACAACTGCAATGCTTTTAATGTAAGCCGCTTTGAGTCTCCTTTGTGAAAAGAAAAAGTGGGATATAAATAATAATAATAATAATAATAATAATAATAATAATGGCACAACTGCAATGCTTTTAATGTAAGCCGCTTTGAGTCTCCTTTGTGAAAAGAAAAAGTGGGATATAAATAATAATAATAATAATAATAATAATAATAATAATAATGGCACAACTGCAATGCTTTTAATGTAAGCCGCTTTGAGTCTCCTTTGTGAAGAGAAAAAGTGGAATATAAATAATAATAATAATAATAATAATAATAATAATAATAATAACTGCAAAGACACAAAGACTATGGTACAAGCCACTCAAGGTGGTGCTACTGGTGATGGGCACACTGGGTGCAGTGCCTCAAGGCCGTGGCCTGCACTTAAAAACAATCGGCACTGACAAAATGACCACCTATCAGCTGCAAAAGGCCACCCTATTCAGATAAATAAACATAATAATGATAATAATAATAATAATAATAATGGGATAATGGCACAACAACAACAATAATAATAATGGCATAAGCCAGTAAAAGTGGTCCCAGTGGTGATTAGCACACTGAGTGCAGTGCTTCGACATCTTGGCCTGCACTTAAAAACAATCAGCACTGACAAAATTGCCACCTGTCAGCTGCAAAAGGCCACCCTATTCAGATAAATAAACATAATAATAATAATAATAGTAGTAGTAGTAGTAGTAGTAGTAGTAATGGCATAAGCCAATAAAAGTGGTCCCAGTGGTGATCGGCACACTGGGTGCAGTGCTTCAAAACCTTGGTCTGCACTTAAAAACAGCGCTGACAAAATGATCACCTGTCAGCTGCAAAAGGCCACCCTACTCAGATAAATAAACATAATAATAATAATAATAATAATAATAATAATAATAATAATAATAATAATGGCATAAGCCAATAAAGGTGTTCTCAGTGGTGATCGGCACACTGGGTGCAGTGCCTCAAGACCTTGGCCTGTACTTGAAAACAATTGGCGCTTCACAAAATTACCACCTGTCAATGTAAATGTAATAATAATAATAATAATAATAATAGAGTAAAATAATAAATATAATAACAATAATAATAGAGTAAAATAACGGAAATGTCATCATAACAGTAATAATAGAGAAAAATAATAAATGTAATAATTATAATAAAGAGAGTAAAATAAACAAATAGGACAAGTATTGAGCCCATGACTAATTGTTACATTTGCATATATTCCAGTTAGAAGCTGTCGTGAACCTTATACAAATCCCTCCTCTGAAAATGACTATAATGTCTGTTGACTGTATGCTGCCACGGTCATTCTGGACATTCCCCATGCTATTATTGTTGTTCTTGTTGTTGTTGTTGCTGTTGTTGTTATTCGCCGTGACCATATCAAGATTAATCTGTCTATTGCATGTATTGCAGATGATTGAAACCAATGACATTTCGGAAGAAAAGATCAAAATGAAGCAGACAATGGAAGGTAATGGAGTGAATTCTGGATTCAAAGTCAGCCGTTCCATTGGGCATGAGGGGCTGATATTTTTCATACAAATCCGTTTTGAAAATTATTATTATGTTTAACACCAGCAGTCTATATTACCACAGAATAATATACCATACATCCAAAAATAGGTCCATTCAACCTCACTCCGCAGGACGTCTGGTTCTAATTTTCCCTCGCCACGCTGTCAAAGCTATCCTCAATATTATTTCTCAGCGTGGTCAATTGTGAATTGCACATTTGGTATTCCTGCGCTCGCGCAGGCAGCAACGGATGACCCATTCGTAATTTTCTTGGTCCCAACACCAGGACTTATTACATAAACTGGGATCGTAAGCCCATCTTCGGCATCTTGGAGGCTGTGCTTGGTTCCGGCCACAGGGTGGAGCTGTTGCTCCATCTTCCCTGCCAAAGAGCTTTGTTTATAATCTTCCTCCTTGATCGAATCGCCGGCATTTTTCCTTATGGGTGCCTTCAATACCCATAAGGAAATACGTTGCTCGATTTGACTGCCTGCTCTTTTCCCTCCCTCAGATCTTCAGGAGAAGCTGAGCAAAAAGGACAAAGAGGTCTCGTCCTTGGCCTCCCAGACTGACCTCCTAAGGACCCAAGTAAGTGGTAAGTTTCCCTCAAAGGGTGTTAACTAGAACACTGGTTCTCAACCTTCCTAATGCTGAGACCCCTTAATACAGTTCCTCATGTTGTAGTGACCCCCAACCATAACATCATTTTTGTTGCTACTCCGTAACTGTCATTTTGCTACTGATATGAATCGTCATGTCAATTTTTTTATTTATTTACTTACAGTCCTTTGATGGAGTACTTCCTCATTCTTCTGCACGGTGCTGGAAGGTTTTATGGCATTGTAAATTAGTTAAATCCCTGCTCTCAGAGACCTTAGTGTTTCTCAACCTTCCTGATGCCTCGACCCCTTAATACACTTCTTCATGTTGTGGTGACCCCCAACCATAATATTATTTTCGTTGCTACTCCGTAACTGTCATTTTGCTACTATTATGAATCATCATGTCAATATTTATTTATTTACTAGCCGTCCCCTGCCATGCATTGCTGTGGCCCAGATGGGGGTTCTGTGTGGGAGGTTTGGCCCAATTCTATCGTCAGTGGGGTTCAGAATGCTCTGTGATTGTAGGTGAACTATAAATCCCAGCAACTACAACTCCCAAATGTCAAGATTCTATTTTCTCCAAAGTCCACATTTGGGCATATTGAGTGTTCACATTTGGGCATATTGAGTATTCGTGTAGAGTTTGGTCAGATCCATCATTGTTTGAGTCCACAGTGATCTCTGGATGTAGGTGAACTACAACTCCAAAACCAAAGGACACTGCCCACCAAACCCTTCCAGTATTTTCTGTTGTTCATGGGAGAACTGTGTGCCAAGTTTGGTTCAATTCCATCGTTGGTGGGGTTCAGAATGCTCTTTGATTGTAGGTGAACTATAAATCCCAGCAACTACAACTCCCAAATGACAAAATCAATTTTTGAGTGAAGGACATACATTGGGTTGTTAGGTGTCTTGTGTCCAAATTTGGTGTCAATTCTCCCAGTGGTTTTTGAGTTCTGTTAATCCCACAAACGAACATTACATTTTTACTTATATAGATTTGTTGTGCGTTCAAGGGCTTTGGTTGTGAGTCTTCCGTCCTGATCTAGAACCTTTTGAGGAAAGAAACAATGCATCCCTCTTTGCCTGGTGGAGCTCTCTTGGACAGCAACACCTTGCTTGATCTTCAGTGTGTTATTCCTCTTTTTTTTTTGTCCGCCAGCGTTGGAAACCAGATGCAAAAGTACCGAGAGGAAGGCAGATTCTCTGTTGAAAGAGAAGAAAAGACTGGAGGCCGAGCTGGAGACGGTGTCCAAGAAAACGCACGATGCTTCTGGTCAGCTGGTTCTGATCAGTCAGGAACTACTGAAAAAAGAAAGGTTGGCTTCTCTTCTTCCTCCTCCTCCTCTTCTTCTTCCTTTCCCCCCTCCTCTGCCTCCTTTTCTTTTTTTGGAAAAAAATGGCATTCATAACCTTTTTTGCAAAGTGATGTCATATCCTTTATGCAAATGTGAATCTCCATGAACATCCAGAGACCCCCTTTTGAAAACCACTAGTCAAGGAAAGGTATGACTTTGTTAGAAGTCAACCCTTTTGATAAAAAAAAAGCGATGTTCACAAACATTCATGTAATGGCACACAGGTACCTCCATTGTTAAGCTGATAAACCATGTCTTTGAACTGCCAGGGACAAAGGCATGCCACTGCACACAGTATATATATATGTATGTATGTACATGCTTAGCTAGCAGAGTTTTAAAGTGTTTCTTTGACGCTGATGTTACCCAAAACGTATACTTCTCCCTTGAAACCTCTTAGTTTCAAATATGCACTTAGAGACAAAAAAACAAAGTCTTCTTTAAAAAGTAACATATCTTGTTTACTCACAAACATCTTGTATTAATTCATCATACAGGCACATTTGGTTTTGTGTATGTGTATGTGTCAGGAGCAACTTGAGAAACTTAATTTTTACTATTTCTGACTACTTAAAAAAGGTTTAACTAGATATTAATAGTAAAAATTAACTAGATATTTTGATTTACGAAAAAGTGAGTCAAGCACTGAAAGGGTTAAATGGATGCAATGACTCGGCAAAAGCTATAGTTCAATATAAGTATTGGTGACTGTAGTTTAGTAAGTATCAGTGTTCGTTGCCCTCAGTATGAAGAGGCTCCAGTCTGAGAGAGGCCTCTGTGAGGTAGGCCTCAGAGTTAGTTGCTCTCAGTATGAAAAGGCTTCAGTATGAGAGGCCTCAGTGTGAGGTAAACCTCAATATTAGTAGGCCTCAGTGTGAGATTGACCTCAAGAGTTAGTTGCCCTCAGTATGAAGAGGCTTCAGTCTGAGAGAGGCATCAGTCAGAGAGAGGCCTCAATGTGAGGTAAACCTCAGTGTTAGTAGGCCTCAGTGTGAGGTGGACCTCAGAGTTAGTTACTCTCAGTATGAAGAGGCTTCAGTCTGAGAGAGGCCTCAGTGTGAGGTAAACCTCAGTCTTAGTAGGCCTCAGTGTGAGGTAGACCTCAGAGTTAGTTGCCCTCAGTATGAAGAGACTTCAGCCTGAGAGAGGCATCAGTCTGAGAGAGGCCTCAGTATGAAGAGGCTTCAGTCTGAGAGGGGCATCAGTCTGAGAGAGGCCTCAGTGTGAGGTAAACCTCAGTGTTAGTAGGCCTCAGTGTGAAGGTAGACATCAGAGTTAGTTGCCCTCAGTATGAAGAAGCTTCAGTCTCAGAGAGGCCTCAGTCTGAGAGAGGCCTCAGTGTGAGTTTTTTGTGTGTGTGTCAAGAGTGACTTGAGAAACTGCAAGTTGCTTCTGGTGTGAAAGAATTGGCCATCTGCAATTATGTTGCCCAAGGAATGTTGCCCAGATGTTTTACCATCCCTGTGGGAGGCTTCTCTCATGTCCCCACTCGGGGAGCTGGAGCTGACAGCGGGAACTCATCCGCGCTCACTCCGGGTAAGAACCTCTGACCTGTTGGTCTTCAGTCCTGCCGGCACAAGGGTTTAACCCATTGCACCACCGGGGGCTCCACATTTCTTATTGATCCAATTACAGACAGGTTGTAGTTTCTCTGTGTTGAGAACACAGGGCATCATTCTTAATCAATAGTCCATAGTCCAAAATACCTTTTCCTTGTGGGATTGTTGGGTGAAGCAGCTAGGCTAGTGAGCTACAGCGGCCAAAACATCACCACACCCTAGGGCCTGTTAAAGCCTTAGGACGGCACCGGGAACGTTGTCATTTTCAAACTGTGGAGCCTTATTCAGAGGCAGCAATGTCGGTCCTGCAGACTTGCATCATTCCCTAAACTCTCTCCGCAGAAGCCTAAACGAGCTGCGTGCTTTGCTTATGGAGGCCAACCGTCACTCTCCAGGACCCGAGCGGGACTTGAGCCGCGAGGTGCACAAAGCGGAGTGGAGGCTGAAAGAACAGAAACTCAAGGACGACATCCAAGACCTAAGGGAAAAACTGATTGTTCTGGTGAGTCTTGATCTTCTGGTTGGAGGCAACATCTGAGGCTGGTCTCTGGATCTGGGATCTTCCCTCCTTTCTCCAAAGAACTCCATCTCAGATTTGACCAGTCTGTCTTCTGCTTTTTCTTCTTTCCATTAAGGACACATTTTGCCTCTTTCTAGGCAAAATGTAGCTGCATTGATCTTTTTACTTTTCACCTTTCTTTAGTAAGCTAGTGAGCTCCAAGACCTTTTCTATCAAGAAAGTATTTATTTTACTTCAGTATTCCATTAAATACTTGTTGTGGGCTTTCTCGCACATTTCATTGTCCAGGATAAAGAGAAAGCCGTCACGGACCAGCGGCGATACTCCCTCATTGACCCTTCGTCTGAGTCAGAGGTCCTGCGGTTGCAGCATCGGCTGGTCAGCACCGAGGATGTCTTGAGGAACGCCTTGGAGCAGGGCCAGCAGATGGAGAAGCTAATGGAGGCCATGAGGAGCTGTTCAGAAAAAGCACAGGTGAGTGCCTCTGCCTGTACACTGGTACACCGCAGAGCTCTGTGTTTGAGTCCTCTATGTTATACTCTTCACACACATGATTGCACCCCCGTTCATCATATGAGGGTTATCTGGAAAGTAAAGTTATAAGGCATGTAGCTCTTGCAGGAATTTTCTCGGGGGGAGTCGGTATCACTGCCGTGTAGCGGGAAGCCAGCAGAAGCGAATGAGCAGTGCCAGTCGTCAGTAACTCATTGACTGGCATTGTGGTGAAGGTTAGAGATGAGCGTCCTCATTCAGTTTCCCTCCCAAGTGTGAAGTTCACAATGTACGAGGGATATCCAGAAAGTAAGGTTACAAGGCACGTAGCTCTCATGGGGAATTTTCTCAGGGGAAGTGTAGCAGGAAACCAGCAGAAGCGAAGGAGCAGTGCCAGTTGTCAGTAGCACATCGACTGGCATTGTGGTGAAGATTAAAGATGAGCATCCTCATTCACTTTCCAGAAAGTAAGGTTACAAGGGACGCAGCTCTTGCAGGGAATTTTCTCGGGGGAAGTTGCTATCACTCCCGTGTAGCGGGAAACCAATGGAAGCGAACGAGCAGTGCCAGTTGTGAGTAGCTCATTGACTGGCATTGTGATGAGTGTTAGAATTGAGTATCCTCATTCAGTTTCCCTCCAAGTGTGAAGTTCACAATGTACGAGGGATAGCCAGAAAGTAAGGTTGCAAGGCATGTACCTCTCGTGGTGAATTTTCTCAGGGGAGGTTGGGATCACTGTTGTGTAGCTGGAAGCCAGCGGAAGCGAATGAGCAGTGCCGGTCGTCAGTAGCTCATAGATTGGCATTGTGGTGAAGGTTAGAGATGAGCGTCCTCATTCCATTTCCCTCCAAATTTGCGCTGTAATACGCTACCTAAATGCTAAGGGTATGAACGCTGCTGCGATTCGTCGTGAAATCATTTCAGTTTATGGGGAGGATGTAATGTCAAGACAGCATGTGACAAAATGGGTTCAGAATATATTGTGAGACCCTGAAGAAACTTCGCAGAGCCATCCAAAACAAACATTGTGGGATGCTGACAGCGGGAGTCTGTCTCCTTCATGACAATGCACGTCCGCACACCGCTCATGCAACACAAGAGTTGTTGACTTCATGTGGTTGGGATGTTTTAAGTCACCCCTCTCACAACCCGACCTCGCACCCAGTGAATATCATCGGTTCACTAAATTGAAGGAGCACCTGGGTAGAAAACATTTCGGACGAGGAGGGAAACTTCTAGGACACAGGCATAAAAACAAAACAAAAACAAAACAATCTGTTTATAATGTCTTAAAGTTCAATCTATTTTCTTGATTGCTGTGCATGTAATCCATAACTGACAAGCAGCTCTTTCCCTTCCAGACCATTGGAAGCTCCGGATCTGCGAATGGGATCCATCAACAGGATAAATCTCACAAACAGGAGGTAGGCGCTTTGTAAAGCTCGGTTGTCTGGTTGTTCTCCCTTTGCTCTGTGGTTCGTTTGAGAGTAAAGCCATCGCCTGGACAGGTGACCAAGGCAAGGATGAGACACAACCACTGGGCATCAAGACAGTCAATGGATAGAGTATCTGTAGAGACAGAGGGCCAACTATACATATATTTCTTTATTTATATATTTATTTATTTACGACATTTATATGCCGCCCTTCTCACCCCGAAGGGGACTCAGAGCGGCTTACAAGGTATATATAAATACAATATATTATATTATTAGCATAGTACAATATCAGTTTTAAATATTGCTATATTATACTATACCAATTATATTGTAATAGTAATATTACATGTAATATAAATATATAATTATAATATTATTAGTAGTAGTAGTATATTGTGTTACATTATAATGTTAAATATATGTATCTATATAAATAAAAATGTAATGTTCGTTTGTGGGATTAACATAACTCAAAAACCACATGACAAACAGACACCAAATTTGGACACAATACACCTATCAGGCCAGTGAGTGACCATCACTCATAAAACAGTGGAAAACATAGCATAAAGGACTTAATAAGCCAAAATTTAAAAAATACATTACAGCGCATTCACAAAACCACATACATACACATATATACAGACATATACTCAGAAAACAAATATACACAGACTGGGCCACAGCAACGCATAGCAGGGGACTGCTAGTATCTATATAAATAAAAATGTAATGTTCGTTTGTGGGATTAACAGAACTCCAAAACCACTGGACGAATTGACACCAAATTTGGACACAAGACACCTAACAACCCAATGTATGTCCTTCACTCAAAAAAAAAAATGATTTTGTCATTTGGGAGTTGTAGTTGCTGGGATTTATAGTTCACCTACAATCAAAGAGCATTCTGAACCCCACCAACGATGGAATTGAACCAAACTTGGCACACAGTTCTCCCATGACCAACAGAAAATACTGGAGGGTTTGGTGGGCAGTGTCCTTTGGTTTTGGAGTTGTAGTTCACCTACATCCAGAGAGCACTGTGGACACAAACAATGATGGTCTGGACCAAACTCTACACGAATACTCAATATGCCCAAATGTGAACACTGGTGGAGTTTGGGGAAATAGAATCTTGACATTTGGGAGTTGTAGTTGCTGGGATTTATAGTTCACCTACAATCACAGAGCATTCGAACCCCACAACGATAGAATTGGGCCAAACCTCCCACACAGAACCCCCATGTGGGCCACAGCAACGCATGGCGGGGGACGGCTAGTACAATATATTATATTATTAGCATAGCACATATAAATTACAAATCCCGGGTCCTCTTTAGTTGCTATCCAGTTTGGGTCCTCAGATGTTATTGAATTTTGAATTACAGCTCCCATTACTTTTGATGAACCGCCATATTTATTTATCGTGTCAGAAGCAAATTGAGAATGCAGGTAAAATGTATTTTAAAAATCACAAACAAAGTTAAAATCTTGGCATTACACTAAATACGAAACCAGGGAATCAAAAGCAGATCTATTTTCATTGCGTAATAGTCTCACTCCCTTTTTCAATTATTTATCGTATCGGGAGCAAACCAAGGGTACAGTTGTAATGTATTTAACAAACACAAAGTTTGAAAACTTGGCATTATATTAAATGTCCTTTGAGCAGAAGCTGGCCACTTGGTGTGCCTCTGGAGTCGCTGTGAGAAAGTCCTCCATTGTGCATGTGGCAGGGCTCAGGCTGCATTGTAGTAGGTGGTCAGTGGTTTGCTCTTCTCCACACTCGCATGTCGTGGACTCCACTTTGTGGCCCCATTTCTGAAGCTTGGCTCTGCATCTCATGGTGCCAGAGCGCAGTCTGTTCAGTGTCTTCCAAGTCACCCAGTCTTCTGTGTGCCCAGGAGGGTGTTCATGAGATTTTTCATGAATTGAGTGCTTCTCTGTAGATTCCTAACGTTAAATTCCTGGGAGAGGCCCACAGCAGTCTTTCTCTGAGAAACTGTCTTCTGAGGATGATTTGTCAGGTGAGACTGAAGGTAGAAGACAAGTCTTTTGTAAACTAAGAGAAAGTTCCCAAGCTCTCCGAAGGTCAGCCAGTCTATTAGAAAACAGAAGTAAGAAATCCTTACCTGGTTGTAAAGGCAAACGGAATGTTTTCCTTTTGCTTCATGAGACAGGAAAGGCTTTATATACGATGGGGAAAGGATTTTAGCTCAGTCTGGTCAGTGTTGAATTATCATGACCACCTTATTTCCAAGTGGATTTCTAGCTTTGTGTTTCAAGTTTTGCCAGTTTCCTGTTCTGGGTATTGGATCTCTATGTTGTCTTGTTCTTTTGGAATTTGCATCCTTGGATCTTTGTACCTTGAAGTGGACTATTTGTTACCGTTGGAACATCCCCTTGGACCAGACTGTTTCTATTATTTTTATTGCTTTTCTTACATATATCCTTCAATAAACTGCTTGCTGGTTTTACTATACTGATGTGGTGTTTGAGGACAGAGGTGTACAACAGACAGCTTAGCGGTTTAACCCGCACGTTGAGCTGTTTGGGTCTTTGGACTGTAACCAAACATGGCTGTCGTAAACAGTGGTGCTGGTCTTCTTTCTTACAGGAGAAGCACTGATGAAGGAGCCGAGGTGGAGAGGACTCTGGCGACAGGGTTTGCTGCTCAAAAGAAGGGCCGAACGAGGAGTGCGCCCCCCTCTCCTACCACCCCAGGCCCCACTTTAAGAGCCACACAAAGTGTTTTTCTGCACTACAAAACACGGCTGTTTTCACGGGCAACGAATGGTATCCTCCCCAGCTTTCCCGGCTGTGCCTGGCTCATGAAGAAAAGCGGTGCGAGAGCTGTATGTTTGTGGCTGAATTTCTTCTCCTCCACCGTTTGCAGCGTCCGATGACAATATGGATGGCATGGGTCTCATTTTGCCAAGGAATTCCTTTTTTTTTTTTTGGGAGGTGGGAGAAGTTGCCCTCACATATTGCTAACGGAAATGTTCCGGGTGAGAGACAAGAGTGTTTTTGTTTGCAAATCCCCAAGAAGGGAATCTTTTGCTCCTTTTCCCCTCCCGTTTTCAATGGCCAGTTGTCCCTCTAGCCATAGAGGTCAGTGGGAAGGTCATCCCTTCCCGACACTAAAATGACTCTTGAGGTATGTAACATGAAGATAATGCATCGTATGGCACGGAATACCAATTTTAAGATGGACGCTTAACTTATTTTGAACTTTGGTCCACGCTTGAGTCCCATGAGTTGTTTGGAGCTGTTGGGTTGTGCCTCTCGCCTCTTCGGAGTGAGATCTCCCTGCTTTAAGCCACTTTTGCCACGGTCTGGAACAAAGGGTCAAGCTTGGACATTGTTCAAAAGATGGCTTCTTCCCGTCTCTGTTGCTTTTGCCAAGCTTGCTTCTCACGTCCTGCCGCATTTCACCTCTAATCCGAGAGTTCGGGCCAAGGAGGATGCCCCCTCCACAAAAGACTGTACTACTTTTAGGCTTCGTCTGTGACTTGGTGTATTCCCCCTGCCAAAAAAATTAAAAAATGGAAATTTCCTGCCAAAAAATTAAAAAAATGAACATTGCAGAAAGCTAGCACTAGAAGGGGGGGAAAGCTTCAGACCGACCTTCTCCTTGCAGCTCTACCTTTCTATGAGCATCAGGCTTTGTCTTGTGGGTTTGCCTGATGCCCACACTTGTTGTCTGAGAATTCAGAGTCTAATCAAGAGCTCAGTGTTGAAATTCTCATTTTGTGACAGAATTCTGAGATGTCTGGGGACAGGAGGGGCTTCTGGGAGCTGTGGCCCAAAATAGTAACGACTTCTATCGATGGATAAATTTATACATACAGGTAGATAGGTGTGTTCCCCTATACTGTTTTTCATCACGTAATAGTCGCAGTGCTTTATCTCCCCTTTTTAGAATTGAAAAAGGGGGTGGTATGACTATTATGTGATTTTTTTAAAAAAAATCTACCTTTGATCCTCCGGTTTCAGATTTATTTATTTTTAAGTGGCCTTACCTTTGAGACAGAAGGAAGGATGATCGAGTTTCAAACAAACAGCTCCCTTCTGTTTGTATGTTTGTTGTATGTTTGACTAGGAAGAGGGAAGATTCCCCTTTCGTCCCTCCCTTTCTTCTTTCTCTAAAGGCAAGGCATTTTACAAAATCTGAAATGAAGCTCTTTGGAAGTAAGAGGAAATATCCCATTTCCAGAGACCTCAATTTCAAGTTTTCTTAATTGCCTTAAGGCTTTGGAGGAAGGGTGGAAAAGCACAGCTCCGGAGACCTCCACTTCATTATAGTTTACTGCCTTGTCTTGAAGGAAGGAAGGGGAAATCAGCCTCAAATGGCTCTGCAACTATTACGTAAGGAAAAAATACTAATTTTGCCGTCTCAAAAATGTGGCCGCGACTATTATGCGATGAAATGCAATGTGTCATTATAGTTTACTGCCTTGTCTTGAAGGAAGGAAGGAAGGAAGGAAGGAAGGAAGGAAGGAAGGAAGGAAGGAAGGAAGGAAGGAAGGAAGGGGAAATCAGCCTCAAATGGCTCTGCGACTATTATGTGAAGAAAAAAATACTAATTTTGCCACCTCAAAAATGTGGCCGCGACTATTATGCGATGAAATGCAATGTGTATAGTGTTGAGTGTAGCCGGGTGTTTCCTGCCTTCTCATTAGCAGCGTTCAGATGTTTGTCTTTTGTCCCCAAACAATTCTTGTTTTTTTTCCTGACCGAAAGGTTTTAATCAGTGTTAGAATAAAGTAAACCAGGAAGTGCTCCTTAGTCGAATGGAACCTCTGGAGTTGGAACAAAGGTGGCCTGCGAGCATGACTTTTTTGAACAGGTGTGGATTCTGTTGGGCACAAAATGTACTTGAGTGAACCTCCCTGATGCATCTGTGCGCTGCTGCTATGACAGGAGGCTCCCTGGTTAACAGGGCAGTGAATCCTGCAGTGGTTTTTAGTCTGAACTTTGAGGGGCTTTAATATATTTTGGACACAGGGTTCCTTTAGGGACAAGCTCAAACCTGAACTGCATTCATTACCTCCCTGACGTGAAAACTGCCTGCTGAAACTTCATCTGACATTGCATCATGTTTTCTCAAGGTCCTACCAAGAAGGCCTACAAGCCACTCTCAACACCTTCGCAGAAGCAGAAGCTCGGCCTCTCATTGAACACCGAGAAAACCAAAGTGCTCTTCCAGCAGTCACCAGCCAATCCTTCTGCTTATAGCTTCATTATGTAACATTAGAAGATGGTGGTCATTTCCCCTCCCTTGGCACCCCCCTCTCCATAAAAGTCAGCATTGACACTGAAAAACAACACCGCCTGAGCTCTGCGAGTGCAGCATTCTTCCGAATGAAGCAGAGAGTGTTTGAGGACCGGGACATCCGTAGAGAGACCAAGGAGCTTGTTAATAAAGTAATTGTCCTCCCAACCTTGGCAGCCACCCCTCCATAAAAGTCCACATTGACACAGTAATACAACACCGCCTGAGCTCTGCGAGTGCAGCATTCTTCCGAATGAAGCAGAGAGTGTTTGAGGACCGGGACATCAGTAGGAAGACCAAGGAGCTTGTTTATAAAGGCCTTGTCTTCCCAACCCCTTCTATACATCTGAGAAACGTGGACTGTCTACACACGTCACACTCAGTGCCTGGAACAATTCCATCAGCATTGTCTCCAGAAATTCGTAATTCGTAACCCTTTTGGTCCTAATGTTCGAGAGTGATCCCTGGTCAAAAAAAAGTTGGGATACACTGGCTTAGGGGGATTGCCAGTTGGTTCCATGATATAGAGTCTCATATTCCTCAAGCCGTGCTCCTCCGGACAGTTGCCTTGTTGGCTTCAGCAGTTAGATTCACGACTTTCTCTACTTTCGGTCTCTTACCGCTGGCTTTTAATGTCTATTTTTAGTTTCCAGACCTAGCAGAGCCTGACTTGCCTTTTCTTCCATGAGGACGCAGGGGGTTTTGTTTATTTTTCCCCAGGGAATTAATTATATTTTCCAAACTTTATGGGCGACAGCTCAGTCCCGACCCCATTTGAGGGGGGATTTATCTCGCATGTCGGAGCCATCTTTAGTCCAGATAGTCTCAGCATTGTTTCTGTGTCCAACTTTGGAGGGTCCTTTGAAATAGGGTTTCTCTACAGGTTCATAACCTTTGTCGAGACTAAAGATGACTCTGTTACGCCTTACATATATATCTATGGCTCACAGTTGAACCCAGGGTCATAACACCCACTGTTCTCTTAATCCCCGTTGCAAGGAAATGAGGGCTGTCACCCTTCATTGCATGCCGATAAAGCTTTGCGGACTTCCTGCTCTGCGACCTGCCAGGCCTCCCAAATTGTCCGTGCGAACGCCACATGTCCCGGTGAGCGCCATCACCAAAGGACCGGATGGTTACGACCGTTTTCCGAGCGATGAGACGCATGCCGGTTTCACGGAGGCGAAAAAAGCCAAGGCGACCCATCCGCACAAGTCGTACGACAGCACTTAAACCTTGTACAGATAGTATTAAACCCACTAACGAATCCAACCCACTTAACGGACTTGTGTACAGAACGATACTAGGTGTTAATAAAATCAGATAACCTCTTACTCCAGTGGTATGGACGTATTCCAATTTTGTAGTCTTAGTCACTTTGGGGGCTATCCAATTTTGTTAGAGAACAAGATCAGTTTGACAGCTAATAACGTCTTTATTTTGTTATCGGCTTATTATTATTATTATTTTTGTTTGTTTTTCTCTGTACAAAACTCTTTACAGGCGGGAGTCTCTTCTGTGTAATTCCTTGGACAGAGTATGTCTTCATGTATCGCAGGCCCCGAGACTGGCTTGCTCAAGTGTGATGAGCGCATATTAAACCAATAAATCCTGCGGCGGAAGAAAGTCCCGCGTCTCCTTCTTGCCTCTCTCCTACATACAACTCAGTACGGCCCCCAAACTGCAAAAATGGAGGAAACACAACAGGACGTAACTCCTAGCAGCTTGGATTGTATCTCACATGGACTAGAGACTTTGATTGTATCTCGCGTGGATTATGATTCCATGTCAATGCAACGTACTTTCCTAATCATAAGGAGTCCCCATTGGTGCAGCGGATTAAACTGCTGAGCTGCTGAACTTGCTGACCGAAAGGTCACCAGTTCCAATCTGGGGAGCTAGGTGAGCTCCTGCTGTTAGCCCCAGCTTCTGCCAACCTTGCAATTCAAAAACATGCGAATGTGAGTAGATCAGTAGCTACCACTCCGGCGGGAAGGTAACAGCGAACTTGCTGACTGAAAGGTTACCAGTTCAGAACTGGGTGAGGTCCTGCTGTTAGCCCCAGGTTCTGCCAACCTAGCAATTCAAATACATGCGAATGTGAGTAGATTAATAGTTATCGCTCCAGCGAGAAGGTAACAGCACTCCATGCAGTCATGCTGGCCACATGACCTTGGAGGTGTCTATGGACAATGCCGGCTCATCAGCTTAGAAATGGAGATTAACACCAGACTCGGGACACGTCTGGACTTAATATCAGGGTAATCTTCTTGATTGAGTCATGCCAACATGATAAATTGATCAATGGATTGATCAACTGATAGAATCCTAGAGTTGGAAGGGACCCCAGGAATCATCCAATCCAACCCCATGCGTGTATCTATGTATGTATAAAAAAATAATAACTATTTGATACACAAGATGAGTATGCAGCAAATAAGAATACTCTGCTGGCTGTTGTATTGGATCACACGTTGGACACTTCCCAAGTGTCTAGGACTGTGTGATGTATCAGCGAATAATGCGTGCAGATCTGAGTAGCTGCCTTTTGCAGCTGACAAATGGTAATTTTGCCAGTGCTGATTATTTTTAAGTGCGGGCCAAGGTCTTTAGGCACTGCGCCCAGTGTGCGCATCACCTCTGGGACCACCCTGACAGGATTATGCCAGAGTGTTTGAGTCTTTGCTGTTCTATTATTACTACTACTACTATTATTATTTGCTACACAACAAGGTCACTCTGCTGGCCAAGTAGGGTGGCCTTTTGCAGCTGACAAACGGTAATTTTGTTAGTGCCGATTATTTTTAAGTGCAGGCCAAGGTCTTTAGGGACTGCCCCCTGGTTGGTATTTCCGCCATTTAATTTGCTCTTGCAAATTGTTCTGACTCTGCCAACTGCAGTAAAATCTTGTCAATCGAACGATTTGAGTTTGAAGCCCGGGTCAGGTGACCTCCTGGCCTTTGACTCAACTTCTGCCTATCTAGCAGATTGAAAAATTGTGAGTAGATAAATGGGTTCTGCTTTAAGCGAGGAGGTATTTAAAGGCACCCATAAGAAAAATGCCAGTGGTTTGATCAAGGAGGAAGTTTACGAACAAAGCTCTTCGGCAGAGAAAGTGGAGCGACAGCACCTCCCAGTGGCCGAAATCAAGCACAGCCTCCAAGATGCCGAAGATGGGAAAGCCTATATATATATATATATACACCTCTATCTATGTACAGTTATCTTGTCATTGTATAACGGCATTGAAAGTTTGCCGTATATGTGTCCTGCAATCCACTCTGAGGAGAAGGGTGGAATATAAATACTGTAAATTAAAAAAAATACATATTCCCCATCGTGGTCAACTGTGAATCGCACATATGGTATTTCCTGCGCCTGCGCAGACAGTTCGGAATCTTCTAGAACATTTATTAGACACTTTTAGGCGATAGCCCCCGCCCACTCTCCCCTTGAGAGTATATATAGCCAGTGGGCGGGGCTACTGCTTCAGTTCCTTTCATCCACCGCCTCTTCGGCAGGGAAAGGGGAGCAACAGCACCTCCCAGTGGCCGGAACCAAGCACAGCCTCCAAGATGCCGAAGATGGGAAAGCCCAATCGGAATATAAATACTGTAAATTTTAAAAAATACATAATTTGTGGACAGAGGTGGGGAAAGCGCCTCTGTCTAATGGGAAACAGCGCAGAACGTAACTGCTTCAAATCGTGTCTCGCGTAGACGGGAAGGAGGCGACAAAAACGAGTGTGATAAAACAGTTCTTTTGTTTGTTTATCCGACGGTGGGTGTGTATTTACAGATGTGCACATGTAAACCTTCTATTGCTCGGGAGGAACGGGGCAAAAGGGGTTTAAGGCAACGAGGGGCGCTCGGTTCGCGAGGAATCCCAACGCCGCTTAGTCTCAGGGTCTCAAGCAGTCCTCCGTGACGCCCTGAGCGGCCAGTTCGGCCAGCACATTGTCCAGGTAGTTGGGGTCCGGGTACCCGTGGCCCGAGAGGTTGGAGTTCATCTCCGTCTTGTGGTGGATCTCGTTCCAGACCACGGTATTGCTCTCGCCCGTCGTGCTGGAGGTCCCCACCGTGAAGATCAGCCGCCTCCGCCAGGCCAGCTTCAACAGTTCCAGCACCTGCGAGGGAAGAGGACGATGGGAATCATGACTGACAGGCAAGAGTCTGTCCAGAATGCTAGGAGTCCCCAAACTACGTCCCGCGGGCCGGATGTGGCCCTCCAAGGCCCTTTCCCCAGCCCTTCAGAGTTAGGATCAACCTGAGCCCGAAACAACTCAAAGGCCCACAACAACGACAATCTGAGTAGACTTGACTATCTCGTCAAGTAAACCAGTGTTTCTCAACCTTCCCAATGCTGCGACCCCTTAATCCAGTTCCGCATGTTGTGGTGACCCCCAACCATCACATTACTCTCGTTGCTACTTCATCATCGTAATTTTGCTCCTGTTATGAATTGCAATGTAAATATCTGATGTGCAGGATGTATTTTCATTCACTGGACCACATTGGGCACAAATACCCAAAACAACCAAATTTGAATACTGGTGGGGTTGTGGTTGATTTTTTCATTTGGGAGTTGTAGTTGCTGGGATTTATAGGTCACCTACAATCAAAGAGCACTCTGAACTCCACCAACAATGAAATTGAACCAAACTTGGAACACAAAACTCCCATGATCAGCAGAAAATACTTGAAGGGTTCAGTGGTCATTGACCTTGAGTTTTGGAGTTGTAGTTCACCTCCATCCAGAGAGCACTGTGGACTCACATAATGATGGATCTGGACCAGACTTGGCATGAGTACTCAATATGCCCAAATGTGAGCACTGGTGGAGTTTGAGGGAAATAGACCTTGATATTTGGGAGTTGTAGATGCTGGGATTTATAGTTCACCTACAATCAAAGACCATTCTGAACTCCACCAACGATGGAACTGAACCAAACTTGGAACACAGAACTCCCATGATCAGCAGAAAATTCTCGAAGGGTTCAGTGGCCATTGACCTTGAGTTTTGGAGTTGTAGTTCACCTCCATCCAGAGAGCACTATGGACTCACACAATGATGGATCTGGACCAAACTCTACAAGAATACTCAATATGCCCAAATGTGAACACTGGTGGAGTTTGGGGAAAATAGACCTTGATATTTGGGAGTTGTAGATGCTGGGATTTATAGTTCACCTACAATCAGAGAGCATTCTGAACTCCACCAACGATGGAATTCAACCAAACTTGGCACACAGAACTCCCATGATCAGCAGAAAATACTCGAAGGGTTCAGTGGCCATTGACCTTGAGTTTTGGAGTTGTAGTTCACCTATATACAGAGAGCACTGTGGACTCACACAATGATGGATCTGGACTAGACTTGGCATGAGTACTCAATATGCCCAAATGTGAACACTGGTGGAGTGTTACGGGAAATACACCTTGATATGTGGGAGTTGTAGATGCTGGGATTTATAGCTCACCTACAATCAAAGAGCATTCTGAACTCCACCAACGATGAAATTAAACCAAACTTGTCACACAGAACTCCCATGACCAATGAAAACCTGACACAAAGAACTCCCATGACCAGCAGAAAATACTGGAAGAGTTTGGTGGGCGTTGACCTTGAGCTTTGGAGTTGTAGTTTTTGGAGTTGTAGTTCACCTCTACTGTGCACTGTGGACTCACACAATGATGGATCTGGACCAAACTTGGCACAAATACTCAATATGCCCAAATGTGAACACATGTGGAGTGTTGGGGGAAATAGACCTTGATATGTGGGAGTTGTAGTTGCTGGGATTTATAGCTCACCTACAATCAAAGAGCATTCTGAACTCCACCAGTGATGGAATTGAACCAAATTTGGCACACAGAACTCCCATGATCAGCAGAAAATACTGGAAAGGTTTAGTGAGCATTGACCGTATGTTTGGGAGTTGTAGTTCACCTACATCCAGAGAGCACTGTGTACTCAAACAATGATGGATCTGGGCCAAACTTGGCACGAATACTCAACAGGCCCAAATGTGAACACAGGTGGAGTGTTAGGGCAAACAGACCTTGATATTTGGGAGTTGTAGTTGCTGGGATTTATAGTTTACCTACAATCAAAGAGTACTCTGAACCCAGCCCACAATGGATCTGCACCAAACTTGGCACGTTACCTACATGTATGTGTGTGGCTTGGGTGTTCACTTAGACAGCTTCCCACCTCCACAGTGCTGAAGAGCCACCAAAAGCCCTCCCACCAAGGACATTACAAGTTACAGCGGGCACCATGAACACGTCTCCCTACGCCCACCAATGTCCTTGGGAATTGTAGTTCACCTGCATCCCGAGAGGACTGAACCCAGCCAACGTCGGATCTAGGTCAGACTTGGCACACRGGTGCAACATGGACAACTGTGCGTACAGGCCTGATGTGGGGGAAAGAGTTGCCCAYGGTTTTGGGAATTGTAGTTCMCCTGCATCCWGAGAGAACTGAGCCCAGCCAAYGTCGGATCTGGGTCAAACTTAGCACACGGGTGCAACATGGACAACTGTGCGTACAGGCCAGATGTGGAGGAAAGATTGACCCACGGTTTTGGGAATTGTAGTTCACCCACTTCATTATGCATTTTACTAATGGGAGCATTCATAAACCAAACCAGTAACTGGCATCTTTCTAATAAATAGTGTTATTAATTAACTAAATAATATTATCTAACACCCCAAAACAATCTATCTATTTTTGGCTAGCTGGACTGCTCCGTACCTTCCGTCCTTTCTCATTGTCCGGGAGGTAACAGTAGCGAGGGAAGCCCCTTGCGGTGAATGGCAGCCCCGGGTTGGGATGTTCCGGACCCTGAAACGACAGAGAACCCTCTCGTCAGCCCAAGTATCCCTGGCTTGAATGCTGGAGCACTAAAAACGTTTGCTCCTATATTTGCAAAACCTTACAAATCTGCGTCTGAAACAAGCCCCCGCATTCCCCTGGTGAATTGAACTACAACCTCCATTATCCCCAACAAGAAGCAGCACCACGCTCTGGGGTTAATAGAGGAGAATGGGAATCTAGAGGCCAAGCAGCTGGAAAAAGCTGCTGTAAACAACACTCCCAAAAACAAGAGTATTATTTGCCTATTCTTTCTATACCTCATTTCTCTGCCAACATACCGTATATACTTGAGTATAAGCAGAGTTTTTCAGCCCTCGGCTTAAACTTGAGTCAAGGTTGTTTATTATTTTACTCTATTATTATTACATTTATTATTTTACTGTTTATTATTGCTATTATTACATATATTATTTTACTCCATTATTTTTATTATTTTATTACATTTATTATTTCAATCCATTATTACTGCATTTTAGTCTTATTATTATATTTATTATTTTACTCTATAGTTATTATAGCACTTGTGTATTAACTGTATATTAGATTAGGTCGTTAACCGTTTTATATTGGTGTATTGAAATTTTGCTGGTTTTGTGTGTTGTGAACCGCGGTGATACTCTATTATTATTACATTTATTATTTCAATCCACTATTATTGCATTTATTATTTTACTCTATTATTATTATTTTACTCTTTTATTATTACATGTATTATTTTACTCCATTATTATTGCATGTATTATTTTCGTCTACTATTATTATTATTATAATTATTATTTTACTCTTTTATTATTACATTTATTATTTTCCTGTTTATTGTTATTATTACATATATTATTTTACTCCATTATTATATTTATTATTTTACTGTATTATTATTATTATTATTATATTTATTATTTCAATCCATTATTATTGCATTTATTATTTTACTCTGTTTATTATTGTTAAAGTGAAGACCTGGCTCTTCGATCAGGCATTCAACTAAGCAGCACAATTGATTGATTACTGGAATATGGATTATGGACAACGAGATCGGATGCTGATTCTATTGATGGGACATGATGGATTGTTGTTTTCTGTACTGCTGTATTGATGTTGATGTTAATTGATTGATATTACTGTTTTAAATGATTATGATTTTGTACTGTATTGCTGATACTGGTTGTTAACCGCTCTGAGTCGCCAAAGTAAATAAATAAATAAATATTCTTACATATATTATTTTACTCTATTATTATATTTATTATTTTACTCTGTTATTACATTTATTATTTCAATCCATTATTATTGCATGTATTATTTTCATCTATTATTATTATTATTATTATTGTTGTTGTTGTTGTTTTACTCTTTTATTATTACATTTATTATTTTACTCTGTTTATTGTT
The DNA here is from genome assembly GCF_025583915.1 of Anolis sagrei ordinatus. Classification (NCBI taxonomy): domain Eukaryota; kingdom Metazoa; phylum Chordata; class Lepidosauria; order Squamata; family Anolidae; genus Anolis; species Anolis sagrei. The sequence goes on along the minus strand of NW_026844589.1, from coordinate 2,872,799 downwards.
ATTATTACATATATTATTTCAATCCATTATTATTGCATTTATTATTTTACTCTATTACTATATTTATTATTTCAATCCATTATTGCATTTATTATTTTACTTCTCTACTATTATTGCATTTATTATTTTACTCTATTATCATTATATTTATTATTTTACTCTATTATTATATTACTCTATTATTATTACATTTATTATTTTACTCCTTTATTATTACATTTATCATTTTACTCTATTATTTGAAGGATATGTAAGCACATAGATATTGAAGAAGATTAGAATAATGGTTTAATCAGAGTTGAACAGTCTTATCTTAAATTATGCTATTATGTAAATATTCAAAAACATTTAACCTACTGAGGCCACAGTTAATGCAATTTTATTGATATCAGTTTTCATTTTGAGCTGCTGTATTTTCCACCCTCGACTTTGACTGGAGTCAATACATTTTCCCAGTTTTCTGTTGTGTAAGTAGGTGCCTCGGCTTATATTCAGGTCGGCTTGAGTATACGCGGTATTTCATCACATAATAGTCACCACCACGTAATAGTCACATAACCTTTTTGAGGGTGGCAAAATGGGTATTTTTGTCTTTCTTGCATAACAGTCGCAGAGCCATGCCTCGGCTTATATTCAGATTGGCTTATACTCGAGGATATACGGTAACCTATTTTATGGTCATACAGTGCGCGGCATTGCTTTTAGAATAGTTAGCCTCTCTGAGCGTCTTTTCAGAGAGTTCCAAAGGCCTCTCCTACCTGACTTGGGGGTGGAACTGGAGCCCTTCTATTGGTTTGGTTTTCCTACTCTTGGCACCTGAACATCCTCACCTGAATGCCCTTGTGGATCAAGTACATGATTTCGAGGGAGCCGCAGTCCTCGTACCCTGGGAGGGATTCCGAGAGGGTGGAGACGGCCATCTTCCCGCTGGGCTGCGTGCCCGTCTTCTCCCCGTAGATGGCCTTACACGACGGGCACTGCAAGCTGCCATCCTGGGAAAAGGGGAAACAAAGGCAGGCAGAAGTGTCATCCTTCCTGGCAGAATGGGGTTGGACTGGATTGCCTTTGGGGATCCCTTCCAACTCTAGGAGTCTATGGAAGTCCTTAAACAGATGCTGGATGGATATCTGTCAGAAGGGATCAGATAGGGTCTTCCTGCCTGATGGAATGGGGTTGGACTGGATGGCCTTTGGGGGTCCCTTCCAATGCTAGGAGTATGAAAGTCTTTAAACACAGGCTGGATGGTTATCTCTCGGGAGGGATCGGATGGTGTCTTCCTGCCTGGTGGAATGGGGTTAGGACTGGATGGCCTTTAGGGTCCCTTCTAACGCTAGGAGTCTATGGAAGGATTTAAACATACTTCAAAGGGCATATGCTGTGGCAATAAAGGCTGCAAAGAAATCCTTCTTTGCAGCCAATATTGCATCTGGAAATAACCGTCCAG
>NW_026844589.1:2811355-2866355 GCF_025583915.1 Anolis sagrei ordinatus | reverse complement strand
AGGTTGAAGGCCTTCATGTGTGAACCTTCAGTGCGAAGGCTGCTGTGTGTAAAGCTACTGTGTGAAGCTCCTGTGTAACTTCGGTGTGAGAGCAGCCTCTGTGAGAGCGAATTTCTTCATCTGCATGAGAAAGAAGCCCAGGAAGGAAGTATAAAGAACTTTGTGTTGTGGAAACCTTGTAAATAGTGGAAATATAGGTTGCTTACCTGTAACCGTAGTTTCCTGAGTGGTCACCTGTGAATTTGCACATATGGTAGTGTCTGCTCAGGCGCAGAAACTACCATATGTGTGATTCACAGTTGACCACGATGGGAAACCATGTTACTTTACTCTAAATAAAAGCCTCCAATGGAAGAGACAACATTGATCTCTGTGCTGTCGTTCTTTTTATCACTTTTTGCTACTGGTGCTGGGTCACGCTGCTGCAGAAGGGGGTTGGACTGGATGGCCTTTGGGGGGCTCTTCTAAGCATCTAGGGCCCTTCTCAGCCAAGGCAAAGGAAGAGGAGGAGGAAAGCAGCAAGCTGAGAGCGGGTCCAGGCAAGCGGGGCTACCTTTGCCTCCCTTAACAACGGAGGGGCGCTTCCTAGAGCCTCTTTGAGCTTTGACGAGCTGCACCGGAAGTCCCGGGACGGACATCAGAAAGGCCATCATGCCTAGAAGGGAGCGGGGGAGGAGGCAGGCATGCGAGGGGAGGAGGAGGAGGAGGGGAGAACACGGGACGTCATACCGTCACTGCGGAAACCAAACCGAAAAATCAAAGCAACCAACACCCCAGGCCCTGATTCCAGAAGAGCCAAATAAACACACACAGAGAGACACAAAGCAAATGCACGGAAGCAATTCAGGGAGAGGGAAGCGCAGCTCTGAAGAGCCCTTCAAAGAAAATGAGGACAAATAGATTTTCCTTACACCTATTTCGGCTGGAGTTACACTCAACTGAGATAATATCTCTCTAGGAATTTCTAGATCTGTGTGCGTTCCGTACTTTATGTGCTGCAGCTCACGCTTTAGGGCTGTATGCAGCTTTGCAAGGTGTGGATAAGTGCGAGAAAGATATACATAGATGGACCTATATATTAGCAACTCGAGGAATGGGTGAGAGAGAAGGTAGCAAATGGCAGGTGTAACGTTACCTGAGAGGGCCTGGCTCACTTTGCTGGGCCTGGACATGCTGACGGGGAGCTTTGGGATGCTGAGGAGACAAAAGGAAAAACAATGTCATCGGTAATGTACGGAGAATGGAGAAGCTTTGGGTCCTGTGTAGGGAGAGAAGCGGAATATAAATAAAGATTATTATTATTATGGGTTGTTGCAGCTTTTTTCAGGCTGTATGGCCATGGTCTAGAGGCATTCTCTCCTGACGTTTCGCCTGCACTTTGGCAAGCATCCTCAGAGGTAGTGAGGATATTATTATTATTATTATTATTATTATTATTATTATTATGTGCTAGTCTAATCACTATAATATATTGTGTTTGTGTGTGTGTGTATATACATAATATTTATATTATAATGTAATGCAATACATTACTACTAATAATAATATGATGTTATAATCATATATTATAGTATATGTAATATTACTACTAATATTACAACATAATGGTATAGTACAATATCTATATAAATAAAAATGTAATGTTCGTTTGTGGGATTAACAGAACTTAAAAACCACTGGGGGAATTGACACCAAATTTGAACACAAGACACCTAACAACCCAATGTATGTCCTTCACTAAAAAAAAATTGATTTTGTCATTTGGGAGTTGTAGTTGCTGGGATTTATAGTTCACCTACAATCAAAGAGCATTCTGAACTCCACCAACAATAGAATTGGGCCAAACTTCCCACACACAACCCCCATAAGCAACAGAAAACACTGGAAGGGTTTGGTGGGCAGGGTCCTTTGGTTTTGGAGTTGTAGTTCGCCTACATCCAGAGAGCACATCCAGAGAGCACTGTGGACTCAAACAATGATGGACCTGGACCAAACTTGGCATTAATACTCAATATGCCCAAATATAAACACAGATGGAGTTTGGGGAAAATAGACCTTGACATTTGGGAGTTGTAGTTACTGGGATTTATAGTTCCTCTACAATCAAGGAGCATTCAGAACCTCACCAATGACAAGAATTGGGGCAAACTTCCCACACAGAACCCTCATGACCAACAGAAAATACTGTGTTTTCTGGTGGTCTTTGCCGACCCTTCTGACACCTCCCTGCCCCCCCCCGGGGTCTTGACTTCCCAGGTTGAGAAATGCTGCCATCCAGTCCAACTCCCTTCACCAGGGCAAGAAAACATAATCAAAGCCCTCCTGACAAAGGGCCATCCAGCCATTCACACACACATATGTATATGACAGATGCAGTATCAAAGATTTGAAAGGGGCCCCTAAAGAAGGACAATGATATGTTGCATGTTCCAGAGTAGACAAACCAGACAATCTCCACATTAACACTGACAAAGAAACAACAAGAAATACTTTTAACCCATGAGCAGAAAGACATTACATAGATTAGAAACAAACACTTTCTATGTATTGTCGAAGGCTTTCATGGCCGGAATCACTCAGTTCTTGTGGGTTTTTTCGGGCTATATGGCCATGTTCTAGAGGCATTTCTGCTGACGTTTCGCCTGCATCGATGGCAAGCTTCCTCAGAGGTGAGGTCAGACCTCACCTCTGAGGAAGCTTGCCATAGATGCAGGCGAAACGTCAGGAGAAATGCCTCTAGAACATGGCCATATAGCCCGAAAAAACCCACAAGAACTGAAACACTTTCTAATTACTTTATTTTCCAGATCACCAGATAGGGCCACAGCAACGCGTGGCAGGGGACAGCTAGTATTGTATATACATATAATACTTATAATATTATAATGTAATATAATATATGACAATATATTGTATATACATATAATATTTATAATATTATAATGTGATATAATATATGACAATATATTGTATATACATATAATGCTTATAATATTATAATGTAATGCAATGTATTACTACTACTAAAAATAATGATGTTATAATTATATATTTATATTACATGTAATATTACTAATAATATTACAATATAATGGTATAGTACAATATAGTAATATTTAATACTGATATTGTACTATGCTAATAATATATATTGTATGTATATATATATCTTGGATTGAAAAGGGCGGCATATAAATGTTGTAAGTAAGTAAGTAAATAAATAAATAATGCAAGTGAGGAGAAGAGCAAACAACAGACCACTTACAAAATGCGTTCTGAGCCCTACCACATGCACAATGGAGGTCCTCCTTATAGCAACACCAGAGGAACTCCATGTGGCCAGCTTCTGGTCAAAGGACATTTGAGTAGAGTGCCAATGTTTTAAAACTTTGTTTGTGATTTTAAATACATTACATCTGTACCATTGGTTCACTTCCGACATGATAAATAATTGAAAAAAGGAGGTGAGACTATTATGTGATGAAAAAAAATCTGCCTTTGATTCCCTGGTTTCCGATGTCTTCCTTCCTTCCATAAAGGAAGACATCGGAAACCGGGGAATGAAAGGCAGATCTTTTTTTTTTCATCACGTAATAGTCTCACCCCCTTTTTTCAATTATTTATCGTGTCAGAAGTGAAACACCAATGGTACAGATGTAATGTATTTAAAATCACAAACAAAGTTTTAAAACATTGGCACTATACTTCCTTCCTTCCATAAAGGAAGACATCGGAAACCGGGGAATCAAAGGCAGATTTTTTTTCCCCCCACGTAATAGTCTCACCCCCTTTTCGGCAAAGAGCACCGATTGCACTATCTAACATTTTTGTTCCTGGGTTATCAATGTCATTTTCTAATTGGTTCTTTTCCAAGTTCCAGCAGAGAGTCAATACGGAGTGTGAGAACACAAGGAGGTGCGGACTGGGAAGCGCAGGAAGGAAGGTTCCAATCTGGGCAAAGGGACAGAAAGAAGGAAGGAAGGGGCACGGCCACGGCTGCCTGCTCCGGTTTCCTCTAATTGTGTACATTAGGGATTTTGACGAGCTGCAAATATGCAGAGGTAATTACCACGCTTCCGACAGGAGGCTATTATGCCAGAGGAAAAAGGCAGCTGCCGCCCAGGGACTGTCTCTGGGCGTTGAAACCACCATTCTTTCCGCGGCTAACAGTGGGGTCTCCCAGGCTCTCGAAGATGGAGGGCGGAATCCAGGGTTTCGTGAACGTATCATTGTGTCCGTTCCTTGCAAAACACACGTTGTTTGGAGGTTCAAGGAACTGCCTGATGGGAGGTTTGGCCCAATTCTATCATTGGTGGAGTTCAGAATGCTCTGTGATTGTAAGTGAACTATAAATCCCAGCAACTACAACTCCCAAATGTCAAGATTCTATTTTCCCCAAACTCCACCAGTGTTCACATTTGGGCATATTGAGTATTCGTGTCGAGTTTGGTCCAGATCCATCATTGTTTGAGTCCACAGTGATCTCTGGATGTAGGTGATCTACAACTCCAGAACCAAAGGACATTGCCCACCAAACCCTTCCAGTATTTTCTGTAGGACATGGGAGAACTGTGTGCCAAGTTTGGTTCAACTCCACCGTTGGTGGGGTTCAGAATGCTCCTTGATTGTAGTTGAACTATAAATCCCAGAAACTACAACTCCCAAATGACAAAATCAAATTTTTTTGAGTGATGGTCACTCCCTGGGTTAGTAGGTGTCTGCATTTATTAATTTTATTACATTTATTATTTGAGTCACCTCTGGCTGAGAAAGGCAGTATACAAATGCAATAAATAAATAAATAAATAAATAAATAAATAAATAAACTCTTGACTGTTGGAGGTAAGTGTGAATGCTGCAATTAATCACTTTGATTAGCATTGCAAAGCCTTGAAAAAAAGGGGGTGAGACAATTACGTGATGAAAAAAAGTTCTGCCTGTTTCCCCGGTTTCTGGTGTCTTCCTTTATGGCAGAATGCAGCTTCAAGGCCTGGCTGCTTCCTGCCTGGGGGAATCCCTTGTTGGGAGGTGTTAGCTGGCTCTGATTGTTTCCTGTATGGATTTCCCCTTTTTTCTGAGTGTTGTTCTTTATTTACCGTCCTGACTAATCCACCTAGAGAAGTCAACCCCACTCCCAGATTCGAACCACCAACCTTTTGGTCAGCAAGTTCAGCAGTTCAGCGGTTTAACCTTGAATTACCTTGCCAAATTTAGGGTGTGCATTCTATTCACATAATAAAAAGGGAAGCTACTTCAGGAGCATTCATCCTACAGTGCACACGATTCCCCCTTGCCCCCCAAATATAGCATACCTGACCGGTTTGGGTGCACCATGCGGCGGATTGGGCCCAATGACTGTCGGCGGTTGCGGTGCTGCCGCCCCCAAACTGTGAACGCTCAGCTTCGGCATCGAGCGAGCTCCGGAAAGGATGGGTTTGCTGTAAGGGACAAAGCCCACTGGAGAGTGGCCCAGCCCCGCAGTCCTGCCGGCGACTCCCTGCATCCCGACAAAGGGCCGGGGTCCGCTCCCAGCGGAAGGGCCTGGAAGGTTGAGGATGGAGTGCCGGTAGCGTGTGGCAATGGGCCCGGGCCCGCTGTTGAGCAGGCACTGCTGGCACGAACACGACGCTCCCGCATGAGGAGGAGGAGGAGGAACAAGAGGAACAGGAGGCCATCCCGAAGCCATGGTCACCGGGTAGGGCGAGTCCAGGCGCCTCTGGATGCGCCGCTGGTAGCCGGTCGCCTTGTTGGTCTGGGTGAGTGAAGTGAAGTCGATCCCGTAGTTGTAGCCAAAGGGACCGAGGTCCACCTGGGGGCTCTTGAAAGCGAAGGCTTGTTCCATGTGGACGCAGACGTTCATCTCGTACGGGAACCAGCCGCCTTCGTCGTTCTGCCACTCCCAGACCACACCTTGCCCGGCCGCCGAATCCAGTGGGAAAACGTGCCGCCGCACCAAGCGCATGGTCCCTGCGAGGAGGAGGAGGAGGAGGGAAAGAGGAAACATATTACAGGCAGTCCCTGAGTTACAAACATCTGCCTTACAACTGACTCCTTCCTGAGACAACAGGAAGTGACAGGAATCCACTTCTTGGAAAGAAGGAAAATCCACTCCTGGAAGTGTTATTATATATATATATATATATATATACACACACTCGCACATATTGTTTTTGATCACATAGGGAAAGGTGAACACCCCTGTTGAGTTTCCTTTGCTGTATATGTATGTATGTATGTATGTGTATGTGTGTATATATATATATATATATATATATATATATATGCCACATATACACACACATATATATGTGTGTGTGTGTATGTGTATATATATATGGAGTTACACTGTAAAAATGTCCCTGTTCCACTTTACAAACAAATTCAACATACCGTATATGCTCGAGTATAAGCCCTCCCCTTGAGTCAAGGTTATTATTTTACTTTGTTGTTGTTATCACCAAGTGACATCATTTTACTCTATTTACTATTATTAATACATTTCCATTATTTTACTCTATTATTATTATTACTTTTATTACAATTATTATTTTACTCTATTATTGTTATTATTACATTTATTATTTTACTCTATTAGTACTACATTTCCATTATTATTATTATTATTATTATTACTTTTATTACATTTATAATTTTATTTATTTATTTATTTATTTACTTTACTTGTATACCGCAGTTTCTCAGCCCAACAGGCGACTCAACGCGGTTTACAACAAGGATAAGAATCAACGATATACAATTTAAAACCATAAAAGCATAATATACAATATTGACACAACAATAGACAACACAATGCATCTCATAACTAGAGTCGTGATCCAATCCGTCGTCCAAATTTCCATTCCTGTAATCATCACATTCATTGCACTGTTTAACCGAATGCCCGTTCAAACATCCAAGTTTTTAATCTTCTTCGGAATACCATCAGCGAGGAGGCTGATCTTACCTCCATGGGAAGGGCGTTCCAGAGCCGAGGGGCCACCACAGAAAAGGCCCTGTCTCTCGTCCCCGCCAGCCGCACCTGTGAAGCAGGCGGGATAGAGAGCAAGGCCTCCCCAGAAGATCTTAGGGTCCTGGTGGGCTGATAGGCCGAGATACGTTCGGATAGGTAGGTTGGGCCAGAACCGTTTAGGGCTTTAAAGGCCAACGCCAGCACTTTGAATTGAGCCCGGTAGCAAATCGGCAGCCAGTGGAGCTGGTGCAGCAAGGGGAGTTGTACGCTCCCTGCGCTCCGCTCCTGTTAGTATCATGGCTGCCGAGCGTTGGACTAGCTGGAGCTTCCGAGCCGTCTTCAAAGGCAACCCCACGTAGAGAGCGTTGCAGTAGTCTAGACGGGATGTAACCAGAGCGTGGACTACCGTGGCCAAGTCAGACTTCCCAAGGTACGGGCGCAGTTGGCGCATGAGTTTTAACTGTGCGAATGCTCCCCTGGTCACCGCCGAAACCTGAGGTTCCAGGCTCAGCGATGAGTCCAGGATCACACCCAAGCTGCGAACCTGCGTCTTCAGGGGGAGTGCGACCCCATCCAACACAGGCTGTAACCCTATGCCCTGTTCGGCCTTACGACTGACCAGGAGTACCTCTGTCTTGTCTGGATTCAGTTTCAATTTGTTCGCCCTCATCCAGACCGTCACAGCGGTCAAGCACCGGTTCAGGACCTGGACAGCCTCCTTAGTAGCAGGTGGAAAGGAGTGACAGAGTTGGACATCATCCGCGTACAGATGACATCGCACTCCGAAACTCCGGAAATTTTACTCTATTTACTATTATTATTACATTTCCATTATTTTACTATTATTTTTATTATTATTACTTTTATTACATTTATTATTTTACTCTATTTACTATTATTATTATTATTACATTTTCATTATTTTACTCTATTATTTTTATTATTATTACTTTTATTACATTTATTATTTTACTCTATTTACTATTAGTACTACATTTCCATTATTTTACTCTATTATTATTATTATTATTACTTTTATTACGTTTATTATTTTACTCTATTTACTATTAGTACTACATTTCCATTATTTTACTCTATTATTATTATTACTTTTATTACATTTATTATTTTACTCTATTTACTATTATTACCACATATCCATTATGTTACTACTACTACTATTATCATTATTATTATTGCTTTTATTACATTTATTATTTTACTCTGTTATTATTATTATTACATTTATTATTATTATTATTTATTATTAAACTTCATTTGTACCCCGCTAGCATCTCCCAGAGGATTCGATGCGGCTTACAACAGGCCGAGGCCACAACAATACAACATAACAATACAATCAAGCAAATCAAACAATTAAAACAAATTAAAGCAAAATAAACAACAAGCACAGTACATTAAAACACAATAAAACTGGGCCGGGCCAAAAGGTGGGTACAAGGATTAAAAGTGCTGATTTGACAGGAGGTGTATAAAGGGTTTCTAGGGCGCAATGTGCAGCAGTCATTGGTTCTGATAAAGTGCTTGTGGGACTCGGTAGTGGAGATTTCCTAATCTGGGAAGGCGCATCGGAAAAGCCAGGTTTTTAAGTTCTTTCTGAAGATAGCCAATGAAGGGGCCTGTCTAAGGTCTTTGGGGAGGGTGTTCCAGAGTTGGGGGGCCACTACGGAGAAGGCCCTGTCCCGCGTCCCCACCAAGCGCGCTTGCGACGCTGGTGGGATCACGAGCAGGGCCTCTCCAGATGACCGAAGAGAACGCGTGGGTTCGTAGATGGAAATGCGGTCACGCAGGTAGGCTGGTCCCAAACCGTTCAGGGCTTTGTAGGTAAGCACCTGCACCTTGAATTGGGCTCGGAATATAAACGGCAGCCAGTGGAGTTCCTTAAACAGGAGGGTTGACCTCTCTCTGTAAGGGGCCCCAGTTAGCATCCTGGCTGCTGATCGTTGGACCAGTTGGAGCTTCCGAGCCGTCTTCAAGGGCAGCCCCACGTAGAGCGCATTGCAGTAATCCAATCTGGAGGTGACCAAGGCATGGACCACTCTGGCCAGATCCGCCTTTGCTCTATTATTACTGTTACTGCATTTCCATTTTTTTACTCAGCAGGTGAACCATCAACACGCACAAGTCACACTGTTTACCAATTGGCTAGGAGATGGAAGACCCTGTGGACATTACCTGTATCTTGTCGGAACTGCGTCAAACTGGGGATGTCAATGACGTAGGGGGCCAAAGCAGGGTCCGCTTGCCCCAGGGGGATGCTGCCTTGCAAGGGCCAGGTCCCCAGCGAGCGCCGGCCCTTTGCCGCCAGGGCCTGGAAGGACTGCTCGATGTAGCAGCACACACCACTGCAGTACGGTCTCCAGCGCCCACACTCGTCCTGCCACTCCCACACCGCGGCCCCCGGGTCCGGCGGAGGAAGAGGAGGAGGCCCGACAGAGGTCCCTGGCAAGGCGGCCATTTTCATACCACCACTTGAACCACGGAGCCTTCGGGACTTCAAAGCATCGCCGCATCAAAATTCATCTTCGACGTCTAGAAGCAGAACAGGGAAAAGGAAGGAAAGGCCAAGCGTGACACTCCATCCGCGAGAGGAGAGAATTTTCTCCCTGCAAGAGATCCCGAGTTCGCCCTCCACACACAGTTATTACATGATTTTTGTTCCTGTGCTACCAATGTTGTTTCCTAATTGGTTCTATCATAAAGTCATGGGAAAACGTTGATCCAACTGCCAAAACTTTGTTGTTGCAAGAGAGACATCCTGCAGAACATTTTGCGACAGTTTTTCTATAAATATCTCAACACAGAGTCTCAACCGATTCAACCCGAACAACACTGCCGCACAATGGAATGGCTAAAACACCAAAGTCAAGATATTATCAGAATTTAAGTTATTCAGCCAGAAATTGAAAAGAATCGTATAGGCTCTTTATTATTATTATTATTATTACTATTTGATTAATACATCTGTACTGCAGAGCTAAGGCAGTTGGATATATATATATATATATTACATTACAGTAGCATTATAATAAATTATAACAATATTATAATATATAAAAATATGATATATAATATTAATTTAATAATTACTATTACTATTTGATTAATACATCTGTACTGCAGAGCTAAGGCAGTTGAATATATATATATATATATATATACATATATAATAGTAACATAATAAATTATAACAGTATTATAATATATAATAATAATATCATATATAGTAATATTAATTTAATAATAATAATTACTATTTGATTAATACATCTGTACTGAAGAGATAAGGCAGTTGGATATATTATATATATAATATATGTACATATATTATAGTAACATTATAATAAATTATAACAATATTATAATATATAATAATAATAATTTAATTATTATTATTACTATTTGATTAATACATCTGTACTGCAGAGCTAAGGCAGTTGGATATAATATATATATATACACACACACACACACACACACACACACACATACATATATAATAGTAACATAATAAATTGTAACAATATTATAATTATAACAATATTATATTATAATAATATAATATATAATATTAATTTAATAATAATAATAATTACTATTTGATTAATGCATCTGTACTGCAGAGCTAAGGCAGTTGGATATATATATATATATATATATATATATAATAGTAACATTATAATAAATTATAACAATATTATAATATATAATAATATAATATATAATATTATTTTAATAATTATTATTATTATTACCATTTGATTAATACATCTGTACTGAGGAGATAAGGCAGTTGGATATATATATATACACACACACACACACGCACATATATACACACATATATAATAGTAACATTATAATAAGTTATAACAATATTATAATATATAATAATAATATAATATATAATAATATTATTTTAATAATAATAATTACCATTTGATTAATGAATCTGTACTGCAGAGCTAAGGCAGTTGAATATATATATATAATGTATAAATATATAATAGTAACATTATAATAAATTATAACAATATTATAATATATTACAGATTAATACAGATGCATTAATCAAATGGTAATTATTATTATTATTAAATTAATATTATATATTATATTATTACTAAATATAATATATAATATTAATTTAATAATAATAATAATTACCATTTGATTAATGCATCTGTACTGAAGAGATAAGGCAGTTGGATATATTATAGAATATATATATATATATATATCTATATATATATATTATAGTAACATTATAATAAATTATAACAATATTATAATATATAATAATAATATAATATATAATATTATTTTAATAATAATAATAATAATAATAATAATTACCATTTGATTAATCCATCTGTGCTGCAGAGCTAAGGCAGCTGGATCCCTGTTTCACAGGCCTGCTGGCTCAAGGCTCCTGGATGCTGGGAGTTGTAGTTTGCCAAGGCCTTGGGCCTTTCCCCGCCGAAGAGAGGCCTGGTGCCTCTCCCAAACTACAAATCCCAGGAACCTGAGGCAGCCCCAGTGGGGCCTTCTCCCCGCTGCGGCCCGCCCCGAACTACAACTCACACCCCCCGCAGGCCCCTCACCTTCCCTCTGCCTGTTGCCAAGGAAGCGCCTCTCCAAACTCCCTGGGCCTCCTTCTCCAACGGCGGAAGTGCCGGGGCGCCCACTGCGCATGCGCGCGCTCCTTCCGTTCCCGAAGGGCGCATGCGCATCCGAAGCCGCGGGGGCTGCTGGGAAAGGAGGCGCAAAATGGCGTCGGTTTGGTTTCCTTTTCAGGCCTAAGAAGTTCCTGAGCCAGGAAAGAGACATTAGAGAAGGCCCACACGAGCAGGGATGGTCTGGCCAAAACAAGAAGGTTTTGAGCCAGGAAAGAGACATTAGAGAAGGCCCACATTAGTCCAGAAGGTCTAATGAGGACTCCCATGTTCTTCAGTGGGAGCTTGAGTGGAATTCCTCTCATGTAGGAAAGAGGAAAAGGCAAAGGAAGGAGAGACCCAATTGCCAATATCCAGATCCTGGAGAATGGAGAAAGGCAGGGAGTTTCAGAAAAACATCTACTTCTGCTTCATTGACTATTCTAAAGCCTTTGACTGTCTTCAGGAAAGGCAAAAGCTGCACATCGCAAGTGCTGAACCTGACTCAGCACATAGAAGATGGCTCTGAAAGGCAGCAGATCACAGGAGCTGTCTTCATAGACCTGTCAGCAGCCTATGAGACTGTGAACCACCGCCTCCTCCTGAGAAAAATGTATAATATCACCAAGGACAACCACCTCACCCGCCTCATAGGAAACCTGCTACAAAACAGGAGCTTTTTTGTGGAGTTGCAGGGCCAGAGAAGCAGATGGCGGAAACAGAAGAACGGCCTGCCTCAGGGGAGCGTGCTTGCTCCATCCATGTTCAACATTTACACAAATGACCAGCCACTGCCAGAAGGGACAGAGAGTTTCATCTATGCTGATGATCGTGCCATTACCGCTCAAGCAGGGAGCTTTGAGATGGTAACAGAAGCTCTCCGAAGCTCTAGGTGCTCTTACTGCCTATTACAGGGAAAACCAGCTGATCCCTAACCCATCTAAAACACAGACATGTGCCTTTCATCTCAAGAACAGACAAGCATCCCGAGCTCTGAGGATCACCTGGGAAGGAATCCCACTGGAGCATTGCAGCGCACCCAAATACCTGGGAGTCACTCTGGACCGTGCTCAGACCTACAAGAAGCACTGCCTGAACATCAAGCAAAAAGTGGGTGCTAGAAACAATATCATACGAAAGCTGACTGGCACAACCTGGGGATCACAACCAGACACAGTGAAGCCCCACTGGGCATGCGTACTCAACAGCAGAGTAGCAAAGCACAAGGGCAGATGTCTTCACTGTGTCTGGTTGTGATCCCCAGGTTGTGCCAGTCAGATGTTATTTCTAGCACCCACTTTTTGCTTGATATTCAAGCAGTACTTCTTGTAAGTCAGAGCAAGGTCCAGAGTGACTCCTGGTACTTTGGTGTGCTGCAATGCTCCAGTGGGATTCCTTCCCAGGTCATGCTCAGAGCATGAGATGCTTGTCTGTTCTTAAGGTGAAAATAACATGTCGGTGTTTTAGCTGGATTAGGAATGAGCTGGTTTTCCCTGCAATAGGCAGGAAGAGCACCTAAAGCTTTGGAGAGCTTTTCTTCCACCATTTCAAAGCTACCTGCTTGAGTGGTGATGGCATGATTGTCAGCGTAGATGAAACTCTTTATCCCGTCTGGCAGTGGCTGATCATTTGTGTAGATATTAAACACTGATGGAGCAAGCACGCTCCCATGAGGCCGGCCATTCTTCTGTTTCTGCCATTTGCTTCCCTGGCCCTGGAATTCAACAAAAAAGCTCCTGTTTTGTAGCAGATTTTCTATGATGCGGGTGAGGTGGTCACCACTTGGGCAGTGATGGCACGATCGTGTTATTTGTTTTATTTATTATTTTATTTACAACATTTATATGCCAACCTTCTCACCCCCACAGGGGACTCAGAGCATAGTACAATATCGGTATAATATATTACTATATTGTACTATACCATTATATTGTAATATTAGTAGTAATATTACATGTAATATAAATATATAATTAAATATATAATTATAACATCATATTATTAGTAGTAGTAATATATTGCATTGCAGTGCTTCTTGTAAGTCAGAGCAAGGTCCAGAGTGACTCCTGGTACTTTGGTGTGCTGCAATGCTCCAGTGGGATTTCTTCCCAGGTGATCCTCAGACCTTGAGATGCTTGTCAGTTCTGAAGGTGAAAAGCACATGTCTGTGTTTTAGATGGATGAGGAATCGGCTGGTTTCCCATGTAATAGGCAACAAGTTGTATAAGTTATGTTTATAACTCCGTGGTTGGGACGTTTGGTTAGCCGTAATACAAAAGAAGTTACTTCTTTTCACCCTGCAAGAAATCAAACAAGACCGGAAGGACTGGGGTGTGCACTTTTGCAGAAAATTGCAGAGAATTGTCACCTGTGTATCTCGTTCGCGCTCCAAGCACCCGCCGTGGGTCTCCTGCAGAAGATACTTGGCACGACCCAGACCCCCTTTTCAACATTGCGCCCTTGAGGCGGCAGCAGCCGTTGCTCTTCTCCACCAATTGGCGCAACTGAACAAAGGCCATCTTGTTCTCACGCAGCATATGTGCAGCTCAGAAATATTTTCTCTCGTGGGACGGACATGATCTTCCCTTGAAGGGGAACTCTCGGTTGGAACAGTCAGTCAGTGAAGAGCGATGTCCTTTGTTGTTCTCACTTGCTATCACGTGAACTTTGACTTATAGTGGCCCTGCGGAGAGTTGGAAGAGACCGCATGGACCATCTAGTCCAACCCCCTTCTGCCAGGCAGGAAAAGCACAATCAAATCATCCCTGACAGATGGCCATCCAGGCTTTATGTAAAAACCTGTCCTCTGGGGTCTTTGCCCTTTCTCCCAATTTGGTGTCATTGGCAGACTTCACCCGCGTGCCGTCTGTTCTGTCGTCCAAGTCTTGACTTTGGTATTCAGTGATCTGTCTTGACACATGAAGATCTTACCTCGTTCCTTCAGAGCTGGCCTTCCAGATCTTAAATCTTCTTGCAACAGGCTCTATGTTCATGAAGGACTGAGCCAAGGTATAGAAAAGCTTTTTAACTAGAGTGTTACCTCACTTATTGTGGGTGTTACGTTGTGAAAATCCGCAAAGTAGGGATGCTCTGTCTCTCTCTCTTGTTCATCGTTGGCAGATATGTATCCAATTGTCTGGTGATTATGTGGAAAAGTGAATAGTGGTAGTTCTGCGGATTATTTCTGCGTTGGATTTATTAAAATATTCCCATCCAAACCCAAGTAACAAAGGTGGAGGCATTACTTTTCATTCAACCCTCGTACATGACCAGCAATGACTTCCTCTCAAGTGAAACACATTCCTTACAGAAGAAGAAGACGGCGCCCCAGGGAAGGGAGCGGGGAAATGGGTCCACCATGTCTCCACCGTCCTCCAAGGTCTGTCATCGCCTTGGAGCAGGTACAAATAGTCGGCTCTTGCCCTCCTTTCCCTCTCTTTGGAAACCTGACCCATTCTCCGGAGAAGGATGTATCTTTGAAGGTGTCTCGGTCGAACCTCTCTGCAGGTTTCGGTCCGTTTCCTCCCCCAAATCTGCATCCAAACGATGCTCTCCTGCAAGTTGGCTTTAAGCCTTGAAGCTTCCTGCAATGGGAAAGTGGGACCCCACGATTGACGGATGAGGGACTTTTCTCGGCGCCTTGTGTTGCTTTGCAAGGAAAGCAGGACGAAGAAGAAGAGGAGGAGGAAGAAAAGTCTGGAGCATCCTTGGGCATAAAAGAAAGCATTCGCCCCATGTATTTTGGTTTCTCTCTCCTCCCATGGACTCCTCTTTCCCTTTGATTCTGCATCACCAAATATTCCATTTGGGAAGGTAACCCTGGCATCCTTTCGAAAAGGGGAACGTGGAACGGTCAAAAAGGTAGGTGCCTTGATCCTGGTCTACTTTGCTCGATCTGCCAAATAATAGTATGAGTTGAGTGTCATGCGTGAATTGATTAGAAAGATTGTGTTGTAAGTTTTACGGGCTGAAAGAACTTTTGTCTGTTGAAGGTAGGTATGAATGTCTCAATTGGCCACCTTGATTAGCATTGAATGGCCTTGCAGTTTCAAGATGTAGTTTCTTACTGCCTGGAGTAATCCTTTGTTGAGAGGTGGTTAGCTGTCCCTGATTGTTTCTCGTCTGTCCAGGGTGGGAGAAAGAACTCTTGTCTGTTGGAGGTAGGTGTTAATGTCTCGATTGGCCACCTTGATTAGCACTGAATGGCCTTGCATTTTCAAGGTGCGGCTTCTTACTGCCTGGGGGAATCCTTTGTTGAGAGGTGATTGTTTCTTGTCTGGACTGTCCAGGGTGGGAGAAAGAACTCTTGTCTGTCGGAGGCAAGTGTGAATATTACCATTGGCCACCTTGATTAGTATTTAATGGCCTAGCAGTTTCAAGGGGTGGCTTTTTCCTGGAGGAATCATTTGTTGAGAGGTGATCAGCTGCCCCTGATTGTTTCTTGTTTGGAGTTTATATATCTGTGGACACTCCAGGTTGGGAGAAAGAACTCTTGTCCGTTGGAGGCAAGTGTGAATGTTGCCATTGGCCACCTTGATTAGCATTTAATAGCCTAGTAGTTTCAAGTAGTTTCAAGGCATGGCTTCTTACTGCCTGGGGGAATCCTTTGTTGAGAGGTGATTAGCTGTCCCTGATTATTTCTTGTCTGGGGTTTATATACTGTATGTATTACTGAATGTATATACGTGTGTGCGTATGTGTATATATATATATCTTGGGCTCTCTCACTGAAACCATCTGCATCCTCTCCCTGCCTCGCTCTCCTCGCACACAGCCCACAACTGGCACATTGGCCTATGGGGGTGAAAAATAATCTCACACTGAAGTTTGTGCCCCTGAATGCTCCATTCATCCGTCCTGGTGCCAGGCTCCTCTGGCGAATAATGTCGGCTTTTGTGCCGAGGGGCCCGGCCGGCTCTCCCCTTCTCCTGCCAGTCGCTGAGAAAAAAGTGCCACGATGGCAGACGAGGTGGCTCCTCCGCGCCAACAGCCGCCCACCTGTCCTGGCTCCAGGAAGGTGTGCAGGTGGATTTCAAACCTGGTGCACTTTGTGAATCTACTGAGAGTTTCCTCTCCATGTTGTTGTTGACTGCCTTATGGCAATGGCATGAATGTGGAATCTCTACAGCTGGACCTACACAGACTGCAAAGGTTTTGCATGAGACAGGAGGCCTTCTTTGCAGACTGACAAAAGTTTTGCATGAGACAGGAGGCCTTCTTTGCAGACTGACATGCTTTGCATGAGACGAGGCCTTTTTTGCAGACTGACATGGTTTTGCATGAGTTAGGAGGCCATCTTTGCAGACAGACATGGTTTTGCATGAGATAAGAGGCCTTCTTTACAGATTGACATGGTTTGCATAAGACACGAGGCCTTCTTTGCAGACTGACATGGTTTGCATAAAYCAGGAGGCCTTGTTTTCAGACTGACATGGTTTTGCATGATACAGGAGGCCTTKTTTGCAGATTGACATGGTTTGCATGAGACAGGAGGCTTTCTTTGCAGACTGAAATGGTTTGCATGAGACAGGAGGCCTTCTTTGCAGACTGACATGGTTTGCATGAGACACAAGGCCTTCTTTGCAGACTGACATGGTTTGCATGAGACAAGGCCTTTTTTGCAGACTGACATGGTTTTGCATGAAACAGGAGGCCTTSTTTMCAGACTGACATGGTTTGCATGAGACAGGAGGCCTTCTTTGCAGACTGAAATGGTTTTGCATGAGACAGAAGGCCTTCTTTGCAGATTGGCATGGTGTGCATAAGACAGGAGGCCTTATTTTCAGACTGACTRGATTTTGCATGAGACAGGAGTCCTATTGTGCAGACTGACATGGTTTGCATGAGACAGGAGGCCTRCTTTGCAGACTGACTCGGTTTTGCATGAGACAGGAGGCCTTCTTTGCAGACTGATATGGTTTTGCATGAGACAGGAGGCCTTCTTTGCAGACTGACATGGTTTTGCATGAGACAAGAGGCCTTATTGCAGACTGACTCAGTTTTGCATGAGACAGGCCTTCTTTGCAGACTGACATGGTTTGCATAAGACAGGAGGCCTTGTTTTCAGACTGGTGTGGTTTTGCATGAGACAGGAGGCCTTCTTTGCAGACTGACATGGTTTTGCATAAGGCAGGAGGCCTTGTTTTCAGACTGACATGGTTTTGCATGAGACAAGAGGCCTTCTTTGKAGACTMACTCGGTTTTGCATGAGATAGGAGGCCTTCTTTGAAGCCTGACGGGGTTGCATGAGACAGGAGGCCTTTTTTGCAGACTGACAAAAGTTTGGCATGAGACAGGAGGCCATCTTTGCAGCCTGACAGTGTTTTATATGAGATAGGCCTTCTTTGCAGACTGTGATGGATTTGTATGGAACAGGAGGTTGTATTTGCAGACTGCCATGATTATGGCTAATGCCATGAGTGTATTGTTTGCCCCTAACACATCAATATATATGACTTAGGTTCATTGAAAACAACAACCAAGACTTAAAAGAGGAGGCTACCTTTCTTAAAATGAATATTTCAAACATTGGAGGTCAGGAATGCTCACAATGTTTTCCCTTCCTTTCCAGGTGTGGCTTTGAAGTTATTTCCCCGGGAGACCACTGAGAGATCTGCTGCAAATCCCGGTGAGAAGCAGAAATGAACATTGGTCCTTGTTCAGGACACAGGAAGAAAGATCGGAGGCCTGGACTCTGGGTACCACCTGCCTTGCTGATCCTCTCAACCCTCCTCTACCTTTTCCCAACAGGTGAGCTTTAAGTCTGAACTTCTTCCTTTCCTTTCCCTCATACAACTTCTCCCTTCTTCCTTTCTCTTCCTTCTCCCTTTCTTTCCTTCCTGTTGAATGGGTTAGACTCTGTGAGACATTTCGTTGGTAAACTATAGCAAAATGTGCTGCAGGATGTCCCTCTTGTAAACGTTTTCTACGTGTTTATGATAGAACCAATTAGGAAATGACATTTATAATCCAGGAACAAAAATTGAGTTACATAGTATAACCGGTGGGTTCACAGTGCTCTTTACCATTCTGCCATAAAGGAAGATGTCAGGAACCAAAGAATCAAAGGCAGACCTTTTTCATCGTGTAATAATCGCACAGCTTTTTTTCAATTTTAAAAAGGGGGGATAAAAAAAGAGACTATTAGGTGATAAAATATAGGTAAGCTATAACAAAAAATGCACAGTGATTTGGTGTTACTTATTATTATTAGTATTATTATTATTGCTTCATTTACACCTTATACATATAGACCAAAAGCAATTTTATGCATAATATTTTGAATAATTTTGTGCACAAAACAAAGTTTGCATCCTTTGAACTGTCAGAACCGGAGAATCAAAGGTAGATCTTTTTCATCATGTAATAGTCGCACACTCTTGTTTCAATTAAAAGGGGGTTATCAAAAATGTGACCGGAATACAGATAAGTTATAACTTAGTTCACACAAAGATCTCATGGTGTGTCTGATTTGGTGTTTTCAATTTTAAAAAAGGGGGATCAAAATGAGACTATTATGTGATAAAATATGGGTAAGCTATAACAAAGAATGCACAGTGTGTCTGATTTCATGTTACTTATTATTATTATTATTATTATTATTATTATTATTATTGCTTCATATATACCATATACATATAGACCAAAAGCAATTTTATGCACAATATTTTGAATAATTTTGTGCACAAATTAAAGTTTGCATCCTTTGAACTGTCAGAACCGGAGAATCAAAGACAGATCTTTTTCATCACGTAATAGTCGCACTTTTTCCAATTAAAAGGGGATTAACAAAAGTTCTACTATTATGCGATGAAATGCAGGTAAGTTATAACTTAACACACACAAAGATTACACGGTGTGTCTGATTTGGTGTTACATAGTATTATTATTATTATTGCTTTATATATATGCCTTATACCAGGGGTCCTCAAACTTTTTAAACAGAGGACCAGGTCACAGTCCCTCGAACTGTTGGAGGGCCAGATTATAATTTGAAAAAAAAATGAATGAATTCCTATGGTCACTGCACGTATCTTATTTGTAGTGCAAAAAACACTTTAAAACAATACAATAATTAAAATGAAGAACCATTTTAACAAATATAAACTTATTGGTATTTCAATGGGAAGTGTGGGCCTGCTTTTGGCTGATGAGATAGGATTGTTGTTGTTGTTGTTGTTGTGTGCTTTCAAGTCGTTTCAGACTTAGGTTGACCCTGAGTGAGGGCCGGATAAATGACCTTAGAGGGCCATATCTGGCTCCCGGACCTTAGTTTGAGGACCCCTGCCTTATACATATAGACCAAAGGCAATTTTATGCAAAGTTTACATCCTTTGAACTGTTAGAACCAGTGAATCAAGGGCAAATCCTTTTCATCACATAATGGTCGCACATTATTTTTTCCAATTAAAAAGGGGGATCAAAGGTGCGACTATTATGCGATGAAATACAAATAAGTTATAACTCTGTATGAAGCAAAGTTTGTTGCCTTTGAACTCACCCCTAAAGCAAAGATGTCACTGTCTCAGCCGCCCAGGTGGACCAATGTGGGATTTGGAAGGATTTCGGGATTCCAGATTAGCAATGTCCTTCTCGTCGCTTGTGGGGAATCAGAGCACAAGTGACACGTCTCACCCGCCCTATGGCTTGACCGGGGCCTCAAATTCCACTCTCCTTCCTTCCTTTCAACCGCAAACACATTCTCTGGCTCTAAAACCCAAGCCAAGGTGCCTTGCCCGGCACGTCGCTCTGCGAGTCTCAGGTATCTAATCGGCGCTGAGTGATCCCAACGACAAACAGCCGCTTTCTGTACAGAGCTAGGAAAAGTTACATTCGTGTCCTCATTCATTCAAGTCCTACCAGGGTCTCCTTGGGAGTGCAGTACATCTTCTTGAACTATCTTCTTTTTCTGTTCCAGCTAGAAGCTCGGAGGCTGAGCAGATGCCTATCGCAGGTGAGGCGCCTGACACCATCCGATCCATCCTGGCAGATGGCCATCTAGCCTTGGATAAAAATACATTTCCTAGAATCCGAAAGTTGGATGAGTCCCTAAAGACCATCCAGACCAACCCCTTTCTGCCAGGCAGGAGGACACAATCAGATCCCTCCCGAAAGATGCCCATCCAGCCTCTATTGGAAATACATATCATAGAATCATAGCATCCTAGAGTTGGAAGGGACCCGAAGGACCATCCAGGCGAACCCCTTTCTGGCAGGCAGGAGGACACAATCCGATCCTTCCTGAAAGATGCCCATTCAGCCTCTATTAGAAATAAATATCATAGAATCATAGCATCCTAGAGTTAGAAGGGACCCTAAGGACCATCCAGATCAACCCCTTTCTGCCAGGCTGGAGGACACGATCCGATCCCTCTCGACAGATGCCCATCCAGCCTCTATTCGAAATAAATGTCATAGAATCATAGCATCCTAGAGTTAGAAGGGACCCTAAGGACCATCCAGATCAACCCTTTCTGCCAGGCAGGAGGACACAATCTGATCCCTCCCAAAATATGCCCATCCAGCCCCTATTAGAAATATATATCATAGAATTATAAAATCCTAGAGAGGACCCAAGGAACATCCAAAACAACCCCTTATTGTCAGACAGGAGGACACAATCCGATCCCTCCTGACAGATGCCCATCCCGCCATTATTAGAAATACATATTATAGAATCATAGAATCCTAGCATTAGAAGGGATCCTAAGGACCATCCAGTCCAACCCCTATCTGCTAGGCAGGAGGACACAACCCGATCCCTCCTGATAGATAATCATCCTGGGAAGTAGACTCCGCCAGCTTCCAAGGAGGCATATTCCATTGTCCTTTCTCTTCCAGAGATCCAGCTGGTCAACGGCCGCAGCCGGTGCCAGGGCCGGGTGGAGATTCTGCACAACAACACCTGGGGCACAGTGTGCGATGATGACTGGGACATCGTGGACGCCAATGTGGTCTGCCGCCAGCTGGGCTGCGGCCGGGCCATCGCCATGCCAGCCACCCTCTCCTTTGGCCAGGGCCGGGGCCCCATCTTCCTGGACAACGTGGACTGCAAGGGCACCGAGGCGGCCCTCAGTGAGTGCAGCAGCCATGGATGGGGCATCCACAACTGTTATCACTACGAGGATGTGGCCGTCACCTGCAACGGTACGACGTCTCGGGCGCCGTTGGATGGACCATGACATTGTAAACCCTGAAACCAAAAAAAGTATTTCCTGGCAGAAGTAATGTGCATTAGATTTGAGTAAATATGATATAACCAGTTGCTGCTTGAGGCGAATTAGATTTGAGTAAATACAGTATAACCAGCTGCTGCTTGAGGCGCATTAGATTTGAGTAAATACAGTATAACCAGTTGCTGCTTGAGGCAAATTAGATTTGAGTAAATACAGTATAACCAGCTGCTGCTTGAGGCGCATTAGATTTGAGTAAATACAGTATAACCAGCTGCTGCTTGAGGCTCATTAGATTTGAGTAAATACAGTATAACCAGCTGCTTCTTGAGGCGCATTAGATGTGAGTAAATATGATATAACCAGCTGTTGCTTGAGGCGCATTAGATTTGAGTAAATACAGTATAACCAGCTGCTGCTTGAGGCTCATTAGATTTGAGTAAATACGGTATAACCAGCTGCTGCTTGGGGTGCATTAGATGTGAGTAAATATGATATAACCAGCTGTTGCTTGAGGCGCATTAGATTTGAGTAAATACGGTATAACCAGCTGCTGCTTGAGGCGCATTAGATTTGAGTAAATATGGTATAACCAGCTGCTGCTTGAGGCGCATTAGATTTGAGTAAATATGGTATAACCAGCTGTTGATTAAGGTTCATTAGATTTGATTAAATAAGGCATTTATTTATTTTTATGGCATTTATATAGTTTGTTTAGAAAAGGATGATAATATCGCGTTGTTGTGAGTTTTCCGGGCTGTACAGCCATGTTCCAGAAGCATTCTCTCCTGATGTTTCACCTGCATCTATGGCAGGCATCCTCAGAGGTTGTGAAGGCCTCTTGAGGTTGCCTACCATAGATGCAGGCAAATGTCAGGAGAGAATGCTTCTGGAATATGGCCGTACAGCCTGGAAAACACACAACAACCCAGTGATTCTGGTCATGAAAGCCTTCAACAATACGAGGATAATATCCTTTCTCTCTCCCCTTTGCTTCTGTCTGCAGAGCTCTTGCCTACCCCGGTTCCAAGAGGCCCGACCAGCAAAACCTCTACGGTCTCCTTACAAAATGGGGAAAGTGAGTGTTTGGAGGAGTCCCCCTTTTGTGGCCCCTTTGTGAGTCTGTCATAGAATCCTAGGGTGAGAAGAGACCCCCAGGGGCCATCTAGTCCAACCCCCATCGGCCAGGAAGAAAGGCACATGGGATTGAACGGAGAGAGGGGTTGCTCTTAAAAGTTGTTGAACATACCCAGGCTGTCCCCAATTTGGAAGGGACCTCCAAAAGTCAACCTGTCCAGACCCATACTTAACTAGTAGTTGTTTGTAAGCCGTACATCTGCATTATATCATATATCAAAATAGTACTATATTATAATTTTATAAGGGAGTCCCAAATTACCAATCCGGCATAAAACATGTAGAAGATCCAAATTACCAATGTGGCCTGAAATATGTGAAGATCCGAAATAACCAATTCAGCCAAGAATTCGTGACAGATCCAATTTACCAATTCGGCCTAGAGTAATAAAAAGAACTCTTATAAATTTAAATCAAGCTCGTGATAAAGTTAAGCTGAGGTCCTAGGATGGCGGTCCCTCCAGTTTAAGAGTGGTGCTGTTCAACGCCAGGTCAGTCAACGGAAAAACATCTATCTTTCAAGATTTGATCCTTGATGAGCACGCTGACCTGGCATGCATAATGTAAAAACTGGTTGGACGAGGCTGGGGTGGGGGGGTAATCTTTCCCAGCTTTGCCCACCAGGCTATTCCATGCAGCACTGAGGGGCGGGGAGGAGGGGTTGCAATAGTCTATCAGGATACCATCCCCCTGACCAGGTGCCCCATCCCACAGTCTACCACTTTTGAATGTGTCTACCGGAGGGTTGGTGACTGAGACAGGATAGGGATTCTGTTAGTATACCGACCACCCCGCTGCACTACAGTCTCCCTACCTGAGCTAGCCGGAGTGGTCTCGGGCCTGGCGTTGGAGTCTCAACGGCTAATAGTGCTGGGAGATGATTTGATGTTTTTATAATCCTTGTGGGAGGCTTCTCTCATGTCCCCGCATGAGGAGCTGGAGCTGATAGAGGGAGCTCATCCGCCTCTCCTCGGATTCGAACCTGCGACCTGTCGGTCTTCAGTCCTGTCGGCACAGGGGTTTAACGTGGATGAGCTCCCTCTATCTGCTCCAGCTCTCCATGCGGGGACATGAGACAAGCCTCCCACAAGGGTGGTAAAACATCAAAACATCCGGGCGTCCCCTGGGCAACGTCCTTGCAGATGGCCAATTCTCTCACACCAGAAGCAACTTGCAGTTTCTCAAGTCGCTCCTGACATGACCAAGGACATAATATAATAGTATAGTAACATATAAAATAATATTATTATTAATATAAAATATAATATAATAATACTATTGATATATGACATAATATAATAATATAATAGCATATAATATAATACTATTGATATATGACATAATATAATAACATATAATATAATAATACTATTGATATATGGCGTAATATAATAATATAATAACATATAATATGCTAATGTTATCCTCCCCTCCCGGCCTGTTGGCTTCCAAAACAGGTTCACTCTCACACTCTGTCTCAGTAACAGCATCTTGCTCCAAAACCCTCTCGGTCCCCTTAGATGAAAAACCATCTTGCTCCAAAGGCTCTGAACCCCCAAACCTCTCATCTTCACTTGGCTGAACCACAACAGGAGCAGTGATGTCAACTGGGTTAGTCCCATTGGCCTCCGTTTTGGCTCTTGTCTCTTGCTGCAGCCGACGGGAGCGTCCGGCTGGTGAACGGGGCCAACTCCTGCCAGGGCCGAGTGGAGATTTTCTACCGAGGGCATTGGGGCACAGTCTGCGACGATGACTGGAACCTGCGGGACGCCGGGGTAGTCTGCAAGCAGATGGGCTGCGGGCGGGCCACAGGCTTCCGGACCAACGCCTTTTTTGGCTACGGCACGGGGCGCATCCTCCTGGACAACGTCAACTGCGACGGGAGCGAGCCGCACCTCTCGGCCTGCTACAGCCTAGGCTGGGGTATCCATAACTGCGGGCACCACGAGGACGCCGGCGTCGTATGCTCAGGTAAGTGGTAAAAACACAAAGATAGATAGATAGATAGATAGATAGATAGAAGGATAGGTAAAGGGATAGACAGAGAGAGATCTAAATAAATAAATATATAGAAGGATAGAACGATAGACTTATACAGGGAGATATAAGATAGATAGAAGGCTAGTTGTCTAATAAATATGGCATCCCCCCCCCCCCTTTCTGTTCTGTCCTTCCAGGGCTTGGGGTGACGACGGTTGCTCCCATCACGACATCCGTTGCCCACATCTATGGCGAGGTGTTCACCGATTTGGTGACAGGTAAGACCAGAGAGCATTGCCTCAACCCCAGAAACCCATAGTGGGCCATTTATCAGCAGGGAGATTGATCAGTCCACTCATTGCATTTGGGAGAAATTGAATTCCCAAAAGTCTAGGGGTTTGTTTGGCTGGATTCTGGGAGCGATGGTGTCTTTTCCCTGCAAGTGTCGCTTTCAGCCCTAGGGAGGTCTGTCTGTCTGTCTGTCTGTCGTCTATCTATCTATCTATCCATCCATACATCCATACATCCCTCCACCCATCCGTCTATCAATCCATCCATCTGTCCATCCATCTCTCCATCCATCCATTCATCCAAATATCTAACTGACTAACTCCTCCATCTATGTCTATCTGTCTATCCCTCTGTCTATACATCCATCTGTCTATTCCTCCATCTCTGTGTCTGTCGCTCTACCTATCCTACTATCTGTCTGTCCATCTGTCCGTCTGTCCATCCCTCCATCCGCCTGTCCATCCATCCATCTATCTCTCTGTCCGTCCGTCTGTCCATCCATCCATCCGTCTATCTGGCTATCCATCCATCCATCCATTTATCTATCCTTTTATCCCTCTATCCATCCATCCACCCATCCCACCATCTGTCTGTCTGTCTGTCGGTCTGTCTTGTTCTATGAGATCCAAGCGTATAGACGCTATCTATCTTCGAGTACTAGCTGATGATTATACTATAGGATGCTCCGCCCGACAACACCCTGAGCATCGTCTGTCTCTATTATCTATCTATCTATCTATCCATCTATTCCTCTCTCTATCCCTCTATCTATCTATCTATCTATCTATCTATCTATCTATCTATCTATCTATTTTTGGAGGACCCTGAAAACGTGGCTGTTCCAGTGTGCCTTCCCTGAATAAAGGAAACAATCCCATGCAAATACTCTGAGAAGCACTTTAATTACCTGTTGGATTAAAAACCCTCCAAATAGAGACATCCTCTGTTCATGTCCAGTATTTATTTTTAAAGTTTTAACTATTACATCTGGCCCAGCCATAGGTTTTTAAATTCCTGTGTGTTATTGTCTACTTGTGAGTTATATTAATTGTATTGTTTATTTTGTTTATTGCTTGTTGTTTTTATTATTGCTTGTTGTTTTTGATGTGTTGCTGGGCTTGGCCTCATGTAAGCCAAGTCCCTTGGGGTGATGGTGGCGGGGTATAAAATAATAATAATAATAATTATTATTATTATCTATCCCTCTATCACTCTATCAACCCCTCCCTCCATCTATCTGGCTATCTATCTATACCTCCATCTATCTATCTGGCTATCAATCAATCATCCATCTCATCTATCTATCTATCTATTATCTATCTATCTATCTATCTATCCATCCATCCATCCATCCATCCATCCATCCATCCATCCATCCATCCATCCATCCATCCCATCTATCTCTCCATCCATCTATCTATCTATCTATCTATCTATGCCATCCATCCATCTCTCATCTATTTATCACCTCTCTCTCTATCACACTTGGGGGAGCGCTCCTGATTGGAGAAAGTGTGCCTTTGCAGCCACTGAAGGAGGAGAGCCACCAACGCCGGAGACGGAGGCCATGCTGACCCCAGCTCTTCTCCTCCTGGAAAAACGGAGTAAGTTTGACCTGCTTTTTGATTGCAACATGGAACTGGAAGGGATCGAATGGTGTCTTTTTACTAGGAGATGGGACTGGACTGGATGGCTCTTGAAATCTCTTCAAACTCTAGGATTCTATAGTTATTATTATTATTATTATTATTATTATTATTCAGAGTCTGGCTGGCCATCTGTAAGGAGGGATCAGATAGTGCCTTTTTACTAGAAGATCAGATTGGACTGGATGGCTCTTGGTATCTCTTCCAACTCTAGGATTCTGTAGTTCTATTATTATTATTATTATTATTATTATTATTATTATTATTATTATTATCAAGCAGAGTGTGGTTGACTATCTGTCGGGAGGGATCGAATTGGGGGCCCCTTCTGAGCGCCCTCTCCCCGTCTTCCCAGCAGGTGGGGGCATCCGTCTGGCCAACGGCAACAGCAGCTGCCAGGGCCGGGTGGAGGTCCTCTTTGGGGGCGACTGGGGCACCGTCTGCGACGACGACTGGGACTTCGCCAACGCCCAGGTGGTCTGCCGGCAGGTGGGCTGCGGCTCGGCCGTGGTGGCCACCCTGCTGGGCTACTTCGGCTATGGGGTGGGGCCCATCCTGCTGGACAACGTGGACTGTGGTGGGGCCGAGCTGGACCTGGCCGACTGCTTCCACCTGGGATGGGGCCAGCACAACTGCGGGCACCACGAGGACGCCGGGGTCATCTGCCGAGGTGCGCCAGGTGACCGTCATAGAATAGTCCCATATGGGACGCCACTCTCATGCTCACCCTTATGGGCGAAATGAGTGCGCATTAGATACAGGCGTCGTAGTAAGTGCAGAAGGGAGGCCAGGAAGACGCAGTTCCACCATGTCTCCTGTGCCATCAGTTGGGAGCCCCTCCCAATGGGGAAAATTTCATTTTTGGCTGGACTACAATTCCCAGAATCCCCCCCAACACAAGCACAGACCAGACCAGCCTGCATCACCGCTTAGTTAAAAACAAGACCCCGTCATTGTGACATTGTGGAGGTACCGAGACCCATAATCAAGGGACATTGGATTTGGACTACGACTCCCAGCATGGCCACTGGGTATGGGATACTGGGAGTTGTCGCCCAAAGCACTATTTTATATATATATATTACATAAACTATTACTAATAGTAATATATATATATATATACACACACACACATACACACACACATATATATAATGTACTATTACTAATAATAATATTATAAAGGTATACTACAATATAGTAATATATAATATTAATATTAATAATATATAATATAGTAATATATAATATACTAATATTGTGCTATGGTAATGATATAATATATTGTAATTACATATTACTTGTAAGCCACTTTAAACATCATATATATATTATAGTATAGAATATAGAATATATATATATATATACACACACACACACACACATACGCAGACACGCACACACACATGCACACACACAGATGTATACATGCATGCCTTGGAGATATATATATATATATATATATATATATTACTATTATAATATATCTATATAAATAAAAATATCATATCTGTTTTTGTGATGAACATAACTCAAAAACCACTGTATGAATCGACACCAAATTTGGACACTACACCCCTAACAGGCCGACGAGCGACCATCACTCACAAAACACTGAAAAATACAGAAAAAGAGACTTTAAAAGCCAAAAAATTAAAAAAAACTTTACAATGCATACACAAAACCACATATATACACAAATATATACACACACATCTATATACATATATACACACACAAAACACACATACACAGACTGGGCCATAGCAACACGTGGCAGGGGACGGCTATATTATATAATATATATATATATGTAATCACGCACAGACACATATACATGCATGCCTTGGATATATATATATATATATATATATATATATATATATATACACATACATATACACACATACACACACTCAAACACACACTCTATCTATCTATCTTATCTATCTATCTATCTATCTATCTATCTATAAAGGTCTCCAAGGCATGCATGCATGTGTGTGTGTGTGAATATATATACAGTAAAGACAGTAAAGATAAATAATATACATCACACACACACACACACACATATATATATATGGCAAGTGCAATCCATGCTTCTAAATGGTTCTAAAGGTGGCGCAGTGGGTTAAAGCCCTGTGCTGGCAGGACTGAAGACAGACAGGTCGCAGGTTCGAATCCGGGGAGAGCGTGGATGAGCTCCCTCTATCAGCTCCAGCTCCTCATGCGGGGACATGAGAGAAGCCTCCCACAAGGATGATAAAAACATCAAATCATCCAGGCATCCCCTGGGCAACGTCCTTGCAGACGGCCAATTCTCTCACAGCAGAAGCGACTTGCAGAGCACATCAATAAACAAAGGCAATAACAAATAATCAATAGTGGTGAAAACTAGGGGGCGCTAGTGCTTTGCTTCTACAGTGTTGCTAAAGTTCTGGTGGTGAAAATTTCAGAACTCTAACAAAACTTTCAAAATTTCATTATTATTTCATTATTGATGATTTTTATGACAGAACCAATTAGGAACTGCCATTTATAATGAAATTTTGAAAGTTTTGTTAGAGTTCTTGAATTTTCACCACCAGAACTTTAGCAGCACTGTAGAAGCAAAGCACCAGCGCCCCCTAGTTTCCACCACCGGAATTTTAGTTTTGTAAGTACTTTAGAACTATTTAGAACCATGGATTGCACATGCCTTATATATTTATTTATTTATTTGCATTATTTCTACCCCGCTCATATCAGCCCGAAGGCGAGATATATATATATATCTCCCCCTTTGTTTTCTCCCAGGTGCCGGTGAATTGGGGGATCCCTTCTTGGAGGAGAGCTTGCCCACGACGGCCTCCACGACCCTTCGGCCCAAGGATGGTATGCCTGCGAGGTGGTGGAGGGGAAACCTGCCGCGTTTGGGGATCAGTGCTTTGATTGTGCTCTTTGCGCAGGCTTCCTGCGCCTGGTCAACGGGAGCCACCGCTGCGAGGGCCGCGTGGAGCTCTTCCTGCTCTCGCAGTGGGGCACGGTGTGCGACGATGCCTGGGACCTCAAGGACGCCCGGGTGGTGTGCCGGCAACTGGGCTGCGGCCGGGCGCTGTCCGCCTCCGGCGAGGCCCGCTACGGCCAGGGCACTGGCTACATCTTCCTGGACAACCTCAAGTGCAAAGGGGATGAGGCCTCCCTCTTGCGCTGCTCCCACATTCGCTGGAACGTCCACAACTGCGACCATTCGGAAGACGCAGGCGCCCGTTGCCACCTCCTATGATGCATTGGCCGGTGAGTTATAAGCATCTGGCATCCTTACGATAATCTACAACCCATCTAACTGCTTTCCCCTGTTGCCTGGGCCTTTCCTGAAAATACTTCTTTAGATACACCTAGAACTATTTGCTTTCCCTGTTGCCTTGCCCTTTCTTCTTTAGAAGCACCTAGAACCCTTCTGTCTGCTTGCCCTGTTGGCTGACCCTTTCCTGAAAGTGCTTCTTTAGAAGCACCTAGAACCCTTTGGTCAGCTTGTCCTGTTGCCTGGCCTTTCACTGAAAATGCTTCTTTAGATGCACCTAGAACTCTGCTTTCCCCGTTGCCTTGCCTTTTCCTTTAAGAGCTGCTGTAGAAGCACCTAGAACCCTTCTGTCTGCTTTCCCCATTGCTTGACCCTTTCCTGTAAAGGCTTCTTTCGATGCACCTAGAACTATTCTGATTTTCCCATTGCCTTGCCCTTTCAGAAGTTCTTTAGAAGCACCAAGAATCTTTAGAAGCACCTAGAACCCTTCTGTCTGCATGCCTAGTTATCTGTCCCTTTCCTGAAAAGGCTTCTTTAGATGCACCTAGAATGTGGCTTTCCCCATTGCCTTGCCCTTTCCTTTAAGAGCTGCTTTAGAAGCGCCTAGAACCCTTCTGTCTGCTTTCCCTGTGGCCTTGCCCTTTCAATATCTCTTTAGAAGCATCAAGAGCCTTTAGGAGCACCTAGAACCCTTCTGTCTGCTTGCCCAGTTGTCTGGCCCTTTCCTGAAAATGCTTCTTTAGGTGCACCTAGAACTCTTCTACTTTCCCCGTTGTTTTGCCCTTTCAACACCTCTTTAGAAGCATCAAGAGTCTTTAGAAGCACCTGGAATCCTTCTGTCTGCTTGCCCTGTTGGCTGACCCTTTCTGAAAGTGCTTCTTTGGAAGCACCTAGAACCCTTCGGTCGGCTTGTCCTGTTGCCTGGCCTTTCACTGAAAATGCTTCTTTAGATGCACCTAGAACTCATCTGCTTTCCCCGTTGCCTTGCCCTTTCCTTGAAAAGCTTCCTTTAAAGCACCTAGAACCCTTCTGTCTGCTTTCCCTGTTGTTTGGCCCTTCCCTGAAAATGCTTCTTTGGATGAACCTAGAACTCTTCTATCTGCTTTCCACATTGCCTGGCCCTTTCAACCCCTTTTTGGAAGCATCTCGAGCCTTTAGGAGTTCCTAGAATCCTTCTGTCTGCTTTCCCCTTAGCCTGACCCTTTTGACACCTCTTTGGAAGCATCTAGAGCCTTTAGACGTACCTAGAACTCTTCTGTCTGCTTTCCACATTGCCTGGCCCTTTCCACCCCTTTTTGGAAGCATCTAGAGACTTTAGGAGTACCTAGAACCCTTTCTGTCTGCTTTCCCCTTAGCCTGGCCCTTTTGACACCTCTTTGGAAGCATCTAGAGCCTTTAGGAGTACCTAGAATCCTTCTGTCTGCTTTCCTCTTGGCCTGGCCCTTTTGACACCTCTATGGAAGCATCTAGAGCCTTTAGATGTACCTAGAACTTTTCTGTCTGCTTTCCATATTGCCTGGCCCTTTCAACTCCTTTTTGGAAGCATCTAGAGACTTTAGGAGTACCTAGAACCTTTCTCTCTGCTTTTCCCGTTGCTTGGCCCTTTCCTAAAATGCACAGCTGGAGTTTAAAGTGTTTGCAGTACTAAAAATGTGTGGTTTGGAGGAGTATTCTAGGGGTGGGGAAAGAATTCGTATGTGGGGCAACAGCCCCATTTCTCCACCTAAAAGAGAAAGGATTGGCCCTTCCCGGGATTGGTTCCCCTCCGCCCCCGGGCATCAAGGAACCTTCATTTGGTTGGACTCTCTTTGTGCTGCCAGCCTTTCCAGAAGTGGCAAGGCGCGGTGCCAGAGGAATAAGGGAAGGCAGGCGCACTTCCCGTGCATAATTCATACGGGCCGCGGTGTTCCTGGGCGCTGGGTTTATTTTTAAACACAGGCAGCGACAACAACGATCCCTGCAGGATGGGCTGCCAGGCTTTGGCACGCAAATTGCAGAATCACAGCCTGGGAAGGCACCCACCCCAAAGGCCATCCAGTCCAGCCCTCTTCTTTCTGCCAGGCAAGGACACACAATGCAAGCGTCCCCGACAGATGGCCATCCAGCCTCTGCTTCAAAGCCCACCAAGGAGGGGACTCCCAGGCAACAACGTATAGTCCACTGCCAAACAGCCCTTCCCATCTGGAATTTCTTCTCAACCTTTTTAATGCCGAAGAAGAGGAGGAGGAGGAAGGAAAAGAGGAAGAAAGAAGAGAGAAAGAGGAAGTGAATAGGAGGAGCAAAAGGAGGAAGAAAAGGAGGGGGAAAGAAAAGGGGAAGAATGAGGAGGAGAAGAGGGGGAAAGAAAAGAGGAAGGAGAAGAAGAGGAAGGAAAAGAGGAAGAAGGAAAAGAGGAAGAAGGGAGGAAGAGGAAGAGAAAAGGAGGAGGAAGAAGAGGAAGGAAAAAGGAGGAAGGAAAAGAGAAGAAGGAGGAAAAGAGGAAGGAAGAAGAAGAGAAGAGGAAGGAAAAGAGGAAGAAGGAGGTGAACAAGAGGGGATGAATAGGAAGACCAAAGGGAGGAGGAAGAAGATGAAGGAAAAGAGGGAGGAGAAGAGGAATAAGGAAGAGAGAAAGAGGAAGTGAATAGGAGGAGGAAGTGCAGAAGAAGAGGAGGAGTGGAAGATGAGATGAAGAGAAAGAAAAAGGGGAGGAGGAGGAGAAAAGGAGGAAAGAAAAGAGGAAGAAGGAGGAAAGCAAGAGTGGTGAATAGAAGGAAGAGGTTCAGAAGAAGAGGAGGAAAGGAAAGAGGAAGAATGAGAAGAGGAGGAGGAAGGAAAAGAGGAAGAAGGAGGAGAGCAAGAGGGGGTGAATAGGAGGAAGAGGTGCAGAAGAGGAGGAGGAGGAGAGGAGGAAGAGGAGGAAAGAAAAGAGGAAGGAAAAGAAGAGGAGGAAGGAAAAGAGGAAGAAAGTGGAAAGCAAGAGTGGTGAATAGAAGGAAGAGGTTCAGAAGAAGAGGAGGAAAGGAAAGAGGAAGAATGAGAAGAGGAGGAGGAAGGAAAAGAGGAAGAAGGAGGAGAGCAAGAGGGGGTGAATAGGAGGAAGAGGTGCAGAAGAGGAGGAGGAGGAGAG
Organism: Anolis sagrei ordinatus; assembly: GCF_025583915.1. Classification (NCBI taxonomy): domain Eukaryota; kingdom Metazoa; phylum Chordata; class Lepidosauria; order Squamata; family Anolidae; genus Anolis; species Anolis sagrei. The sequence goes on along the minus strand of NW_026844589.1, from coordinate 2,833,088 downwards.
GAGGAAGAGGAGGAAAGAAGAAGAAGAAGGAAAAGGAGAGGAGAGAGAAGGAGGAGAGGAAGAAGAGGAAGGAGGAGGAGGAGAAGGAAAAGAGGAAGGAGGCGAATAAGAGGGATTAATATGAGGAAGAGGTTCAGAATAGGAGGAGGAAAGAAAAGAGGGAGGAGGAGAAGGAGAAGATGAGGAAGGACAATAAGAAGAAAGTGGAGCAAGAGGGGGTGAATAAGAGGAGCAAGAGGAAGGAGAGGAGGAGGGAAGGAAAAGAGGAAGAAGGAGGAGAAGAGGTGCAGAAGAATAGGAGGAGAGCTAGAAGAAGGAGGAGAGCTAGGGCGTGAATATGAGGAAGAGGAGAGGAGAAGAGGAGGAGGAGTGGAAGAAGAGGAGGAAGGAAAAGAGGAAGGGGAAAAGAAGGAGAAAAGGAAGAAGGAGGAGACCAAGGGGGGGGGGTAAATAGGAGGAAGAAGGAGAAGAGCAAGGGTGGGTGAATAGGAGGAAGAGGTTTAGAAGAGAAGGATGAGGAGAGGAAGAAGAGGAGGAAAGAAAAGAGGAGGGGGAAAGAAGGAGAGAAGAAGAAGAGAAGGAGAAAGGTAGAGAGGAAGATGAGACCAAAGAGAGGAAGTTCATGAAGTTCTCAAGAACTTTTCCTTCCCAACGAGCTGTGTCAATCCTGATGGAGGAAAACTCTCTCTTCTCTTCTCTTCTCTCTTCTCTTCTCTTCTCTTCTCTTCTCTTCTCTTCTCTTCTCTTCTCTTCTCTTCTCTTCTCTTCTTTTTCCAGACTGAAAGTGTCGGCCGCGAGTGGCGGGGCTTCCTCGGAGCGTGTCCAAAGCCTTCTGGGTGCTGTAGTGCCTTGGGACATCAGTATTGGCTTGACCACGGATGTATACACGTGTGTATATGTTTGCTGGTATCACACCAGTCCAGAAGAAGAGCCGAGTCCCCATTCATCCTCTGCCGTCCCGGTTTTCGGCTGTCCTGGGGATGCTGGGCTTTGTAGTCCCTTTTCCCCGGCTGATCGAGGGAGGATTCGCCCCACCAATGCAATCAGATTCGGCCCACATTCAACACGAAGTTGCAGGACTGCAACTCCCAGCAGCCTGAGGGATGCTGGGAGTTGTAGTCCAACAACAGAGCAGTGTTTCGGGGATTCTGGGAGTTGTAGTCTCCCCACATATCGGTCCAAAACATCCAAGGAGATGGGATTTCAATGAATTTCAGGGGGAATCTATGTTTTCAAATTAGCATGTGCATCAACATCCATGTAAATATATGTAATTTGCGAGCGGGGGAGGGTTCTCATGTATGTGTGTTGATATGATTTGTTTGTCCATATTCCACATCATTTTTGTTATTTTTATTGGCCATATAATATTTTTTTTGGTTTGAATAAAGAAAACCCAGTTAAATACATGCTATGAATGGACTGTCTTGGGGGGGGGGGGKGGGCTTAGCAAACTATACATCCCAGGATGATTYCTGGGATGTAAAATCATCCTGGGATGTATAGTTTTGGTTATAAAAGCAAAAGGGTAATTTCGTTCACTGGACTACATTTGGCACAAATACCCGATACACCACATTTGGTGGGCTTGGGATTGATTTTGTCATTTGGGTGTTGTAGTTGCTGGGATTTATAGTTCACCTATAATCAAAGAGCCTTCTGAATTCCACCAACTATTGAATTTGACCAAACTTGGCACACAGAACTCTCACGACCAATAGAAAATACTGGAAAGGTTTCGTGGGCATTGACCTTGAGTTTGGGAGTTGTAGTTCACCTCCATCCAGAGAGCACTGTGGACTCCAACAGTGATGGATCTGGACCAAACTTGGCACGGATACTCAGTATGCCCAAATGTGAACACTGATGGAGTTTGGGGGAAATAGACCTTGACGTTTGAAAGTTGTACTTGCTGGGATTTATAGTTCACTTACAATCAAAGCACATTCTGAACCCCACCAACTATGGAATTTGACCAAACTTGGCACACAGAACTCCCACGACCAACAGAAAATACTGGAAAGGTTTTGTGGGCATTGACCTTGAGTTTGGGAGTTGTAGCTCACCTACATCCATAGAGCACTATGGACTCCAACAATGATGGATCTGGACCAAACTTGGCACAAATACTCAATATGCCCAAATGTGAACACTGGTGGAGTTTGGAGGAAATAGACCTTGACATTTGGGAGTTGTACTTGCTGGGATTTATAGTTCACCTATAAACTATATTTATAGTTCACAAACAAAGAGCCTTCTTAACTCCACCAACTATGGAATTTGTCCAAACTTGGTATGGAGAACTCCCATGACCAACAGAAAAGACTGGAAGGGTTTGGTAGCCATTGACCTTGAGTTTGGAAGCTGTAGTTCACCTACCTCTAGAGAGCACTGTGGACTCAAACAATGATGGATTGGGACAAAACTTGGCATAAATACTCAGTATGCCCAACTGTGAACACTGTTGGAGTTTGGGGGAAATAGACCTCGACATTTGGGAGTTGTACTTGCTGGGATTTATAGTTCACCTACAATCGAAGTGCATTCTGGACCCCACCGACGATAGAATTGGGCCAAACTTCCCACACAGCACCCCAATGACCAACATCCACTCTTCTGTATGGCCAGGATGGAGTCGCTCATCCGACATCAGTCACTGGGTTTGAGCCTGCCATTTTTGGACTCTTACTTGCTGAAGTGTTCCTGCGAGTATCTCTATAGATCTTAAGAAGCTTTTTTTTATTTAAGGCTTTGGCTTGATGGCTGATATCCGAACAGGGGATGGACTGGAGATGTCAATGCCTTGTTTTCCCCCCTTTCCTTCTTTCTTGCTTTCCTATTTGGTGGGAAATATCATACACTTTACTTTGTAATATGGAGTTGCAGTTTTCCATAATATCCACATGATGGCAGCAGAGAGTCGCCCTCCATGGCTGAAGGGTGCATTTTCTTGCCTGGCCACTTGAGGGCAGCAAAGGATTAGAGATCAGAATCTCAGGGCAAGTGCAAATATTCCTGTGTCCACAAGAGGGCGGCAAAGGGAATGGCCTTCACTGCCATCTCATTGCTATCATTGAGCCATGGTTCTGTGTCTTTTGTATGTTTGTTTGTTTGTTCTGTCAAAAAATGTAATACAACTGTTCGGTTGCCTGACACAATAAATAAATATTGAGCCATGGCCATTTAAAATAATAATAATAATAATAATAATAACCAAACCTACCAGAATTGGGAGAATTATTGTATTATTATTATTATTATTATTATTATTATTATCATTATTATTGTGTCAGTAAAATAATGATAATGATAATAATTACCAAACATACCAGAATTGGAAGAATTATTGTATTATTATTATTATTATTGTGTCAGTAAATTAATAATAATAATAATACAATAATTATTATGTCAGTAAAATAATTGTGTCAGTAAAATAATAATAATAATATTATTATTATTATTATTATTATTATTGTGTCAGTAAAATAATAATAATGATAATGATAATAATTACCAAACATACCAGAATTGGAAGAATTATTGTATTATTATTATTATTATGTCAGTAAAATAATAATAATAATAATAATAATTACCAAACCTACCAGAATGAGAATTATTGTATTATTATTATTATTATTATTATGTCATTATAATAATTATAAAATAATAATAATAATAATAATAATAATAATAATAATAATAATAATAACCAAACCTACCAGAATTGGGAGAATTATTGTATTATTATTATTATTATTATTATTATTGTGTCAGTAAAATAATAATAATGATAATGATAATAATTACCAAACATACCAGAATTGGAAGAATTATTGTATTATTATTATTATTGTGTCAGTAAATTAATAATAATAATAATACAATAATTATTATGTCAGTAAAATAATAATAATAATAATAATAATAATAACCAAACCTACCAGAATTGGGAGAATTATTGTATTATTATTATTATTATTATTGTGTCAGTAAAATAATAATAATAATAATAATAATAATAACCAAACCTACCAGAATTGGGAGAATTATTGTATTATTATTATTATTATTATTATTATTATTATTGTGTCAGTAAAATAATAATAATAATAATAACCAAACCTACCAGAATTGGGAGAATTATTGTATTATTATTATTATTATTATTATTATTATGTCAGTAAAATAATAATAATAATAATAATAATAATAACCAAACCTACCAGAATTGGGAATTATTGTATTATTATTATTATTATTATGTCAGTAAAATAATAATAATAATAATACAATAATTGTGTCAGTAAAATAATAATAATAATAATAATAATAATAACCAAACCTACCAGAATTGGGAGAATTATTGTATTATTATTATTATTATTATTATTATTATTGTGTCAGTAAAATAATAATAATAATAATAATAATAATAACCAAACCTACCAGAATTGGGAGAATTATTGTATTTTATTATTATTATTATTATTATTATTATTATTATTGTGTCAGTAAAATAATAATAATAATAATAATAATACAATAATTGTGTCAGTAAAATAATAATAATAATAATAATAATAATAATAACCAAACCTACCAGAATTGGGAGAATTATTGTATTATTATTATTATTATTATTATTATTATTATTATTATTATTATTGTGTCAGTAAAATAATAATAATAATAATAATAATAATACAATAATGATTATGTCAGTAAAATAATAATAATAATAATAATAACCAAACCTACCAGAATTGGGAGAATTATTGTATTATTATTATTATTGTGTCAGTAAAATAATAATAATAATAATAATAATAATTAATATTATTATTGTGTCGGTAAATTAATAATAATAATAATAATAATAATAATAATAATAATAATACAATAATTCTCCCCATCTGGTAGGTTTGGTTTTGCAGTTTGTCTTTTGCAGGAGGCTCACATCAGAAGGATCGGTTGATGGCCTGATCGATTGATGGCAAAGCCTCTCTGAAGCGGAATAAGTCTTTTTCCGCACCCGAAGCCAAGCCGATGGCTATTTTGAGGCTGGATTTATGGCCAGAAGAGATGGGAGGAGAGCCTTAAGGCGGGCCAGAGAGGGAGATGAAGCTGAGGATGGGAAACTTCCAAAGCCAGGCTTGGCCTTTCGAGAACATTCCCACACATCATCATGGAGTCCGCTTGGGATTTTACATGTTTCCTCCATCACAGACATCCCAGTGTTCCTTACTCTCTCCATTGGTGTGGAATTTTTATTACCCTTGCCCACTGCCTCTCCCATAACACTTTCCTATTATTTTCTATGGCACACGAGCTTTAATAGGGAGATAATGTCATCCTAGATTTTACGTGTTTCCTCCACCACAGGCATCCCAGTGTTTTTTACTCTCTCCATTGGTGTGGAATTTGCATGACCCCCGCCCACTGCCTCTCCCTTAACCCTTTCCTACTCTTTTCTGTGTCACACAGGCTTTAATACGGGGATAATTTCCTCCTAGATTCTATGTGTTTCCTTCACCACAGGCACCCCAGTGTTCCTTACTCTCTCCATTGGTGTGGAATTTTTATTACCCCGCCCACTGCCTCTCCCTCAACCCTTTCCTATTCTATACTATGACACACAGGCTTTCATACGGGGATAATTTCATCCTAGATTTTACGTATTTCCTCCAGCACAGGCACCCCAGTGTTCCTTACTGTCTCCATTGGTGTGGAATTTGCATTACCCCCCCCCCCCCATTCTCTCTCTCAACCCCTTACTATCATTTTCTGTTGCACACAGGCTTAAACATGGGGATAATTTCCTCCTAGATTCTATGTGTTTCCTCCACCACAGGCACCCCAGTGTTTCCGACTCACTCCATTGGTGTGAAATTTGCATGACTTCTTTCCTATTCTTTTCTATTATCGTTGGATAATAGAAAAGTGCATCCACTGCCCCAAAGTGCAACCACTGCCATTCCCTTCTACCAGGTAGAAAGACACAACCTGATCCCTCCCAACAGATGGCCAGGATGGAAACCTCTAGAGAAGGAGGCTCTGGGCAACATCCTTCTCTATAGGAAAGCTCTTGACCATCAGTGCATCCTTCCTAAGCGTTTCCCTGCCTCTTCATAGCCCTTCTTTTCTCTCTCTCTGTCTATCACCACCACTTTCTCGTTCCCTTCTTCCCTAATTGCCAGGAGACCCTCCCCAGTCTCGTTTCCTCCGCCCGCTCTCCTTCCTTCTCTCCCTCATTCCCTCCCTTTTGCGGTGCCTTGTCTCTCCAGAGAGAGGATGCCGGGATGCAGGAGGCACATGGCGGTTGCTAGGCAACCAAGGCGGATGGATGCCCTCCGTGCTGGACCGCTTGCCCATTGGCTGGAGAGGCGGAGGTGGAGGCGGGCCGTTCCCAGTCGCCTAGGAGACATAGGCCTGGGTTGAGAGGATGCCTTCTGGGAGAAATGAGAACGGCTATTCTTCTTCTTCTTATCCCCTGTTCTGGGAGTCATAGTTCCTTATCCATGGGGATTGTAGTTCCATCTTCATAGGGAACAGTGGGATTTGTAGTTCCCTATTCTGGGAGTCATGGTTCACTCTTCATACAGAATAGTGGGAGTTGTAGTTCCCTGTTCTGGGAGTTGTGGTTCACTCTTCATACAGAATAGTGGGAGCTGTAGTTCCCTGTTCTGGGAGTTGTGGTTCACTCTTCATACAGAATAGTGGGAGCTGTAGTTCCCTGTTCTGGGAGTTGTGGTTCACTCTTCATACAGAATAGTGGGAGCTGTAGTTCCCTGTTCTGGGAGTTGTGGTTCCCTATTCATAGAAAATAGTGGGAGTTGTAGTTCCCTGTTCTGGGAGTTGTGGTTCACTCTTCATACAGAATAGTGGGAGTTGTAGTTCCCTGTTCTGGGAGTTGTGGCTCCCTATTCATAGAAAACAGTGGGATTTGTAGTTCCCTATTCTGGGAATCATGGTTCACTCTTCATAAAGCATAGTGGGATTTGTAGTTTCCTATTCTGGGCGTCGTCGTTCCCCCTTCATAGAGAATAGTGGGATTAGTAGTTCCCTGTTCTGGGAGTTGTGGTTCACTCTTCATACAGAATAGTGGGAGTTGTAGTTCCCTGTTCTGGGAGTTGTGGTTCCCTATTCATAGAAAACAGTGGGATTTGTAGTTCCCTATTCTGGGAATCATGGTTCACTCTTCATAAAGAATAGTGGAATTTATAGTTCCATATTCTGGGAGTCATGGTTCCCCCTTCATAGGTAATAGTGGGAGTTGTAGTTCCCTGTTCTGGGAGTTGTGGTTCCCTATTCATAGAAAACAGTGGGATTTGTAGTTCCCTATTCTGGGAATCATGGTTCACTCTTCATAAAGAATAGTGGAATTTATAGTTCCATATTCTGGGAGTCATGGTTCCCCCTTCATAGGTAATAGTGGGAGTTGTAGTTCCCTATTCTGGGAGTCATGGTTCCCCCTTCACAGAGAATAGTGGGATTTATAGTTCCATATTCTGAGAGTCGTGGTTCCCTCTTCACAGGGAATAGTGGGAGTTGTAGTTCCCTATTCTGGGAGTCATGGTTCCCCCTTCACAGAGAATAGTGGGATTTATAGTTCCATATTCTGAGAGTCGTGGTTCCCTCTTCACAGGGAATAGTGGAATTTGTAGTTTCGTGTTCTGGGAGTCGTGGTTCACTCTTCACAGAGAATAGTGGGAGTTGTAGTTCCCTATTCTGGGAGTCATGGTTCCCCCTTCATAGGGAGTAGTGGGAGTTGTAGTTCCCTGTTCTGGGAGTTGTGATTCACTCTTCATAGGGAATAGTGGGAGTTGTAGTTCCATAGCTGAATAATGGTTCCCCCTTCACAGAGAATAGTGGGATTTATAGTTCCCTATTCTGGGAGTCATGGTTCCCCCTTCACAAAAAATAGTGGGATTTATAATTCCCTATTCTGGGAGTCGTGGTTCCCCCTTCATAGGGAATAGTGGAATTTGTAGTTTCGTGTTCTGGGAGTCGTGGTTCACTCTTCACAGAGAATAGTGGGAGTTGTAGTTCCCTATTCTGGGAGTCATGGTTCCCCCTTCATAGGGAGTAGTGGGAGTTGTAGTTCCCTGTTCTGGGAGTTGTGATTCACTCTTCATAGGGAATAGTGGGAGTTGTAGTTCCATAGCTGAATAATGGTGGCTGCTGAGGCTCTTCTTTCGGGGCCTTCCCTTTGATCTTGCCCCTCTCCATCCTTCCTAGCGTGTGCAGAGCCAAAGCCAAGCGGCCGCCTCGCCGGCTATTTTTGGGAACTGCAAAGTCACTCGTGTGCCGTCAGCTCCCCGGTTTGGGTTTCAGAGGCAGGCCCTCTTTGGCCCTCGGCCTCCGCTTCTCAGAAGCCGAAAATGGATTTTGGATCTGGACCAAATTTGACATGCGTACTCCATATGCCCGCGTTTGCATCCTGGTGGGTTTGGAGGTAATGAGATGTATAGTTCACCTTCGCTGAGCTGCTGAACTTGCTGACCTGAAGGTTGGCAGTTCATTTCCAGGGAGCGGGGTGAGCTCCCGCTGTTAGCCCCAGCTCCTGCCAAACATGCAAGTGTGAATAGGTACCCCTTGACCTGGCAGGTCTATGGGCAATAGGCTGGAAGAAGAGCACCTCCTTGTGGCCAGAGTTGAGCATTGCCTCCAGACGCCAGAGATGGAAAGGGAATCCTTTGCCTTTGTCGGAGATGAAAGGGGAAGCCTTTGCCATTGCTGGAGATGAAAAGGGAAGCCTTTGCCAGAAATAAAAGGGGAAGCCTTTGCCTTTGCCGGAGATGAAAGGAGAAGCCTTTGCCTTCGCCGAAGATGAAAGGGGAAGCCTTTGCCTTTGCCGGAGATGAAAGGGAAGCCTTTGCCTTTGCCGGAGATAAAAGGAGAAGCCTTTGCCGGAGATGAAAGGAGAAGCCTTTGCCTTCGCCGGAGATGAAAGGGGAAGCCTTTGCCTTTGCCGGAGATGAAAGGAGAAGCCTTTGCCTTCGCCGGACATGAAAGGGGAAGCCTTTGCCTTTGCCGGAGATAAAAGGAGAAGCCTTTGCCGGAGATGAAAGGAGAAGCCTTTGCCTTTGCCGGAGATGAAAGGAGAAGCCTTTGCCTTTGCCGGAGATGAAAGGAGAAGCCTTTGCCTTTGCCGGAGATGAAAGGAGAAGCCTTTGCCTTCGCCGGACATGAAAGGGGAAGCCTTTGCCTTTGCCGGAGATAAAAGGAGAAGCCTTTGCCGGAGATGAAAGGAGAAGCCTTTGCCTTCGCCGGACATGAAAGGGGAAGCCTTTGCCTTTGCCGGAGATAAAAGGAGAAGCCTTTGCCGGAGATGAAAGGAGAAGCCTTTGCCTTTGCCGGAGATGAAAGGGGAAGCCTTTGCCTTTGCCGGAGATAAAAGGAGAAGCCTTTGCCGGAGATGAAAGGAGAAGCCTTTGCCTTCGCCGGAGATGAAAGGGGAAGCCTTTGCCTTTGCCGGAGATGAAAGGAGAAGCCTTTGCCTTCGCCGGACATGAAAGGGGAAGCCTTTGTGTGAAGTCTCGGCCTGTTTATTTCCCAGTTGGACTGTTCCATTTTGCCTAGTTTAGGGGAGAGCTTAGGTTCCCCCTAGAGGCCGAGTTCGGTTGGTGCAGCCCATTCTGACTCAGAGCCAGAATGGGCTGGTTATAGAACTTCGTTTCCCATTCTTTGTTAGTCTTAGCTTGTTGACAGTTGCCAGATAGTGTCTGGTCTGGCCTAGCAATTTGAACAGGCCATCCTAATCACGTATTTGCCTTAAAGTTTATAATACATATTTGCCCTATAGATAGAGAGTTTATAGATAGATAGTTGTATTTGCCATGTTTCATGAATAATACACTTATGCCAAAGTTTATAGATTATAGATAGATAGTTTATAGTTATACAAACCCAGAGTTCATAGTTGTACATGCTATATAGTCTATAGTCATACATCCCCCATAGTGTAAAGTTATATTCACCTCATAGAAATAGTAATTTGTTACCTCAGAGTTATATTATCATAATCAATTCTCACCTTTGTTCATTGTTGTAATTTACCTTGATTATTTAGTAAACAATTGGTAAACTTAATCTTGTTTATAGAGTTTTATTTTGGGGGAATTATAGTAACTAGGGCATACCGATGGTCACTGGGAAAATAGCCAGACATATTTAGGTTTCTCATTAGATCTTCCTGGTGTGCCATCACACTTTGCCTTCACCGGACATGAAAGGGGAAGCCTTTGCCTTCGCCGGACATGAAAGGGGAAGCCTTTGCCTTCGCCGGACATGAAAGGGGAAGCCTTTGCCTTCGCCGGACATGAAAGGGGAAGCCTTTGCCTTCGCCAGACGTGAAAGGGGAAGCCTTTGCCTTCGCCGGACGTGAAAGGGGAAGCCTTTGCCTTCGCCGGACATGAAAGGGGAAGCCTTTGCCTTTGCCGGAGATGAAAGGGGAAGCCTTTGACTTTGCTGGAGGTGAAAGGGGAAGCCTTTGACTTTGCCAGAAATGAAAGGGGAAGCCTTTGAGTTTGCCAGAAATGAAAAGGGAAGCCTTTGCCTTTGTGGAGATGAAAGGGGAAGCCTATGCCTTTGCCAGAGATGAAAGGGGAAGTCTTTGCCTTTGCCAGAAATGAAAGGGGAAGCCTTTGCCGGAGTTAAAAGGGGAAGCCTTTGTCTTTGCTGGAGATGAAAGGGGAAGCCTTTGCCAGAAATGAAAGGGGAAGCCTTTGCCTTTTCCGGAGATGAAAGGGGAAGCCTTTGCCTTTGCCGGAGATGAAAGGGGAAGCCTTTGCCTTTTCCGGAGATGAAAGGGGAAGCCTTTGCCTTTGCCGGAGATGAAAGGGGAAGCCTTTGCCTTTTCCGGAGATGAAAGGGGAAGCCTTTGCCTTTGCCAGAAATGAAAGAGGAAGCCTTTGCCTTTGCCGGAGATGAAAGGGGAAGTGTTTGCCTTTACCGGAGATGAAAGGGGAAGCCTTTGCCTTTGCCAGAAATGAAAGGGGAAGCCTTTACCTTTGCCAGAAATGAAAGGAATAACCTTTGCCTTTGTATCTGTGTTTCATTGTTTCAAGGTATTTCATGTTTACCTGTGTCTGTATATATGCTGGAATCCGCCCTGAGTCTCTTCAGGGAGACAGGGCAGAATATAAATAAAGTGTTGTTGTTGTTGTTGTTGTATTATTATTATTATTATTATTATTATTATTATTATCATTATTATTATAAGCTACTAGTAAAGGTAAAGGTTTCCCCTTGATATTAAGTCCAGTCGTGTCCAACTCTAGGGGTCGGTGCTCATCTCCATTCCTAAGCCAAAGAGCCAGCGTTGTCCACACAGAGCACAGTTACCTTCCCACCAGAGCCGTACCTATTGATCTACTCACATTTTCATGTTTCAAAATGCTAGAGTGGCCGGAGCTGGGGCCGGAACAGCGGAAGCTCACCCTGACCTGCAGATTTGAACTGCCCACCTTCAGGTCAACAAGTTCAGCAGTTCAGAGGTTTAATCCGCTGTGCTACCGCGGCCCCAAAATTGCATTGGCTCTTTGGCCGTATCATGCCGCTCCCCGGATTTGAACTTGCGACCTTTGGGTCAGCAAGTTCAGCAGCTCAGAAATTTAACCCGCTGCGCCACCATGGCCCCAAAATTGCATTGGCTTTTTGGGCATATCACGCTGCTCCCTGGATTCCAACCTGCAGCCTTTTGGTCAGCAGCTCAGTGGTTTAACCTGCTGCGCCGCCCTGGCCCCAAAATTGCATTGGCTTTTTGGGCATATCACGCTGCTCCCCGGATTCCAACCTGCAGCCTTTTGGTCAGCAGCTCAGTGGTTTAACCTGCTGCGCCGCCCTGGCCCCAAAATTGCATTGGCTTTTTGGGCATATCACGCCGCTCCCCGGATTCCAACCTGCAGCCTTTTGGTCAGCAGCTCAGTGGTTTAACCTGCTGCGCCGCCCTGGCCCCAAAATTGCATTGGCTTTTTGGGCATATCACGCTGCTCCCCGGATTCCAACCTGCAGCCTTTTGGTCAGCAGCTCAGCGGTTTAACCTGCTGCGCCGCCCTGGCCCCAAAATTGCATTGGCTTTTTGGGCATATCACGCCGCTCCCCGGATTCCAACCTGCAGCCTTTTGGTCAGCAGCTCAGTGGTTTAACCTGCTGCGCCGCCCTGGCCCCAAAATTGCATTGGCTTTTTGGGCATATCACGCCGCTCCCCGGATTCCAACCTGCAGCCTTTTGGTCAGCAGCTCAGTGGTTTAACCTGCTGCGCCGCCCTGGCCCCAAAATTGCATTGGCTTTTTGGGCATATCACGCCGCTCCCCTGATTCGAACTTACGACCTTTCGGTCAGCAAATTCAGCAGCTCAGCTGTTGAACCCACTGTGCCACCGTGGCCCCGAAATTGCATTGGCTTTTTGGGCATATCACACCGCTCCCAAGATTTGAACTTGCGACCTTTTGGTCAGCAACTCAGCAGTTTAACCCACTGCCCCACCGTGGCCCCAAAATCGCATTGGCTTTTTGGGCATATCACGCCACTCCCTGGATTCCAACTACGGCTGGGCGGTTTCGTTCGTTAATTTCGTAATTCGTTATTAATTCGTATTTAAATTAGCTTACGATCCGATATTGAGCCATGCAGGAATAGTGGGAGGAGTAAATTAGATTCGAAACAATTTTTTCAATTTATTTCGTTATTGCTTCGTTATTATTTCGAAATTATTTCGTAATTATTTCGTAATTATTTCATAATTATTTTTGCATGTCTGGTGCAAGTTTTATAGTTGTTGTTTGTTTTATCACACCAACAGTCAACAACAGAGGGAGAGGGAAGCTTCAGAAGTTCCCCCTGTCCCATTTGGAGGTTATTTTAGCATATTGTGCAATCGCGTCCGCCATTAACGAATCAATTTGAAATTAATGAAATATCGTAAATAACGAAATTTTTAAATCTCAAAATTTCGGAAGTATTTAGAATTTAGAAACGCTAGTGCCCCCTGGAAACAAATCGAGTTTAGAAACAAATTTTTCCGTGGTTACCCAGCCCTAATTCCAACTGCAACCTTTTGGTCAGCAGCTCAGCAGTTCAACCCACTGCACCACCGCGGCCCCAAAATCGCACTGGCTTTTTGGGCATATCACACCACTCCCGGGATTACAACCTGCAACCTTTTGGTCAGCAGCTCAGCGGTTCAACCCACTGCACCACTACAGTCCCAAAATCGCATTGGCTTTTTGGGCATATCACACTGCTCCCCAGTTTCGAACTTGTGACATTTTGGTCAGCAGCTCAGCAGTTTAACCCGCTGTGACACCGCGGCCCCAAAATTGCATTGGCTTTGTAGGCATATCATGCCACTCCCCAGATTACAACCTGCAGCCTTTTGGTCAGCAGCTCAGCGGTTTAACCCACTGCGCCACCGAGGGCTCTACGAGATCTAGATTGGCTTGGAAACACTCCATCGGAAGCTGGACGGTGGAGCCAGGCATGCAATGCGGCAGCCAAAAAAGCCAAGGCGATTCTAGGGAGCGTAGTTGAGGGAAATTGCTTTGAGTCTCCTTGGGGAGAAAAAAGGCGAGATACAAATAAACATAAACAAAAATGATGATGGTGATGATGATGGTTAGCCGGCACAAAGGAAAGGGTTCTCCCGGCCTGCCTGACCCTCGCCCAGGTGCCGACTCAGGGCTGAGTCTGCGGCTGAGTCATGCCGCAGTCCCTCCTCTGCAGGAGTCGCCAAGGCGCATGCCTCCTCCTCCGCTAATGGCTCTTGATGGGGCTTCGGTGCTTTCTGAATACGGCTGGCCGTTTCCCGGTCCCATCCATCATCCCCAGGCTTGGCAGGACGGAAGAGAGGGAAGGGAAAGGGGAGTGGAGGAGGAGAGAAGCCCAGGCAGAAGCAGGGACATCCCTTTCTCTCTCATCCATCCATCCATCTATCTATCTATCTATCTATCTATCTATCTATCTATCTATCTATCATCTATTTATTTTCATCTCTCGTTAGCTAATTAGCTAGATAGCATCTATCTATCAGCTATTTTTTTCTGTCTACAATCCATCATCTATTTTCATCTATTTATTCTCAAAGGCTTTCATGACCGGAATCACTGGGTTGTTGTGTGTTTTCCCGACTGCCTGGCCATGTTCCAGAAGCATTCTCTCCTGACGTTTCACACCTATGGCAGGCATCCTCAGAGGTTGTGAGGTCTGTTGGAAACTAGGCAAGTGAGGTTTTCTATATCCGCGGAATAATGTCCAGGGTGGGAGAAAGAACTCTTGTTTCTTTGAAGCAAATGTGAATGTTTAGCATTGAATGGCCTTGCAGCTTCAAAGCCTGGCTGCTTCCTGCCTGGGGGAAGTCTGTTGGAAGCTAGACAAGTGAGGTTTTCTATATCCGTGGGATGATGTCCCGGGTGGGAGAAAGAACTCTTGTTTCTTTGAAGCAAATGTGAATGTTTAGCATTGAATGGCCTTGCAGCTTCAAAGCCTGGCTGCTTCCTGCCTGGGGGAAGTCTGTTGGAAACTAGACAAGTGAGGTTTTCTATATCCGTGGGATGATGTCCCGGGTGGGAGAAAGAACTCTTGTTTCTTTGAAGCAAATGTGAATGTTTAGCATTGAATGGCCTTGCAGCTTCAAAGCCTGGCTGCTTCCTGCCTGGGGGAAGTCTGTTGGAAACTAGACAAGTGAGGTTTTCTATATCCGTGGAATAATGTCCAGGGTGGGAGAAAGAACTCTTGTTTCTTTGAAGCAAATGTGAATGTTTTGCATTGAATGGCCTTGCAGATTCAAAGCCTGGCTGCTTCCTGCCTGGGGGAATCCTATATTGGGAGGTCTTAGCTGTCCGGCCATGTTCCAGAAGCATTCTCTTCTGATGTTTCACCTGCATCTATGGCAGGTATCCTAAGAGGCTGTGAGGTCTGTTGGAAACGAGACAAGTGAGGTTTTCTATATCCGTGGAATAATGTCCAGGTTGGGAGAAAGCACTCTTGTTTCTTTGAAGCATTGAATGGCCTTGCAGCTTCAAAGCCTGGCTGCTTCCTGCCTGAGTGAATCCTATCTCGGGAGGTCTTAGCTGTATGGCCATGTTCCAGAAGCATTCTCTCCTGATGTTTCGCCTGCATCTAGGGCAGGCATCCTCACATCATTCCACGGATATAAACCTCACTTGTCTAGTTTACAACAGACCTCACAACCTCTGAGGATGCCTGCCATAGATGTGGGTGAAATGTCAGGAGATAATGCTTCTGGAGCATGGCCAGACAGCCCAGAAAATACACAACAACCCTACCATCTATTTATCACCTATTTCTATCCATCTATCTATCTATCTATCTATCTATCTATCTATCTATCTAATGGAGCTTCCTGTGGTGCAGCGTGTTTAACCGCTGAGCTGCTAAACTTGCTGACCAAAAGGTCAGCAGTCTGAATCCTGGGAGTGGGGTGAGCTCCTGTTGTTAGCCCCAGCTTCTGCCAACCTAGTGGTTCAAAAACATGCAAATGTGAGTAGATCAATAGGTACCCCTCCAGCAGAAAGGCATCCTTACGTCAGTCCACGGATATAGAAACCCAATTTTTCTAGTTTCCAACACACCTCACAACCTTTGAGGATGCCTGTCACAGATGCAGGTGAAACGTCAGGAGAGAATGCTTCTGGAACATGGTCAGTCCAGAAAATACACAACAAACCTATCATCTATTTATTTATCACCTATTACTATCCATCTATCTGTGGCACAGCGGGTTAAACTGCTGAGCTGCTAAATGTGCTGACCAAAAGGTCGATGGTTTGAATCCTGGGAGCAGGGTGAGCTCCTGTTGTTAGCCCCACCTTCTGCCAAGATCAATCTATGTATCGAATGGAGCCTCTGGTGGCGCAGCGGGTTAAACCGCTGAGCTGCTAAACTTGCTGATCAAAAGGTCGGCGGTTTGAATACTGGGAGCGGGGTGAGCTCCTGTTGTTAGCCCCACCTTCTGCCAACACCAATCTATCAATCAAATGGAGCCGCTGGTGGCGCAGCTGGTTAAACCGCTGAGCTTCTAAACATGCTGACCAAAAGGTTGGTGGTTTGAATCCTGGGAGCGGGGTGAGCTCATGTTGTTAGCCCCACCTTCTGCCAAGATCAATCTATGTATCGAATGGAGCCTCTGGTGGCACAGCGGGTTAAACCGCTGAGCTTCTAAACATGCTGACCAAAAGGTCAGTGGTTTGAATCGTGGGAGCGGGGTGAGCTCCTATTGTTAGCCCCACCTTCTGCCAACATCAATCTATCTATCGAATGGAGCCTCTGGTGGCGCAGCTAGTTAAACCGCTGAGCTTCTAAACATGCTGACCAAAAGGTCGGTGGTTTGAATCCTGGGAGCGGGGTGAGCTCCTGTTGTTAGCCCCACCTTCTGCCAACATCAATCTATCTATTGAATGGAGCCTCTGGTGGCGCAGCTAGTTAAACCGCTGAGCTTCTAAACATGCTGACCAAAAGGTCGGTGGTTTGAATCCTGGGAGCGGGGTGAGCTCCTGTTGTTAGCCCCACCTTCTGCCAACCTAGCGGTTCGAAAACATGGATGGAATGAAACGAAAACACGAATCAAACAGATGATACGGATACCGGGCCCATGACTAATAGGTACTGCTTCTGCAGAAAGATAATGGCGCTCCATGCAGCCATGCTGGCCACATGACCTTGGAGGTGTCTAGGGACAACGCCGGCTCTTCGGTTTAGAAATGGAGATGAGCATCAACTCCCAGAGTCGGACACGATTGGACTTAACCTTTACCTTAACTATCTATCTATCTATCTTTTTGAGCGTTGCTGCAAAAATCCGGAAAACCTTCTGCTGTTCGATATATTCATTTCCGAAACGTGCCCCCGAGGGTCCGCCCAAGGCTTGGGGATGCCTGAGGCCACCCTCCCTCCTCCCAGTCTGTTCAGGCCTGCTTCCCTGCTGCGTTGCTGGCTCACGGCTCCTTCGAAAGAGGGGAAAGCACCGCTTGCGCTGCAATGCAGCAGCAGCGGTGCCAGCGCATGCCTCCTTGCCATAATGCAATGTGGGCTGGGAAATGGATTTCTTTCCGTCCAATGGCTGCTCCTCTTTCCTTCCTCCTGGAGAGAGAACGGTTAGTCAGAGTACCATGGGTTGAGCATGAGCCCACAGTGGCCAAAGAAGGCACCATCTAATCACTCCCGACAGATGGCCGCCCAGCCCCAGCTTTGTCCTAGGCCTTTTGGGGCTCTTCAACATATTTATTTATTTATTATTCTTTTTTAATTTTTATTTTTTATTATTATTTATTTATTATTTATGTATTAATATTGATTATTGATTATTGATTATTGATTTATTATGGGTTCTTTCCGTCTAATGGCTGCTCTTCTTTCCTTCCTCCTGGAGAGAGAAAGGATAGTTGGGAGTGTTAACTAAACCACAAGTTGAGCATGAGCCCACAGTGGCCAAAGAAGGCACCATCTAATCACTCCTGACAGATGGCCGCCCAGCCCCAGCTTTGTCCTAGGCCTTTTGAGGCTCTTCAACATCTTTCTTTCTTTCTTTCTTGATTATTATTATTATTATTATTATTATTATTATTATTTATTGTTTATTATTATTTGTTATTTGTTATTTGTTATTTATTATTATTTATTATTTATTATTTATTATTTATTATTTATTATTTATTATTTATTATTTATTATTTATTATTTATTATTTATTATTTATTATTTATTATTTATTTATTATGGGTTCTTTCCGTCCAATGGCTGCTCCTCTTTCCTTCCTCCTGGAAAGAGAACGGATAGTCGGGAGTGTTAACTAAACCACGGGTTGAGCATGAGCCCACAAGCACCATCTAATCACTCCCGACAGATGGCCATCCAGCCCCAGCTTTGTCCTGCGCTTTTCGGGGCTCTTAAAGATATTTATTTATTTATTCATTATCATTTATTTATTATTTATTTATTATTTAGTAGTATTTATTATTGATTATTTATTTATTATGGGTTCTTTCCGTCCAATGGCTGCTCTTCTTTCCTTCCTCCTGAAGAGAGAAAGGATAGTCGGTTAACTAAATCACGGGTTGAGCATGAGCCCACAGTGGCCAAAGAAAGCACCATCTAATCACTCCTGACAGATGGCCATCCAGCCCCAGCTTTGTCCTAGGCTTTTCGGGGCTCTTCAACATCTTTATTTATGTATTATTTATTATTTATTATTTTATTTATTTTTTTATTTATTGTTTATTTGTTTATTTATTATTATTTATTAATTATTATTTATTTATTTATTAATAAATAACAGAAAGGAGGAAACCATTAAAACGAACAAAATCTGGCTACCAGTATTTTAAAAAAACACTCTAAAATTAGAACAGCACAACAACAGAGAGGAAACAAACAAGGACATCTAATCACCTCTCAACAAAAGATTGCTCCAGGCACTGCCAGGCTAATCAAGGTGGTCAGTTGAAACATTCACACCTCCCTCCAGCAGACAAGAGTCCTTTGTCCCACCCTGGACATCATTCCACAGATATATAAACCCTTTTTTCCCATAGATGCAGGCGAAATGTCAGGAGACAATGCCTCTAGAACATGGCCATATAGCCCGAAAAAACCTCAACAAAAGATTGCTCCAGGCACTGCCAGGCCATCAAATGCCTAATCAAGGTAGTCAGTTGAAACATTCACCCCTAGCTCCAACAGACAAGAGTCCTTTGTCCCACCCTGGTCATTCCACAGATATATAAACCCTTCCTAGTTCCAACAGACCTCGCTTATTATTTATCTTTGGATGATGAGATCACATTGTACCATCTTCTTCTTGGAGGTTTTAAGCAGAGGTTTGGATGGGCCATCTCTCAGGAGGGCTTTGATTGTGTTCCTGCACGGCGGAAAAGGGTTGGACTAGATGGCCTTTGGGGATCCCTCCCAATGCGAGGATCCTATGCCTTTTTTTTTTGCGCCACATCACATTGTTAGCTCATGTTTAACTTGTTGTCCACGAGGACTCCCAAGATCTTATTCACATGTACTGCTCTCTCAGAAATGTTGGACCACTCCAACAACCACCATGTCAGACTACACAGAGAAGCCACTGAAATCCACAAGCACGTGGACAATTTCAACAGAAAGGAGAAAACCCTGAAAATGAACAAAATCTGGCTACCAGTATTAAAAAACTCTAAAATTAGAACAGCACAACAACAGAGAGGAAACAAACAAGGACATCTAATCACCTCTCAACAAAAGATTGCTCCAGGCACTGCCAGGCCATCAAATGCTAATCAAGGTAGTCAGTTGAAACATTCACACCTAGCTCCAACAGACAAGAGTCCTTTGTCCCACCCTGGTCATTCCACAGATATATAAACCCCTTTTTCCTAGTTCCAACAGACCTCACTACCTCTGAGGATGCTTGCCATGGATGCAGGTGAAACGTCAGGAGAAAATGCCTCTAGAACATGTCCATATAGCCCAAAAAAACCCACAACAACCCAATGTAAGGCTTTTCCAGATCCAAAAACTGAAAGGAAAGCATTTCTCTTTACCTTACCAACAGATAAAGGTTTCTTATCTCTCTTTTCATGAAAATGAACCGATCTTATTTACACCTGAGCACTCTGTTGCTGTTTACAAAAGCCTTGCTTTCTATCTACACTTTTATTAATTTGACTCTCATTAACTTCTGCACCTGAAAATCACCTTCAGACAGTTGCTCTGAGAAAGACTGTGAAGGGCCTCTCCCAGGAATGTGACTTTGTGAATCGTCCAGACAGAGCTCGGGACTCTTGTCTAAGCTTAACTCAGGCCCAGGCAAACCCTCATCCCCATTGCCAACAGACCCAGGCCCACCATCAGGAACATCAGACACAATCACAGGCTGAACAGATTGACATCCTATAGGCGGAGAGGTCAAAGGCGCCCATGAAGACATGCCAGCAATTCGATCAATAAGGTGTCAATGAACCACAGGCTTCCCAGCATGGATAAATGAAACAACAGCACTTCCACATGGTCGGATTTGAGCACAGTCTCCAGATGCCGGAGCTGAAAAAGAGGGAAGCCTTGCTTATTATTATATTTATTTTTATTTCAGGCACTTCTACTCCGCCCTTCTCAACCCCCAGGGGGGGACTCAGGGTGGCTTACAACCGGCATAATTCGATGCCAACAATTCAACAGATAAAATACATAACAGCAATAGCCACAATAGTTAAAAACAATCAATTAATACAATAACAACTAAAAAGCCAATCTAGTGGCCAAATATTCACCAAGTTCTAAAATCCGTAAGTCCATTCAGCATTACCATAGTCCTTTCCAAATTCTGGTCGTCATTACCTTGTCAGTCTGCCAGATTACCCAAAGGCCTGGTCCCACATCCATGTTTTCAGCTTCCTTCTGAAGGAGAGGAGGGATGTTGATGACCTAATTTCCCTGGGGAGTGAATTTCACAGGCGAGGGGCCACCACCGAGAAGGCCCTGTCCCTCGTCCCTACCAGTCTCACTTGTGATAGAGGCAAGGCCAAGAGAAGAGCCTCCCCAGAAGATCTTAAACTCCGAGGTGGGACATAGAAGGAGATACGTTCGGACAGGTATGCTTCTATCTCTGTATTGTCTGTCTTCGTTGTTTATTGTATAACAGCATTGAAAGTTTGGCATATATGTATTCTGTAATCCGCTCTGAGTTCCTGTGCAGGAGACAGAGCAGAATATCAATAAAGTATATTACTTAAGGATTTTCTTGACACAATTTGTTCAGAAGCAATTTGCCATTACCTTCTTCTGAGAACTCACTCAAGACCATGTCTGAATACAGATTTGAACCATGGTCTCCAAAGTCACAGCTTGAGTCAAACTACTCCTGGCTCTTTTGCATCTTATTTTAATGCATGATGCAAGCAACCTTGGGTCTCATATCAGGAGAACGGTTGGATACACTACTCAATCAGTTGACCAAATCAAAGAAACTGGAAGCTGAGATCAAAAATGATTTAACAAACAACTTAGTGGCTTCGAAAGGGTGAAAATTGTAACACTTGTTCCCACCTAGAAATATAACGAGAACCAATGTGATGCAGTGGTTTGGGTGTTGGGCTAGGATCCAGAAGACCTTGCTCAGGCTTGGAAACCCACTGGGTGACCTTGGACAAGTCACACACTCTCAGCCTTAAAAGAAAGCAAAAGAAAACCCTCTCTGAACAAATCTTGCCAAACTCCATAATAAGTTCACCTTGGAGTTGCCGTAAGTTGGGAATGACTTGAAGGAACACGATGACACAAAGATGTTACTGTTCCTTGTGCAATTTCAGTTAAATATTGCCTTGGAAAGGGTCAGGCGCACATGTGGAATCACTTCTTACTGGCAATCTATAATCAACTCTATTTTTAAAACAGGAGCCATAGAAAGGATTGTGAAGGTTAACTGTACAAACTCTCAACAGCTTTTAGTTGTTGTTTTTTAATTGCATTTTCCTCAAAATGATGCAGACACTCTTAAACAGGATTAAAAATTCCAACAACAGAGGAAATGATACAAAATTTTAAGATAAACTTGAAATGGGGTATTTAACTACTTCAGTCACCCTCCTCTGGACACCTTCAGTTGTGTTGCACATAGTTCTGATGACTAGAACTGGACTCATGCATTGTAGAAGGTTTTCATGGCCAGAATCACTGGGTTGTTGTAGGTTTTTTGGGCTGTATGGCCATGTTCTAGAAGTATTCTCTC